>CM046454.1:40680157-40997657 GCA_025506515.1 Flaveria trinervia | reverse complement strand
CACTTTGCTGGTCGACTTGTTTAAGACCCGCGAACCGACCCGTGTATGGGTTAGCGGTTTCGGTCTACAGTTTGGCTTTCCTCTTGTAAACGGTTATGGGTCGGTTTCAGTCCAAACCCACGGGTATGAGCTCGGTTTCGGTCCGGCCCGATTACACTTAGGCAAAAGAAAAAGAGTTGGGTTTTGCTTTTTGGATGTTAAATGGGTTGCCGCTGAACCAAAATTGTAAAAAATGTTTTACTAGCATATAATAGAAGTTTTCAAATAAATAAACTTTTAGTCGATTATAGATGAACACTATTGCACGGTACGCCTAAATTAGCTCATAGGGGCCATGACTACAACTAATGTACGGTTTGTATTTTTATATGGTACCAATTTGGCCATGTTACGATAACGAGTCCAAGAAACAAATGCATTGATTGCTTATATTTATATTTTAAAGTTTCATTTTTCTCCCGGCAAAAAGCACGACCTTGAAAAACATTTGCGGTTCGGACCACCATATTATGCTAGACGGACTCGTTTAAGTTGGTTAGGTCTGGCCCGAACCGTAAATGGTCCGGTTCTCGGATCTTTATATAAACCACTTATCGGTTTCGGGTCAAGGGCGGGTCGATCCGGTTCGGTTCGGTTCGGTTCTGACCTGTTGCTCACCCTTAGAGTAATATTGTTTTTTTTTCAAAACAATAATTATGGATTGATATTCAGTTTTCTTCTCTACATTTGCACTAGTACTTAAGAATTAAAACACCCATTTACCGAACACCACACTAGAAATGTGGAAATGTGAGGATTGAAGGCATATAGTTTAGGTTGACAATATTTGTTATTTTGTTTCAAATTTTGACTGGAAATTCTATTAGAACTTAGAAGTATTGGAATGTAACTTCACTTCAAGTATGTCCTTGTTGATAGATTCGTTTAAAGTATACATAAAAATTTTGTATGAGTTGTGAGATGAAGAGAGCCCTAATGTTGCAGGGAGAATTTTTAGATGAAATCATATCTTATTACAATTGTATTAAGATTTAGTCTTTTAGCATATTAATATGCAGTCTTTTTAACATCTACTTTCAAAATTGATTCTGTAGCTCTTCCGTTAGATTTATAGAAATTAGCCATTATTCATTATTTATTTCTAATGCATCTGGGCTGTACTAGAGCTATGACGTTGCTCTTTCCTAGTTCAGTTTAGTATTTTACATATCAATCCTGTGTATAAAGAGATGATTGCTAAGTCTCACTTTTATTCACAAACCTAATAACATGCTATGGTATATCTGCCGTATTTATAAAACATGCACACACATAGATACATTTTTAGGCTGTCAAATATTTATATCAAAGTACATGTGAGTGTGATGTAGTGTCATATAAATTAGTCGCACTAACTGCACATCATAATGTAGTTGGCACCTTACAGAGGCCTACAGTTCAATATACCCTCAGGAAAGTGAAACAAGGCAGAAGGAAAATGACTTGGTTTAATGATAAATATACAATATACAATAGTAACCAGAAGATGGAATCAATTAAAGTTTAGGAGATTTACCCTGTCCAGTAACTCTGGCTTGGTTCCTTTGTTTGGGTTGATGAAGTCTTTCGTCTTTTTCTTCAGTCCAATACAGTTGCCAGTTGTTCTGGAGTTTCTTTTTCTGGTATCTATTAGAAAGGAATCATCGTTCTAAAAAGCGTGCCTGAGGTGTGCCTAGGCGCAAGGTGACTGCAGGTTAGGTCCCATTTCTTTTGTGTAGGCAAGCTCGGTACAAAAGGCGAGCCAAATAAGGGCTTATGGTGAAGGTAAGGTGCGTGCCTCATATGCATGGCAGCTTTTTGTTTTAGGATGTTGTACTGGAGGCTTTCTAGGCTGTGCATGTAGGTACTTATACATTAAATCATATTTAAAGCTTATTTATGGCTAAATTTTGGGTAAAGGATGCTAAGAAGTAAGAACATATGAGAATTATGAAAAAAATATATAAGCACTTCGCGCCTTGTGTATGAAAAGCGTTGCGCTTTGCGCCTTGGTTTTAAACCCTTCCTCTTTGGTGCAGTTCCCCTTTTTAAAAACTAAGACAGGAATCTCTTAATAACTTTACATATATGCATGCGCCCTCATATGAGGGTATTTTGTACAAAATACAATTTCTATGTAGCATTTAACAGAGCAATCTGATAAACAGAAAAGTAGGAATGTATGCCACTAAACTAATAATAATGATAGGAACTGTCAGACTAACATAATGAAAGAAATTAAGCCAGCTTGTAGTTAAATATTTTCATCAACACATGGACACATGGTCTTTTTGGGTGTATTAGAGGAACAAAGACTTTTAATTTGGCTGCATGTGTGGTCTTCAGTTTTAGAAGACAGATCCTTGATAGGAAAACGTAAAACTGGTGATGCTCATCAGAGTTGACAGTTTTGTCACCTTACAAACAGGTCCATTTGAACTATGGTTTATCTCCAATGGGTCAAATGGAGCCTAATACAAAATTAGTTTTAATAACTTACAATGTTAACAACTCAAATGAACCAAATATATCAGAAGTTTATTGTAGTTTTAAAGCATCCACCTCTGATTTAGTGATTTTATTATGAAAATTTAGATTAAGACTCTAATAATGCTGTCTTTGTAGTCATATTTAACATGCTAATTATTGGTAAAGGAGTTTTCGGTCAACCCAACCTGTAGATCCCACAACATCTTAGCATTTCTAAATTCTAACAGTCTATTCAGTATGTGAAGTTGACATCTCTGCAGTACCTTTAAACAATCTTAACAATCAGTCTTGTATGTAGGGGGTGTTGGGGCTTATAGAAATTCTGAAAAGCAGATAAGCTTATTTTTAATAGCTTGTGAGCATATCGACTTAACCTATGACTTATTTAAGCCCTTGTGTTGTATAAGCTCATTTTTTTCACAAACTTTTATTACCAAAAAGCACCAAAATTAGCTTACATGAACACCCCCTTGAATTGTAGTTATATACTTTAAAGTTTTAAAATTAATTCCTATACTTCTGTTTTCCTAAAGCCATATGTTGTAGGCTTTTTAAAAGGTAGTGATTGTGGTTTTATGAAGCCTTGTAGAATCTTTTATGTTTTTATTTCTTTTTTTTTGGAGTTGTAGGTATGTGGACTGGAGGTTGTAATTTCGACTTGTTTATGAATGCCTTGTTTAAAGTTATGTTTTAACCTCAGACGGGTTGTTCTAATATTTTAACTTAAAGGGATATGGGTCAAAAGGGTCATACAGGTTGAAAGTTGCATTTAGTCTGTTTTAATTAGAATTACTTCTAAAATCATTGAATTTAAATCTACATGTTATTGTAGTAATATTATTTCACAATCTTTATATTAATCTAGATAAAGAATGGACAAAATGTTTTGGGTCTACCCAACCTTTTCTGACCGGTACCTAGTTACCCATTTTGCCTGACCTGCTCGTCATTGCACCTTTAGTTTTTATTGTTTCAGTATTGCTGCATTACCTATTCAAATGTCACATGTTATTCTTTCTACAACTAAACACACATTTTTTTCTTCCCGTCTAATTTGTGTATTTGTTTTCAGCCGGTTTTTGCAATGCAGAGGTCCATATGCAAAAAGAAGGCATCCCCTAGTGGACTCTACTGTAGTCTCAGAAATTAGGAGATGCCTTGAGGACGGGATTGAATTCAAAGGAGAACTATTAAATTTTACGAAAGATGGCACCCCATTGATGAACCGCTGCGCATGACTCCTATATATGGTGATGATGAGGTAATACACATATTATCGGTATCCAGTTCTTTACAGAAGTTGATCTTGACCTGGGCCCACTCACGGGATCCACAACAAAAGGAACTGTGAAGTCATCTGATCCGTTTAGGTCTAGTCTTCTCTCTTGCCGGCTAACTCCAGATGGGACCCGGAACTCTTCTCGTGGACTCTCCGGGATTCTACAATTAAGTGATGAAGTGATTTCTCTTAAAATTCTTTCGCGGTTGACACCACGAGATATTGCATCTGTTGGTTCGGTATGCAGGCGGTTCTATGAGGTGGCTAAGAATGAGGACTTATGGAGAATGGTCTGTCAGAACGCATGGGGTAGTGAAACAACTAGGGTTCTAGAGACGGTTCCTGGGGCTAAAAGGTTGGGATGGGGTCGTCTGGCTAGAGAACTTACTACTCTTGAAGCAGCTGCATGGCGAAAGCTGTCTGTTGGTGGTGCGGTGGAGCCATCACGATGTAACTTCAGTGCATGTGCAGTTGGGAACCGTGTGGTTCTGTTTGGCGGTGAGGGTGTCAATATGCAACCAATGAATGATACTTTCGTATTGGATTTAAACTCTAGCAAACCTGAGTGGCAGCATGTTAAAGTTGGCTCACCGCCACCGGGTCGTTGGGGTCATACGCTTTCTTGTGTTAACGGTTCCAATCTGGTAGTGTTTGGAGGATGTGGGACCCAAGGGTTACTTAATGATGTATTCCTCTTGGATTTGGATGCCAAACATCCTACATGGCGTGAAATATCTGGTTTAGCTCCTCCACTTCCACGATCATGGCACAGTTCTTGTACTCTTGATGGGACAAAATTAATTGTTTCAGGTGGTTGTGCAGATTCTGGTGTACTTTTAAGTGATACTTTTTTACTGGATCTTTCAATGGAGAAACCGATTTGGAGAGAGATACCAGTCACATGGACCCCACCTTCTCGTCGGCCACACTTTATCAGTGTATGGTGGTCGTAAAATCTTAATGTTTGGCGGTCTTGCTAAAAGGGGGCCCCTCAGGTTCCGGTCTAGTGATGTTTTCCATGGATTTGAGTGAGGACGAGCCATGTTGGAGATCTGTGACTGGAAGTGGGATGCCCGGTGCTGGTAATCCAGGTGGCCTAGCTCCACCTCCCCGGCTTGACCATGTAGCCGTGAGCCTCCCTGGTGGCAGGATACTACTCTTTGGAGGTTCAGTGGCAGGTCTTCACTCAGCTTCACAGCTTTATATTCTTGACCCCACCGAGGAGAAACCAACGTGGAGGATGTTAAATGTACCTGGGCGGCCACCACGATTCGCTTGGGGTCATAGTACATGTGTTGTCGCGGTACACGTGCCATTGTTCTTGGCGGTCAAAACGGTGAGAATGGATGTTAAGTGAGCTGCATGAACTTTCTTAGCAAGTTCCGTTATCTAAATATATCTGAAAAGCTTTTGTAAAAAGGAAAAGTCAACATGTGTGGTTGCTCAGGTCAGCACTTATCTTGCATGATATGCATGAAGGGTTTGTGGAGATCTTTAAGAAGGTGTTCCGTTTTCAGGTACGATTTTGTCAGATTTGTGCAGAAAAACGTCGTTTTGTACATGGCGAGTCCCAGGTTTTTTGGCAAGCAGCAATTGATAGATTCGGTAGGGTATAATACTATCTATATAATACTTAGGTCTTGTTTTTCATAATGTATGCTCATGTAATGTCCTGGTATAAGGTCCTGTGATTTGAACTAAAACTAAAATGTGAATGTTGCTTGTATATAGGAAATGACAAATTTGTCCTTAACTCTCTCTGCTGAAAGCTGTTTTCAGCTCCTCTACTATGTCCCCGGGAAGCCATCGCCACCTACTGGCTCGTGGTCCGGCTCATTGTTCAGCTGTGGATGACTTTCTTTTTGGCAGGACATGGTGGCTTTATATGGTTATACATACATGTATTCATATACATGTTTTGTGTTTTTGTGGTATGACTTGTAAATTTGGATGTTGCTTTGATAGAGGAATGCATGCTTACATTCTTATGTTCTTTGATACATATAGTTCTGGTATAGGTGAAATCATGGTCGGTTCCTGTTATGTTTTAGATACAACAATTAATAGAAATCAATGGCTGCATCTGGTCGGGTACCATCTTTTAGATGTTATGTGCACATGGCACAGGGTCCTAGAGGATGAACGGCCGCCCTAAGCTGTCTTTTTGGTATATGGTCAACTGGTTCAAGTTGGCCCGACTTGACCCATTGTTCTCCTACCCCCTCTCTATCCAAGCTGGCTAGTTGGGCCATGCACTTTCATATACGGCTTGTTGTCAGAAGACTAATTCTGGTGCAGTCGTGCGGGTGCAAAATGTTAGTTTTGGTAGGTGTAAAGCTTATTTGGGACATGTAGTCAAGGATTTGAATTTTCATTGCAAGTTCTCTTTTACAACCAATATAAAAAGATGCATCTTTTGAACCGTTATGTAATAGTGGTCCAACATTTCCAAATAAACATTCAATCACTTCTTAATGAGCGTTTAGATGTAATTGTTTTTTTGTATGATGAAAATATTGGTTAAAACCTTCTTTATTTACATTATTCGTTGAGTTTGGAGATTATTTAAACATAAAATGCGTCATTTATGAATATTTTAAACTCCAACTTTGCGACCTGACGGTCGTTCTCTTCTTGAATTAGATCTAGTATGGGTTTCTAGTAAGGATGGAACAACATATCAGATATGATATGACAGGATAAGACACGAACATAACAAGAAAACTTATCATGTCGTCTAGACGCGAACACGAATTTGTTTAAAAATAGGTTACACAATAAAAAGTGTTAAGAGACACGACAAATATCACACATTTAGGGTTGTTTGGCAGCATCTGAATCAACCTTTTAATGATTTAGATGTTTGAATGGTTTAATATTTAATGATTCAGACTGTCTCTTGAGCAATGTTTGAATGGTTTAGACATTTGCTTTTGAATGGTTAAACATTATAATATTGAGTGGTTAAGATGTCTAATATTGAATAGTTAAGACCTTTTTATTTGAATTGGTCAGACATTTGTCTTTCAATAGTTAAGTGGTATACTAACTATTAATCAGTGTTGCAAAAATGGGGATTAATCACCGATTAATCGGGAATCGACTCCTCACTTAAGAATTTTTGGCTAATCGGCCAATTAATCGTTAAGCGGTCAACGGAGGTCAAAATCGGACCTAGGCGGACTTAATCGGCCAAAAACTTGTAATTCCAGCGAGGTTCTTGCGAGATTTTGGTGACCTTCTGGTGAAGGTCAATATTTCCGGCCAAAAATTAGAAAAACCTGGAAATCCCGACCAATATGTGTATTTATATATAAAACTTAACTTTTTTTATTAATTTTATAAAAATGTGTGTATTTATATATGAAATTGAAAAATTATATATAAAAACCTCAATCCGATTAATCTCGATTACTCCCGATTAATTGCTAGTCCCTACCTCGCCGCCCGATTAGCGCCTAGCGATTTTTACAGCATTGTCTTAATGGTTCAGACCTCTAATTTGAATTGGTCAGACATTTGTTTTTGATAGTTAAACGATATACTAGCTTTTAATAGTTTAGAACTTTTAATGGTTTAACACTTAATGGTTCAGACATTTTATTGGTTTAACAGTTAATCATTCAGAAATCGTCAAACAACCCCTTAGTGAAACAGAAATAAATTAAAGTCCATCAAACTATCAAAGTCTTGAATAATACATAATCTTTAACATGATAATTGCAGGATATTTGAGGGGGTTTGATCACTTACAACACAACACACAATGAGAGAGATTGATTTTAGAACACTTAACAGATCAAATTGGTAACTAGTAACCATTTACAATGATACTAAGAAACACAAGTAATTGAGAGATAGAACAAGAACAAAATACACAAGTGTTTGGTTTTCAAGAATGTTGTATATTGCTTTCTAGTTCCTTACAAGTGTTACAAAACATGCATTAAGATAAAAAGGACTAGAGATACTTTATACTACATCCTACGGCCGACCATACTTTGAAGGCCAGCTGGATACATGATCTAGACAACAACAAAAATCAATGTAGAGTCAAAAGGCAGATTGCCTTTTGACTAGTGACAATGACATGCCATACTTACATCCTAATAGATTACAAAAAGGATAAAAGTACATAAAGTAGAAAGAAAGAAACTCAAGACCTCAATGTACAGTTTACCTAAAGCATGGCCTTTTCACCAACTTGTGAAAGTTGATGAGTCAAACAGAGTTGCAGCGGAAAGGTGGTCCAACTTTATGGTAAAAGGTACATCAGATAAAGCATGTACTCAAAAGTCTTTGGAAGAAATTTGTCTTCATAAATTGGCTTCAAAAGACTTTGTCTCTAAAGCTTCAGAAGACTTCATGTTTGGCTTCGAAAGATAATGGTCTTGCTTCGGAAGATTTCAACACTTTGTGCATGCATGCTGGACAGACTGTTTGGATGTTTTGAATTGCATCAACCTTATATGAAGCCTTACAAACTCCCCCTAGGATGATGCTACCAAAACAATTGAAAACTTCAGATATTGACAGTCCTCATTATGATGATGACCATGCCTTTCTTCATCTGATGGTCAGGATCATTCAGACTCTCAAAATGTCTTCTCATCTCAAAGAGATCATGCAGAGGTAGATTGAACATGTCTTGCCATGTGTAGACATCTTCAACACCTTGATAGGTTTTCCTGATGCCAGAGGAGTTACTTGGATTGGAGTTGGTTGAGCTACCTCTTATTGCACATCCTCAGAATGTTCTGACTCATCCTAAGGTTTGGAGATGGATGCCTCTTTCTTCTTCTTCTTTGACTTTGGTTTAGAAGCCATCCTTTTTCTCCTCTTTGAACTTTTTAACCGAGAAGACTGGCCTACAACACCTTGTTGATCATCTTTGTCTTGCTCAGATGGGGTTTCCTCTCTCACATGTTCAGATTGAGAGGGGACATAACCCTGTTGTGGATCAGAAGATGAAGCTTGATGAGATTCAACAGGAGGTCCGGGTTGTGTTGTCTCAAAAGATTCAACCTTAACCTCCACTTCTTGAGGGACCTGACTTGGTGGGGAGTGTAAGTTAACAAGTTCTCTTTTGATCTTCTGTTTGATTACCCTAATGTGCTCATCCATTGTAGATAGAGACATAGGGCCAAGTCTCCTTCCGGAGAATCCATACAACTTTAAGAAGCTCATCATCCTTTGCCTATCAGCAGACTTCTTCATGCTCTTTTGGATTATGGCTCTTTCCTTTGCAACTTCTTCTCTCATCTTTCTCTTTGTTGTCTTTCTCTCTTTGAGTACTTTAAGTTCAAGCTGTTTGAGATACCCAAACTTTATGTACTCAAAGGATAAGGGAAGAAGTGCATCTGCCTGATATAGGCCTGTGGCACTTAGGTAGTTGATCATATTGATCCTATCAGTTTCTTTGTCTACCTGATGTTCTTATGGAGCCACAACCTCTTGTTTAGGACTTTCTTGAACTGGTGAAAGGGTAGGAACATGTTTGTAGAGCCTTTTCAGTCATTTTTCTTTCTTTATTTGAAGAAGCAATCTTGCATCCTCTGCCTCCTTCCTTTCACTTGACATTTCCATGTCATCTAGTTCATTTAGTTCCTTTAAGGGAGGGATATGATATTATCAATATCATAGTTCCTGGTCTGTAAGTAGGCAATCCTGACTACCCTCAACTTATCATTTTGAGTATTTGGTCTAGGAGCAGCCCTAATTGCAGCTTCCATGAAGCTAGCAGACTCAGCAGAGGAACTTTCTCCCCTTAGCTTTCTTTTCCTCTCTCTCTCTCTCCTCCTCCTCAATCTCCCCAGCAGTCATTTTCCTTTTCCTTTGTCACTCACAGACCTTTGTGACTCAGGGTGGATAGAGCTTTGGCCTTTATTGCTTGGTGTAGCATCCAAGCTCTAGCCAGAGAAAGGTTGAGATGCCCCTTCACCAGCAGGTGTCTCATCAAGGGAATGGACTTCTGAAGCAGTTGTTGGTGTGACATGGCTCTTAGGTTCAATCACTGGGCCTTCAGTCAAGGTTTTCCCTTTGAAGCTAATCTCAGGGTCTGCCTCAACATCCAGTTGACCAATGATATCGCCTGATTGCCTCTGTCTCCTTCTGAGGCTGAACTATTTAATAATCCTGTCTTGAATCCTTTAAGCCAACTTTTCAGCATGTCTAGATTGGCTTGGATTGACAAGTGGCATGTTGACAAGGTCAAGACCTTCATAGTAGTTCAAGGTCTGAAAATTAAAGATTTCTTGCTGCCCTTGAACTCTATGAAGAATGAGGGCTCTTCTATTGGCATCATACATCCACCCTATGATGTAATTGAAAGTTCCTTAAGGTGGAGATGACACAACCCTTGGAATGCCTTCCTAAAAAGACTCTAAATGAAGGAGTTTATAGAGTCCACATCAATGTGAACTAAATGAAGTTACTGAGTATGGACACTTGGAAATGCTCTATGAAGAACTCCCAGGTTTTGTAATTGTAATGATCTTCTCCCCCTTTTTGGTAGCATCAACCTCTTGCATAGGTGAGCTAGAAGTTAGGTCATCATATTCACAGGTTCTTGTGTTCCTGGTTGAGCTCTTCTTAATGGTCTCCCAGCTAGTTTCTCCTTGAGATAAAAAATCTCAAGTTGCTGATCATTGACCCTGTTGTGTAAGGTAGTCACCTGAGATTCCAAATGACTAACCTTAGAGACTAGATAGGTGAATGTTTTTGACAGTATTTTTCACCTTTAGTCTCAGATTCCCTTCTTCTTCATCAAAAGATTCATGGGGGGATATATAATTGGACCAAAGTCCTCAGTCTCACCACCAGCATGATGTTCTTGGCTGCTGGTTTTCCTTTGTTCACTGACTACTTCAGATGGAGTATCAGTGGCTGAGTTGCCATGGTTGATGTCTTGAAGATGTAATCACTTACAGAAGTAAGAGCCTCTTCCATATGGACCCTGAGAAGATTCAGGAACATCCACTTCAATAGTGGGTAGATGACGTGGGCTAGACAAGGGAGAAGCAGGAGCACTCATCTCTCTTTGAGTAGGAGAAGAGAAGAGAAACTCATGATACTCACTGAATCCCAAGTCATCATCATCATAGAAATCAAGGCTAGGGATTGGTTGGTTAAGATCTAAAGGCTGGGGATGTTAACTTTCCCTAGAAGGTTGTCCACTAGAGTGTTGAGACTCAGAGTGAAGGCTTAAGGCTGTTAGGCTAACGAGCTCATCAGTCTGAGCATGAGAAACCTCAGGATTGATAGTTAAAGTAATGAGAGTGGTTTGCTCCTTAAGAGAAGTGGGAGCTCTAGAGTCCACTTCCTCCTGTGTGGGTAGTAGTATGGGGGCCTGCACGAATTGAGTAACTTATGTTGGGATTCGTTTGGATTTTCTTTTGTAGGTAAGGGTAATTTTGTGGCTGCTTTGATGGTTGAGAGGTGAAGGTGTGGGTTCAACACTAGCTTGTGTTGCTAGGTTATCACCTTGAGCAATGAGCTCTAACATATTTGGAACAAGGGCTGTTTCTACCCCAGAGAAACCAACAGTTGGCTTCTTCAAAATTTTAAAGATGTCGGGCTTCATCTATCCTAATTTAAAAATCTTATTTGTTTCCCTCAACTGTGTGCCCAGTTCACAGTTGAGAATGTGTTGAACATATCTAGGAAACATATAATACTCTAAGGAATCCAAGTTAGCAAGAAATTTTGTATAAACAAACTGAGAGTACCTAAACTTGACCCCCTAAACCATTCCATGCACTACGAAGGAGAGATCTTCAGGAATCTGGTCCCAAACCCCATGCTTGTTGGACAGGATGTGGATGACCACATGTAGTAAGTACTTCCACCGGGATAAGACCTTCCCTTTCCTGAAGGTCTTTATAGATAAATCCCCCTCATAGCCCATCTACTGAAAGTATTGGTTGACAACTTCTTTGGGAAAGGACAACTTACCTTCCTCATCATCCAGCTGAAGATGGGTTTTATGATGGCTGGAGTGATAAAGATTGTCCTCCCCTGAACTATAGCAGACAATGCCTTTTCCCCAAATAGGATGACCTCTTGACAGGTCTTCCAGAAGTCAAGCAAATGATCCTCATAAAGAACATGATCAATGGTAACGGAGGTGAAGTAGTAGTTTGATAGAGTCAAGAATCGACAAACCTCTGAGAAATATGGATCTTTCTCAAGTTTAATAGAGAAATATAATTGTGTTACCTGTGCAACTACATGGAAAAGTTTGGGTCATTTCTGCGGTTGAGGTTGGCTATTTGAAAAAGCTTGGTGGTGAAGGAAAAGAAGAACAAAGGCGGTTCTAGAGAGAAGTTTGGGGATTTAGGTTTGGGAGAAGATGAAGATAATAAAGAAAGAGGGGGAACCGTTGGGTTTATATATGAAATGGATATAATACAAAGTTAATGAAAGAGGAAAAACTTCGAAATCCGAATGTTGGTCTCACCTCTGAAAAAGTAGTTTGCTTTTTGCTCAAAAGGTATTTTCTTAGAAGTCAAAAATATTCCGAAGGTAAATTGTCTTCGGAAGTTTTAACGAAAAAGTTTCGAAGCCAAAATGACTTTGGAAGAATTTCCTAAGAGAATATTAAGCTTTAGAAGATATTTTAGAATTTTCTTTCGAAGGAAATTTTAATTAAGCAGTTGTTTGTTTTAAAGGCATAAGTTTCTTTCGAAGATAAAACCATATCTTCTGAAGGACAGAAAAGATCAAGATTTTCAAAAGTGTAAGGAAAATCTTTTAAAAAGATTTTTCTTCCAAAGTAAACAAGAAGGATGATGAAATAGACAACTTAGGTCACATAGATTTTAGAAATAATATGAATTAGTTTTAAGGAAAAGCTACTCAAGGTTAATCATCCCAATAGCTGATATGAGATATTTAAATCTATGCTCATCAAAAGCTTTAGTGAACAAATCAGCATATTGTTCATTTGTCTTAACCTTGACTAGTTTGATCAAGCCCTTTTCAAAATTATCTTTAATCAAATTGTTGATCAAGAAGAAGGCTGGTGCAACCAAAACCAACTCACTTAGACAATTTTGGTACTACATGCAAGGGCTTCCGAAACTTAGCATGGAACTTCTGAAGGTAGTAGAGTTCTTCCGAAGACAAAGTGAAAGATAAACTTCCGAAGACAAAACTCTACTTCCGAAGACAGAACTCTACTTCTGAAGTCAAGAGCATGCTTCCGAAGGTCAAGTCTTAGAAGAATAATCTGAAGACCACTTCCGAAGTATGATGAAAAAAAAAGTCTCCAAGCCTTGGAAGAAACAGCCTCTTCTGAAGTATAAGTGGCTTCGGAAGTACTTACTCTTCCGAAGCCATTTAACCTTCGGAAGACACTACTATGAACCAGTGGACACAAGTATGGTCTCTGACACTCCACTGCAGACCTCTGATACTGCATGGTTTCTTCCTAAAAAGCCATGTAGTTGACCATACTTTCTTCCACTGTTCACCTTTTATGATAGTACATGTTACCAACTTTAGTTGGTGACAAAAGGTAAGTCAGGGACATGTCCTGACTACCGTATCTCAGATAAGACTTTATCCGAGATACCTTAAGCTATAGTCTTGTAGTATAGGCTTTAGCTATAGGATCCCAGCTGGTATCAAAGTATATCCCGCTATAGGTAGTATTATATATAGGTTCTCTTTGTAACTCATTCCACACTGCTAGTAAGAGTCTTGTATTATTGAGTTTAGAAGCAATATATAAAAGTACCTTGAAAATTACTTCTTGTGTTCTATATTACTTTCTGTATTGTGATCAACTCTTACTGATTCTATCCTTACCCGAGTGTTGTTCTAGGTGAGTTTGAGAGAAAAACATTGTGTTAAGTGACAAATATCGATCCTGCAATTGGTATCAGAGCTACTTAGGCTCTTGATTGCGTGATCTAGCCATCCAAATCAACCTATTTTTCACTCCTCCCTTCGACTCACTCACTCAAAATGGCCCTTAACAAATCCGAAGTAGAGATGGGAACTATGACAAAGGCTCCCATCATTACTCCTGAAAATTTCAGGTCTTGAAGGAGAAGAATGGAAGGCTTCATTAGATACCAAGACAACAAAATGTGGAACTCCATTATCAATGGCCCGTATAAGCCAAAGGTGGCTTCACCTGGTGGAAATGGAGCCATGATAGAAAAAGCTGTTGAGGACTATTCTGATGAAGATAGAAAGAAGATGGACATCGACATCAATGCTATGACCATTCTCATGACTGCAATACCGAACTCCATTATGGTGGGGTTCGAGTATTGTAAGACTGCCAAAGAATGTTTGATGCACTTGCTCAGATGTATGCAAACTCCAATGACTCAAAGAAGGATTCACTGAAGCAGCAGTTTGAGAACTTCACTCACATTGCTAAAGAGACCCTCAGCCAGCAGTACTTCAGGTACATGGATCTCTTCTCTTCAGTCTGTGAAGATCACTCCCGAACTCAGAGATCTTACTAGAAAGTTCACAAGTGCTCTTCCAAATGAGTGGACATTCTACTGTGTCTCTATTAAGAGATAGAAAACTTGAACACTCTTACCATGACTAAAATCTATGGCATCCTCGATGGATATCGCCTAGAGATGGAGAGTAAGAAGGGACACCAAACAAGCAGACCCATAAGTCTTCCTGCTAGCAACGCTTTAATAGTTGCTGAAGGCTCATTACCCCCACAACCTCAGCATTACCTGACCTATCAACAACCATCCTGCTCTCCTGGACCATACATCACTTTCCCTGAGACTCCAAGGTCTTAACAGGCTCAACACAACTCCTTTCAGGAGAGTTCTGCCTTTGTCTCAAGAAGAGACACTCAGGTGTTTTTCAGTACTGCTTTGATGATCTTGAGTATTTCAGTCTAGACAATGTAGAGTATGTGGACATTCTCCAACAGATAGCTCTTTTAACTTATAGAGCGAAAAAGTTCTTTAAGAGACTAGAAGGCATTTCCCTTAAAACCCAACTACCAGCAAGTTTGGGTTTGACAAGACCAAGGAAAAGTGTTATAACTGTAACCAACTGGGTCACTTTGCAAGGGAATGCAAGGCTCCCAAGACCAATCTGGGAACCCCACAGGCCTCCACACATCCCTCAACCTCAAAGCCCGCTGAGAAGTCAACTGAAACAGCTGCAATGGCTCAAGACTGGAGCTTCATGGTACAGGATGTGACTCCTGCTAAGCTCTCATAGCCGGAACATACAATGCCCAGGTATATGAACATCTCCGCACTCCAGGCTGTATAGCTAAAGTTAAACTTTATTAGGATTACAATATGGAAATCAGATCTGATATTGAGTCTTTGAACATTTTAAAATTTGATTTTAAAAGAGCTGAATCTGATTATCAAAAGAAAATTGAGGAGTTAGAGAAAACCGTGTCTCTTTTAAAACATGAACACACGAACTACAAGACTCAAATCAAGGATCTGATATCCAATTGTTTGAGGCTCAAGCCCAGCTTGTCACTGCTGAGGCTCAGGCCAGGAAGCATGCTATTTCTGAGCAGAACTTGCAAGCTATTTTTGCATCATCCTCTCATTCCAAACTCTATTATCAGAACAAAGGAGGATTAGGAACCAATGAAATTGCTCCATCACACTCCTATAAGTCTATTAGACAGCCTAGATATGGTACTGAAGGGCAAGAAGTTCCAACTGCTGACCCTTACTAGAGTTGAAGGATGAAACAACAATAGTGACCACCACAGGGAAGGAACATGTAGATGTACCCATCTCCTCCTGTGAAAATCAAATCCTAACCACTAAGGCCAGAAGAAGCAGAGCTAAAGCTGCTAGAAGAACTGCCAAGAAGGTGGCCAAGTCCAAGCTGAAGATTGACCCAAAGCAGAAAGGTGTCTTTATCTTAGCTGGATTCCAAGTGTTAGGTACTTCTGATTCAAGAAAGGAGTGTAATACCAGCACTCTTATCCTGCCAAAGGATCAGAAGGTGAAGGGAAAAGTTGCTGATGAGGAAAAGAAGCCTAAGAAACAGCAATGCTCTCATTCCCAAAAGACTAACATTGCATGCATAATGTGTGGTCTGCAAAACCACATGGCAAAAGATTGTTACTACAATCCCGCAAGCACATATTATGCAATAATGTTAGAAAAGAAGGAGTCAGGGAAGGTTTCACATTTGGACCTTTTAAAATGGTTCAAGTGATGAAGAAGGGAAAGCTAGTTTCGGAAGCAAGGTTGCTTTCGGAAGAAACTCTTTCTTCAGAAGGGAAAATGGCTTCGGAAGAAAAAGCTACTAAGGTTCAGATAACAAGAAAGCTCCCTTGAAACCATCCCAGAAGAAGATTGCTTCGGAAGAAAAGGTGGTGAAGGCTTCTTCGAAAAGAAAGAAGCTTCGGAAGATGGCCATGCTGCAAAAGCTTCAACAAGCTCATCCACCAAGATCAACCAAAGGGTGGACTGGAAGATCAAGGAAGATGCGGCAGCCCAAACCTCTTCTTCAAAGACCTCTATTGAACCCCCATGCATATCTTTTGGTTCAATTATGTCATTATCTTTGGAAGAACCGAAGACCAGCAAGGCTTGGGCTTCCAATCAAAACTGAATCTTATGTGTAGGGACATCCATATGATAAGAACAACAATATCTGGATTGTAGACAGTGGATGCTCCAGGCACATGATAGGGAACAGATCTCTCCTTCAACAGTTTCAGAACTATGATGGAGGTCCTGTCCAATTTGGAGGTGAGGCCGGAGGATATATTTCTGGCAGAGGGAGTATATCCAATGGTAAATTAAAGGTTGACAAAGTTCACTTTGTCAAACAGCTTGAACACAATCTGTTAAGTGTTTCTTAATTCTGTGATCAAAAACACCAAATGCTTTTCACAAAACATGAGTGCATTATCCTCAAACCAGGGATGACAATTCCTCCGGAATTGGTGCTTCTTAGATCTCCCAGGAAAGGGAATATGTACAAGCTGGATATGAACAATGCTTCCCCAATGGGTGAAGTATCATGCTTTCTTTCCAAAGATGATAGTGATGAGTCAGCACTTTGGCATAAACGTATGTGTCATGTAAATTTTAAGACAATGAATAAAATGGATAAAAATAACTTGGTACATGGTTTACCTAAAAAGGAATTTTTCTACAAAGACAACTGTGTTGCATGCCTAAAAGGGAAGCAACACAGGGCCTCTCATAAATCCAAAAGTGTTAACTCTCACTACTCCATTACACTTATTGCACATGGATCTTTTTGGTCTCACAAGTATAATAAGCATTGGAAGGAAATCATACTGCCTTGTGATAGTTGATGATTTTACAAGATTTACATGGGTATTCTTTTTAAGAACTAAAGATGAAACTGATGAACATTAAAATATTTTATTCTTAAAATATAGAATCAAATTGATCACAAGATTATGATTATTAGAAGTGATCAAGGGACTGAGTTTAAGAACTTCGTTCTTGACTCATTCTGTAACTCAAAAGGGATTGCCAGACAATATAGTGCTCCTAGAACTCCTCAAGAAAATGGTGTTGCTGAGAGAAGGAACATGACACTTATTGAGGTTGCTCGAACTATGTTAGCTGATTCCAAACTACCTCTAACTTTCTGGGCAGAGGTAGTCAACACTACATGCTATGTGCAGAATAGAGTTCTTGTAGTTAAGCCACATGGAAAGACCCCTTATGAGCTATGGAACAAGAGGCCACCGTTCATTGGCTTTCTAAGGTCCTTTGACAGCAGGTGTACCATACTTAAAACAATGGACAATTTGGCAAAATCTGCTGAAAAGTCGGATGATGCTATCTTTGTTGGATACTCCTCTAGCTCCAAGCTTACAGAGTATACAATATTAAGAATCAACAATTTGTGGAGTCATCCAATATAGTTGTTGATGAGCATACTCCTTGTGTTAAGGGGAATGGCCCTGATCATATCTTTGATTTAGAATTGTTTCCAAACTATTCTAAACCTTTTTGTGAGAATGTTTAGTTAGAACAGGTGCTAAAAATGATACTGATGTTGATGCTGATGTTGATCAACTATTTGAGCTACCCAGACCTCTTCCAAGTTCTCTAAGAGCTGCAACAAATCAAGCTTCCACTATTCACAAATCAGACAGTATAACTATATCAAGGAATAATGAAGCTTCAACCAGTGAATCACCTACTGATCCTCAAAAGACATCAGGTGATCTAACACAACACCAAGCTAAGGGAAGTAGCATTTTGAAGGAACATGCAATTGTTAATGCTACTTCACAGCCAACAACTGATGATGTTTCTCATTCATGCAACTGGAAGTGATTCCTCGCTTAAGGATTCACAACACTCATCCATCTGGGAACATCATTGGGGATGTCTCTGAAGGTGTGAGAACAAGAGGGTAGACTCATCATGGGAATGTCTGCTTGTACTCATTCTTCTTATCCTAGATGGAACCCAAGAAGGTGGAAGATGCCTTGAAAGATAGTAGCTGGGTTGAATTGATGCAAAAGCAACTACTTCAATTTGAAAGTCAGAAGGTTTGGAACCTATGCCCGCTACTATTTGATCAAGTAACAATAGGCACTAAATGGGTTTTCAGGAACAAAAGAGATTCAGAGGCTTGATTATCAAGAACAAGGAAAGACTAGTAGTTCAAGGATACACTCAAGAGGAAGGAATCGATTCTACTGATGTTTTTGCACCTGTTGCAAGACTTGATGCGGTTAGGATCTTCCTTGCTTATCTTGCATCCAAGAACTTTACTATCTACCAACTTGATGTCAAGTGTGCCATTCTATATGGGGATATAGATACGGAAGTGTATGTATGCCAGCCTTCAGGATTTGAAGACCCACAACATCCTCACTATGTGTGCAAATTGGATAAAGCTCTATATGGGTTGCACCAAGCACCTAGGTTATGGTATGAGACTCTGTCTTAGTTTCTCCTAAAGAATGGCTACACCAGAGAACCATTGACAAGACTTTATTTATAAGGAAATCTGGTAAGGACATTTTGCTTGTTCAAGTCTATGTTGATGACATCATATTTGGTTCTTCAAATGACCAAATGTGTAAGGACTTTGAAAGCATTATGAAGAAGAAGTTTAAGATGAGTTCTATGGAAAAAATGGACTTTTTCCTTGGAATTCAGGTGAAGCAACTGAAGGAAGGGTTTTTCATTAATCAATCTAAGTATGTCAATGACATGTTAGAAAGATTTGAGATGAAAGATTGTAAGCCTTCCAAGACACCCATACCCAGAAACCATAATCTTTGTCCTAACCTTGAGGGGGAGGATACTGATCAACATCAGTATAGGGCGATTATTGGTTCTCTGATGTATTTCACTGCCAATAGACCTTATATTATGTTTGCAACTTGCATCTGTGCAAGATATCAGCCTGCTCCAAAGGTGTCTCACATAGCTGCTGCTAAGAGAATCCTCAGATCCCTCAAAGGAGCACCTAAACTAGGTCTCTGGTATCCTAGGAACAATGATTTTAATATCTATGGATACTCTGATAGTGACTATGGTGGATGCAACATTGACAAGAAATCAACATCAGGAGGATGTCAATTTCTTGGTGGAAGGATCATCTCATCGCAATGCAAGAAACAATCCTGTGTCTCTACATCAATAACTGAAGCTGAATACATTGCTGCTGGTAGTTGCTGTGCTCAGCTGCTATGGATTCAGTATCAGATGTTGGATTATGGATTCAACTTTATGAGTACTCTTATCCATATTGATAACAACAGTGCTATTTCCATTACTGAAAATCTAGTGAAGCACTCCAAGACAAAGCATACTGATATCAGGTACCATTTCATTAGAGATATTCATGAGAAAATCTGATTAAAATAATCAAAGTTTATTCAAATAAACAATATGCGATTTGTTCACCAAAGCCTTTGATGAACAAAGATTTAATTATCTCATTACTGCTATTGGGATGATAAACATGATTAGCTTAACACTTTTGGAAACCTTTTTAATATGTAATGTCTTATGTCATACAATCTAAGCCCTGTTACAAAAGATCTCTCTGAAATTTTCTAAATATAAATTTCTTACGAAGAGAAATTAATCTTCGGAAGATATTCTACATATCTTCCGAAGCAGGATTTCTCCAAGGATAATTTTTCTCCTCGGAAGAGTTTTTAGTCTCGGAAGAAGCGATTGATTTCATATCAGATCTATTTCTGAAGCTTACAAAAACTCTCCACTCAGAAAGCAATCTTGACTCTCGGAAGTAACTTTTACCTTCGGAAGTTGGAAGTGCCTTAGGAAGACAAACTACCTTCGGAAATATTTTATATTCGAAAGAGAGATTTTACTATGTAACGGAAATCTCTTGGGCCCCACGCTGTAAAAAGTAAAGATTTTGTTAAGGATGTCGGATTATTTAACTGAATTAAACCTTACCGCTCCTGTCACTTCATCCACTAAACCATCACATCATCTTATCCTAACCACATTACCGCCATTTCACCATCTTTTAAATAATCTTGACTATTCACTCTCATCTTCTTACCACAAATTTTTACAGCCCTAAAATTTTCCTCTCTCCCAAATTCACCCAAGCTCAAATTGCTCTATCTTCACTCTCTCTCAATGGCCCTAAATCCTTAACACACCCAAGTCGAACTTCTTGACTCTTCAAGAGATGCGGACTTCTCTGAAATTATCTCTTTGCTCACCCAATCATCCTACTACACCACCTTGACTGTTAATCCCATGGTTTACCTCAATCACATGACTAAATTTTGGGGCAACAGTCAGGTTGAAACCCTAAATGGGGTTCGTGTAATACGATCCCACATTTGTGGTCAAGACTTGGTCATCACTGAACAACTTATCAGGGAGCATTTGGAGCTTCATGATGAAGGTGCCCCTATAGAGTTCCCCAAGGCAGATTTAGACAGCACCTACATCCTCATGGGATATGATGGAGACGTGAGCAGGTCGACTGTCTACATATTCAACTTCTCCTATAGTTGGAAGTTCCTCTAGCACCTTGTCCTTCATTGTCTGTCAAACAAATCTAGGGGATGGGACCAAATCCCATATGAACTAGGGTGCTTAGTTCACGGATTGGTGAGAGGCCTGTGCTTTAACTACTCAAGATTTGTGCTAACAAATTTCATTGGAAATCTACAAAGGGAAACATTCTTTGTGTATCACAGATTTCTTCAACACATCATCAATTGTGAACTGGACCAGAGTTAGCTTGTCTGTGCAACCACTCTGCCTATCCCTCACATGAGGCCAACCATCTTCAAGACACTGAAGAAGGTATCCACCAACTTCACTGGAAGGTACACTTCTTTACTTACTAGTTGACTGAGCAAATAGCTCCTGGTGAACTAAAGTCTTTCCGCATGCATGCTGCACAAGTCTTTACTTCCTAGTTGACTGTCCAGTTTGTAGGTGAGGCCGGAGGATATATTTCTGGCAGAGGGAGTATATCCAATGGTAAGTTAACAGTTGACAAAGTTAACTTTGTCAAACAGCTTGAACATAATATGTTAAGTGTTTCTCAATTCTGTGATCAAAAGCACCAAATGCTTTTCAGAGAACATGAGTGCATTATCCTCAAACCAGGGATGACAATTCCTCTGGAATTGGTGCTTCTTAGATCTCCCAGGAAAGGGAATATGTACAAGCTGGATATGAACAATGCTTCCCCAATGGGTGAAGTATCATGCTTTCTTTCCAAAGATGATAGTGATGAGTCAGCACTTTGGCATAAACGTATGTGTCATGTAAATTTTAAGACAATGAATAAAATGGATAAAAATAACTTGGTACATGGTTTACCTAAAAAGAATTTTTCTACAAAGACAACTGTGTTGCATGCCTAAAAGGGAAGCAACACAGGGCCTCTCATAAATCCAAAAGTGTTAACTCTCACTACTCCATTACACTTATTGCACATGGATCTTTTTGGTCTCACAAGTATAATAAGCATTGGAAGGAATCATACTGCCTTGTGATAGTTGATGATTTTACAAGATTTACATGGGTATTCTTTTTAAGAACTAAAGATGAAACTGATGAACATTAAAATATTTTATTCTTAAAATATAGAATCAAATTGATCACAAGATTATGATTATTAGAAGTGATCAAGGGATGAGTTTAAGAACTTCGTTCTTGACTCATTCTGTAACTCAAAAGGGATTGCCAGACAATATAGTGCTCCTAGAACTCCTCAAGAAAATGGTGTTGCTGAGAGAAGGAACATGACACTTATTGAGGTTGCTCGAACTATGTTAGCTGATTCCAAACTACCTCTAACTTTCTGGGCAGAGGTAGTCAACACTACATGCTATGTGCAGAATAGAGTTCTTGTAGTTAGCCACATGGAAAGACCCCTTATGAGCTATGGAACAAGAGGCCACCGTTCATTGGCTTTCTAAGGTCCTTTGACAGCAGGTGTACCATACTTAAAACAATGGACAATTTGGCAAAATCTGCTGAAAAGTCGGATGATGCTATCTTTGTTGGATACTCCTCTAGCTCCAAAGCTTACAGAGTATACAATATTAAGAATCAACAATTTGTGGAGTCATCCAATATAGTTGTTGATGAGCATACTCCTTGTGTTAAGGGGAATGGCCCTGATCATATCTTTGATTTAGAATTGTTTCCAAACTATTCTAAACCTTTTTGTGAGAATGTTTAGTTAGAACAGGTGCTAAAAATGATACTGATGTTGATGCTGATGTTGATCAACTATTTGAGCTACCCAGACCTCTTCCAAGTTCTCTAAGAGCTGCAACAAATCAAGCTTCCACTATTCACAAATCAGACAGTATAACTATATCAAGGAATAATGAAGCTTCAACCAGTGAATCACCTACTGATCCTCAAAAGACATCAGGTGATCTAACACAACACCAAGCTAAGGGAAGTAGCATTTTGAAGGAACATGCAATTGTTAATGCTACTTCACAGCCAACAACTGATGATGTTTCTCATTCATGCAACTGGAAGTGATTCCTCGCTTAAGGATTCACAACACTCATCCATCTGGGAACATCATTGGGGATGTCTCTGAAGGTGTGAGAACAAGAGGGTAGACTCATCATGGGAATGTCTGCTTGTACTCATTCTTCTTATCCTAGATGGAACCCAAGAAGGTGGAAGATGCCTTGAAAGATAGTAGCTGGTTGAATTGATGCAAAAGCAACTACTTCAATTTGAAGTCAGAAGGTTTGGAACCTATGCCCGCTACTATTTGATCAAGTAACAATAGGCACTAAATGGGTTTTCAGGAACAAAAGAGATTCAGAGGCTTGATTATCAAGAACAAGGAAAGACTAGTAGTTCAAGGATACACTCAAGAGGAAGGAATCGATTCTACTGATGTTTTTGCACCTGTTGCAAGACTTGATGCGGTTAGGATCTTCCTTGCTTATCTTGCATCCAAGAACTTTACTATCTACCAACTTGATGTCAAGTGTGCCATTCTATATGGGGATATAGATACGGAAGTGTATGTATGCCAGCCTTCAGGATTTGAAGACCCACAACATCCTCACTATGTGTGCAAATTGGATAAAGCTCTATATGGGTTGCACCAAGCACCTAGGTTATGGTATGAGACTCTGTCTTAGTTTCTCCTAAAGAATGGCTACACCAGAGAAACCATTGACAAGACTTTATTTATAAGGAAATCTGGTAAGGACATTTTGCTTGTTCAAGTCTATGTTGATGACATCATATTTGGTTCTTCAAATGACCAAATGTGTAAGGACTTTGAAAGCATTATGAAGAAGAAGTTTAAGATGAGTTCTATGGAAAAAATGGACTTTTTCCTTGGAATTCAGGTGAAGCAACTGAAGGAAGGGTTTTTCATTAATCAATCTAAGTATGTCAATGACATGTTAGAAAGATTTGAGATGAAAGATTGTAAGCCTTCCAAGACACCCATACCCAGAAACCATAATCTTTGTCCTAACCTTGAGGGGGAGGATACTGATCAACATCAGTATAGGGCGATTATTGGTTCTCTGATGTATTTCACTGCCAATAGACCTTATATTATGTTTGCAACTTGCATCTGTGCAAGATATCAGCCTGCTCCAAAGGTGTCTCACATAGCTGCTGCTAAGAGAATCCTCAGATCCCTCAAAGGAGCACCTAAACTAGGTCTCTGGTATCCTAGGAACAATGATTTTAATATCTATGGATACTCTGATAGTGACTATGGTGGATGCAACATTGACAAGAAATCAACATCAGGAGGATGTCAATTTCTTGGTGGAAGGATCATCTCATCGCAATGCAAGAAACAATCCTGTGTCTCTACATCAATAACTGAAGCTGAATACATTGCTGCTGGTATTGCTGTGCTCAGCTGCTATGGATTCAGTATCAGATGTTGGATTATGGATTCAACTTTATGAGTACTCTTATCCATATTGATAACAACAGTGCTATTTCCATTACTGAAAATCTAGTGAAGCACTCCAAGACAAAGCATACTGATATCAGGTACCATTTCATTAGAGATATTCATGAGAAAATCTGATTAAAATAATCAAAGTTTATTCAAATAAACATATGCCGATTTGTTCACCAAAGCCTTTGATGAACAAAGATTTAATTATCTCATTACTGCTATTGGGATGATAAACATTGATTAGCTTAACACTTTTGGAAACCTTTTTAATATGTAATGTCTTATGTCAATACAATCTAAGCCCTGTTACAAAAGATCTCTCTGAAATTTTCTAAATATAAATTTCTTACGAAGAGAAATTAATCTTCGGAAGATATTCTACATATCTTCCGAAGCAGGATTTCTCCAAGGATAATTTTTCTCCTCGGAAGAGTTTTTAGTCTCGGAAGAAGCGATTGATTTCATATCAGATCTATTTCTGAAGCTTACAAAAACTCTCCACTCAGAAAGCAATCTTGACTCTCGGAAGTAACTTTTACCTTCGGAAGTTGGAAGTGCCTTAGGAAGACAAACTACCTTCGGAATATTTTATATTCGAAAGAGAGATTTTACTATGTAACGGAAATCTCTTGGGCCCCACGCTGTAAAAAGTAAAGATTTTGTTAAGGATGTCGGATTATTTAACTGAATTAAACCTTACCGCTCCTGTCACTTCATCCACTAAACCATCACATCATCTTATCCTAACCACATTACCGCCATTTCACCATCTTTTAAATAATCTTGACTATTCACTCTCATCTTCTTACCACAATTTTTACAGCCCTAAAATTTTCCTCTCTCCCAAATTCACCCAAGCTCAAATTGCTCTATCTTCACTCTCTCTCAATGGCCCTAAATCCTTAACACACCCAAGTCGAACTTCTTGACTCTTCAAGAGATGCGGACTTCTCTGAATTATCTCTTTGCTCACCCAATCATCCTACTACACCACCTTGACTGTTAATCCCATGGTTTACCTCAATCACATGACTAAATTTTGGGGCAACAGTCAGGTTGAAACCCTAAATGGGGTTCGTGTAATACGATCCCACATTTGTGGTCAAGACTTGGTCATCACTGAACAACTTATCAGGGAGCATTTGGAGCTTCATGATGAAGGTGCCCCTATAGAGTTCCCCAAGGCAGATTTAGACAGCACCTACATCCTCATGGGATATGATGGAGACGTGAGCAGGTCGACTGTCTACATATTCAACTTCTCCTATAGTTGGAAGTTCCTCTAGCACCTTGTCCTTCATTGTCTGTCAAACAAATCTAGGGGATGGGACCAAATCCCATATGAACTAGGGTGCTTAGTTCACGGATTGGTGAGAGGCCTGTGCTTTAACTACTCAAGATTTGTGCTAACAAATTTCATTGGAAATCTACAAAGGGAAACATTCTTTGTGTATCACAGATTTCTTCAACACATCATCAATTGTGAACTGGACCAGAGTTAGCTTGTCTGTGCAACCACTCTGCCTATCCCTCACATGAGGCCAACCATCTTCAAGACACTGAAGAAGGTATCCACCAACTTCACTGGAAGGTACACTTCTTTACTTACTAGTTGACTGAGCAAATAGCTCCTGGTGAACTAAAGTCTTTCCGCATGCATGCTGCACAAGTCTTTACTTCCTAGTTGACTGTCCAGTTTGTAGGTGAGGCCGGAGGATATATTTCTGGCAGAGGGAGTATATCCAATGGTAAGTTAACAGTTGACAAAGTTAACTTTGTCAAACAGCTTGAACATAATATGTTAAGTGTTTCTCAATTCTGTGATCAAAAGCACCAAATGCTTTTCAGAGAACATGAGTGCATTATCCTCAAACCAGGGATGACAATTCCTCTGGAATTGGTGCTTCTTAGATCTCACAGGAAAGGGAATATGTACAAGCTGGATATGAACAATGCTTCCCCAATGGGTGAAGTATCATCCTTTCTTTCCAAAGCTGATAATGATGAGTCAACATTATGCATAAACGTATGTGTCATGTAAATTTTAAGACAATGAATAAATTGGCTAAAAATAACGTGGTACATGGTTTGCCTAAAAAGGAGTTTTTCTGCAAAGATAACTATGTTGCTTGCCTGAAAGGGAAACAACACAGGACATCTCACAAATCCAAATGTGTTAACTCTATCACTACTCCATTACACTTATTGCACATGGATCTTTTTGGTCCCATAAGTATAATGAGCATTGGAAGGAAATCATAGTGCCTTGTGATAGTTGATGATTTTACAAGATTCACATGGGTATTCTTTTTAAGAACTAAAGATGAAACTGCTGAAACATTAAAATCTTTTATTCTTAAAATAGAAAATCAAATTGATCACAAGGTTAAAATAATTAGAAGTGATCAAGGGATTGAGTTTAAGAACTTCGTTCTTGACTCATTCTGTAACTCAAAAGGGATAGCCAGACAATATAGTGCTCCTAGAACTCCTCAACAAAACGGTGTTGCTGAGAGGAGGAATAAGACACTTATTGAGGCTGGTCGAACTATGTTAGCTGATTCAAAACTACTTCTAACATTCTGGGCAGAGCCAGTCAGCACTGCATGCTATATGCAGAACAAAGTTCTTGTAGTTAAGCCCCATGGAAAAACCCCTTACGAGCTATGGAACAAGAGGCCACCGTTCATTGGCTTTCTAAGGTCCTTTGGCAGCAGGTGTACCATACTTAACACAAAAGACAATTTAGCAAAATTTGCTGAAAAGTCGGATGATGCTATCTTTGTTGGATACTCTTCTAGCTCCAAAGCTTATAGAGTATGCAACATTAAGAATCAACAATTTGAGGAGTCATCCAACATAGTTGTTAATGAGCACACTCCTTGTGTTAGGGGAAATGGCCCTGATCATATCTTTGATTTAGAATTGTTTCCAAACTATTCTAAACCATCTTATAAGAATGTTTCAGCTGGAACATGTGCTCAAAATGATGCTGATGCTACTGCTGATGATCAACTGTTTGAGCTACCCAGGCCTAGTCTAGGTTCTTCAAGTACTGCAATACACCAAGCTTCCACCATTCACAAATCTGATAGTTTAACTATATCAAGCAATAGTGAAGCTTCAACAAGTGAATCACTTATTGAACCTTAAACCTCATCAGGTGATCCGCCACAACACCAGGCAAAAGGAAGTAGTGTTTTGAAGGAATAGGAAACTGTTAATACTACTTCACAACCAACCATTGATGATGTTTCTCACTCATTCAATGAGTCCTCATTGAATGATTTTGAAACAGCAACTGGACAGAGTGTTCTAGTTGTTGACCAGAATATGTCCAACCTGGATCTATCTCTGCAACTGGAAGTGATTCCTCGCCTTAGGATTCATAACACTCATCCTGCTGAAAACATCAAAGGGATGTCACTGAGGGTGTGAGAACAAGAGGACAAACTCATCATGGGAATGTCTGCTTGTACTCATGCTTTCTATCCCAGATGGAACCCAAGAAGGTAGAAGATGACTTGAAAGATAATAGCTTGCTTGAATCGATGCAAGAGGAGCTACTTCAATTCCAGAGACAGAAGGTATGGGACCTATGTCCGCTACCATCTGGTCAAGTACCAATAGGCACTAAATGGGTTTTCAGAAACAAGAGAGATGATAGAGGCTTGACCATCAAGAATAATCAAGACTTGTAGTTCAAGGATACACACAAGAGGAAGGAATTGATTATACTGATATCTTTGCACTAGTTGCAAGACTTGAGGCAGTTAGGATCTTCCTTGCTTATGCTGCATCCAAGGACTTCACTGTCTATCAACTGGATGTCAAGTGTGCCTTTCTATATGGGAATATAGATAGGGAAGTCTATGTATGCCAACCTCTAGGATTTGAAGACCCACAACATCCCAACTATGTGTGTAAATTGGATAAAGCTCTGTATGGGCTGCACCAAGCACCTAGGCTGTGGTATGAGACTCTGTCTCAGTTTCTTATGAAGAATGGCTACACTAGAGGTACCATTAACAAGACTCTCTTCATCAGAAAGTCTGTAAAGGACATTTTGCTTGTTCAAGTTTATGTCGATGACATCATATTGGGTTCTTCAAATGATCAAATGTGTAAGGACTTTGAGAGCATTATGAAGAAAAGGTTTGAGATGAGTTCCATGGGAAAAATGGACTTTTTCCTTGGGATTCAGGTAAAGCATATGAAGGAAGGGTTTTTCATTAATCAATCTAAGTATGTCTCTGACATCTTAGAAAGATTTGAAATGAAAGATTGTAAGCCTGCCAAGACACCCATACCCAGAAACCATA
The DNA here is from genome assembly GCA_025506515.1 of Flaveria trinervia. NCBI lineage: Eukaryota > Viridiplantae > Streptophyta > Magnoliopsida > Asterales > Asteraceae > Flaveria > Flaveria trinervia. The sequence goes on along the minus strand of CM046454.1, from coordinate 40,969,157 downwards.
ATCTTTGTCCTGACCTTGAGAGGGAGGATACTGATCAACATCAGTATAGGGCAATTATTGGTTCTCTGATGTATCTCACAGCCAGTAGACCTGATATCATGTTTGCTACTTGCATTTGTGCAAGATATCAGGCTGCTCCAAAGGTGTCTCACCTAATTGCTGTTAAGAGAATCCTCGTATACCTCAAAGGAGCACCTAAACTAGGTCTCTGGTATCCCATAAACAAGGATTTCAATCTCTATGGATACTCTGACAGTGACTATGGTGGCTGCAACATTGACAAGAAATCAACATCAGGAGGATGCCAATTTCTTGGTGGAAGGATCATCTCATGACAATGCAATAAGCAATCCTGTGTCTCTACATCAACTGCTGAAGCTGAATACATTGCTGCTGCTAGCTGCTGTGCTCAACTGCTACAGATTCAAAATCAAATATTAGACTATGGATTCAACTTTATGAGTACTCCTATCCATATTGACAACAATAGTGCTATCTCCATTACTAAAAATCCGGTGAAGCACTCCAAAACAAAGCATATTGACATTAGGTATCATTTCATTAGAGATATTCATGAGAAAAATCTAATTAAGTTAATCAAAGTTGACTCAAATGAACAATATGCTAATTTGTTCACCAAAGCTTTTGATGCACAAAAATTTAAGTATCTCATAACAGCTATTGGGATGATAAGCATTGACTAACTTAATCTTTTCTAAAAACCTTTTTAATATGTAAGTTTTATGTCAATACAATTTAAGGCCTGTTACAAAAGATCTCTCTAAAATTTTTTCTAAGTGTAAATTCCTTCCGAAGAGAAATTAACCCTCGGAAGTTATTTTCATATCTTCCGAAGCAAAATTTCTCAAAGGATAATTTTCTTCTTGGAAGAGTTTTTGGTCTCGGAAGAATCGATTGATTACATATCAGATCTACTTCCGAAACTTACACACTCTCCATTCGGAAAGCAATCCTAACATTCGGGAGCAAAGTTATTGCTTCGGAAGTAAGAATTGCCTTCAGAAGACAAAATTACCTTCGGAAATGTTTTACACTCGGAAGAGAGATTCTACTGTGTAACGCAAATCTCTTGGGCCCCACACTGTAAAAAACAAAGATTTTGTTAATGATGTCGGATTATTTAACTGATTTTAACCTTACTGCCACTGTCAATTCATCCATTAAAACATCACATAACCTTATCCTAACCCCCATTACCGCCTTCCCACCCTCTTTTAAATAATCTCGACTAGTCAATTTCATCTTCTTACTTACAATTTTTACTGCCCTAGAAATTTCTCTCCTCTCCAACTTTACCCAAGCTCAAAATCATCTACTTTCACCTTTCTTCAATGGCGCTTAACCGTCAGCACAACCAAGTCGCACTTCTTGATTCTTTAAGAGATGCTGACTTTTCTGAAATCATCTCCTTTCTCACCCAATCACCTTACTACACTGCTCTTACCATTAACCCCACTGTTTACTCCAACCACATGGCCGAATTTTGGGGAAATGGTCAAGCCGAAACCCTAAATAGGATTCGTGTACTGAGGTCCAACATTCGTGGACAGGAGTTGATCATCACTGAACAACTCATCAGGGAGCATCTAGAGCTTCATGATGACAGAGCTCCTACTGATTCCCTAAGGCAGATCTGGACATCACTTACATCCTAATAGGATATGGTGGAGACATAAGCAGGTCGACGGTCTACAAGTTCAACTTCTCCTACAACTGGAAGTTCCTCCTGCACATTGTCCTCCACTGCATGTCAAATAAGTCCAGGGATGGGATCAAATCCCATATGAACTAGGATGCTTAGTTCATGGATTGGTGAGAGGCCTGAGATTCAATTACTTAAGATTTGTGTTCATCAATCTGATTGGGAATCTACAAAAGGAAACATTCTTTATGTATCCCAGATTCATTCAACACATAATCAACTGTGAGTTGGAACAGAGTATGCTTGTCTGTGCAGCTGCTCTGACTGTCCCTCAGATGAGGCCCACTATCTTTAAGACTTGAAGAAGGTGTCCACCAACTTCACTGGAAGGTACACTACTCTACTTCCAGGTATGATTGAGCGCATAGCTCCTGGTGACATCCCTATTCACCCCACAGGTGATGAACCCACATGATGTGATCCAAATTATATATATAAAACACATCAATTACACATCAATTATTCCATAAACTCTTACTGAAAATAATGATTTGATACTTAAATCATTCATATTGTGTTTTCAGGCTTGGAAAAGACCAAGATGAACAAAAGGAGCAAAAATAAGAAGAGAATGAAGAAAACCAAGTTTTGGAATTCAAGCATGGGGCCGTGCTTCATGAGGCACGCCCCCATGCCCAGCCTGAAACACACCCCCGTGCTTAAATCAACACACCCCTGTGTTTGTTGGTCCGACAAGACAAAAAGTACGGTTCCCCAACCCGAGGCATGGGGGCGTGCCCCAGGAGGCACGGGGGCGTGCCCCAGGAGGCACGGGGCTGTGCCCCACCACAAACACGGGGCCGTGCCCATTGAACACAGGGCCGTGCCCGACAACCTCTGAGTGTACGAGCCGACCAACTGTTACGTACATTGTACTAGCATGGGGCCGTGCCTTTTAGGCACGGGGCCGTGCCTTTTAGGCACGGGGCCGTGCTTAAACACTCCAGAAAGCCTATAAATAGGACTTCATTTGCAACTTTGAGAGGAGCTTTTGGGAGGTGAAGTGCTGGTGTTCCCTCTCGGGAACCCAGCCTTTGGAGGTCCTTAAAAGGTTTTGGAGGTTCATTCAACACTTAGAAGAAGCTTGGGATCATTTAACATCATCCATAATGGATCACCGGTCTGATTGTTCTAATTTACCGATGATTTCATTACTATCTTTTATCTTTGTTGTTATGTTCAAGCTCCTTGTGAGCTAAACTTCATGTGTTATCCTAATTTAATGAAACTTATGTAATTTGTGATGAACTAATGGTGTGATAAATATTGTGTTAATGTTATGGTGGTCTTGGGAAAACTATTGATGGGTAGCATCTACATTTGAACAGGAAGTTATAAATTTATGGTTTGTGATTGTGATCATCATACAAAGTTGAAAAACTGTATGATTAACTTTCATTCGTGAAACCGGTCTTCATAATAAATCCATGACTAATGTACTAGAAATGGTTATTAGAAATCATATCACTTTAACTTTCTGATCATTTGTGGGTTCCCTTTTATTAGTTTGGAAACTTCAGTAATTGTTACGATTTTCTAAAATTAATGGTATGTTAGGAAGGAACCTGATCAACTCTCTTTTTGACATTAAGTTATATTTTCAGAAATCATATGTCAAATAGGTCACAAAAGATTTACCTACATTACTAGGGCTTTGATCTGAGTAGTAAAACTCAGCCTGACAGGATCAAGTACTACGATAGCAGGATAGACGAGAAATCACGGCAACTTATCTTTATAAACATTAACATAATTACATTATTAAATATCTTTAATCACACCACCAATTCATCACAGTTACATAAGTGTAGTCTAAATTAGGATAACAACCTTACTTTACTGAAAGAATCACCAAAAGTCTCAACCTATCTTTATCTATTTTTATTTATTGTTATTATGTTTAACTTATCATTTTCTAAAACATAAAACTAATAGTCAATTATGAGGATTGTTGAGTAGGCTTAGTGTGTCCACAGATTGATACTCGGTTCCTACCAATACTATATTACCATACGACATGTACACTGCCTTTTGTGTGTGTGGTTTAGTATTAGTAATAACCAATTAAAACTGAATCTGTGTGATAAATCTTTATCCAAATATATATATATACTATCCGCACCCATCACCACACCAGCAACCTCCACCACAATTCAAACACTGCCTTCTCCACCCATCACCATCACTTATCAAAGACGCCCCAAACGAACCCTTGTTCAATCTACTCTGATTGAACAAGCCCCTCCTGTTCAATCCAAAAAGACTAGAGTGGAAACATGGGCTCCTACTCAGTCAGAGGTCTCTCCATCCTTCTCTTTTAACCTTAATTTGGGTTTTGAGTCTCCTTAGTCTCAAACCCAAGAGCCTGACACCCAAACCAGCAACCCTCAGGATGAGTATCTACACTCTTCTAAGCAGCCAACTAGGGACAACCCCACCAAAGGGTCAATGCCTGTAGGCATTGACCAAGGTCCCGGGTCAGTAGGCTTAACCTCCCTATCTTTTACTGACCTTCTCTTCAAAACTGATGAAGAGATAACATCTCTCCATGGCAATGAAGTTGATCTACAACACCCTTTAAAAGATCAACAGAGCCTGGAGAAATCCCTTATCTCTAGCCCCCATCAGCAACCATAACTGAGGTGAGTCCCACTGATGTGGAGGGGACTCATGCAGATTCAGCTGCCACTACAGAAGGTGCCTCAATGGACCTTGTGGACAGTGGTAACATATCTCAGACTGAATCTGTGGCAACCGAGCTCTTTGATGACTCTGAAAGAGACATCATTGAGCACGGGAAACCAGGGTGCCAAGAAACCACATTTGGTGGTGAGGCTGAACATACCAGGTATGTTACCTCATCTCCCCGTTCTTCAAAAGAAGATGAGGGAAGCATGCAACTCCTCATACAAGACCTTCTATCTAAAGTCTCAAACCTTGAATTCTTGGTTAAGACTTTAGAAGAAAGGTCTGGCACTCAGCAACTTGAGATTGACAATCTCAAGGCTAAACTAGCTGAGAAATAGACAGAGAGGTCTGTTAGGCATGTACCTGTTCAGGTCTCATCCTCCAGCTCATCTAGCTCTCAAGATGATGCTACCAAAAAGGGGGAAAATGTTCAGAGACAAACATCTGAGGAACCACAGATCAAATCTTCAACTTCAACATTTTCTACTCCTATCATCACAGTGCCTGAGCCATCTCAAGTTATTCTTTAGATTGACTCAAAGATGCTCAGCAATCTTTACAAACTCTTCATTAAGTTTCTGTTAAGATCCTCCACTGATCAGCTAAGCCCTAATGCTGCAATGATTTACTTCAGAGCTAAGGAGCTTCAAAGGCTTATTGCACCTTCTACCACTGTGGAAGAAGTTGGTCAACCTAAGGTCCACATGGAACCTAAGATTCATTTTGAAGGGGAAATGGGGACTGATGGCCCAGCAACTGAAATAGTTGGGACGAATCTACATCTCCTCCTATTTCCAAAGCTGAAGTTAAAGCCTCGGAAGAACAAGCTGAATCTTCCGAAGCTGAAATGGAAGTTGCAGAAGGACTGTTCAAAATGTCCGAGGAACTGTCATCATAGATGCAATCCTTGAAATGGCATCTGAGGTGAACAGCGAGGACTTTCTAAATCTACCTCCATCCCAGACACCATCTCTGCCTCTGTCACAATCAGAATCCACTCTCCAAGAACGACCATAATCAGGCTCTTCAAAAGATAAAGGAAAAAGAAAGATGACTGCAGAAGAGCTTCAGGAAGAGGAGAAGATTGAGAAACTCAAGAAGAAAGGAAGACTTCCAACTGAGAAGTTGCTAGCTGCCAGTACAAAAGCAGCTGCAGCCAATCAGGAGGCTGTCAACAACAAGAAGAGAGAAGAGATCATTGACCAGCTTATCCAATTGGGAGCTGCCAATAAAGAAATACTCCTGCTACCAGTAGAGGAGTTGGTGAATCTGGAGAAGGCAACGCGGCTGAAACTTGAAGAAGAAGCCAGGTTGGACATGGAAAAAGAAGAAGAACAACAAAAGGAAGCTGAATTGCAGCTAAGGAGAGACAGGATAAATTTCCTACTCTCTAGAGGCTTTAATCTTCAAGAACTCTCTCCACATAATGATAAGACGATCCTCTGGCTGTACAACAAAGAGCAAGATCAAATGGAGAAAGAAAGAAAGAAGGCTACAAGAGAACATACAAAGGAGAAGAAGAAGAAGGAGGAAGAAGCTAGGGTCACTGCAACCAGGAAGCTCACTGGAAAAGCGTGGATGAAAGATGCAGGATCGGTGTTTGTCACTTAAACACAAATGTTTTCTCTCAAACTCACCTAGAATCACACTCGGGTAAGAATCAAGAAGAGTTGATCACAATATGAAAAGTAACTAAGAACACAGAAAGATAATTTTCAAGATACTTTTATATATTGATTCTCAACTCAAATACAAAGACTCTTACAAGCAGAATTTCTATGTTTATATGAATTACAAGGAGAACCTATATATAATACTATCTACAGCAGGATATACTTTGATACCAGCTGGGATCCTATAGCTAAAGTCTATTCTACAAGACTAAAGATTAAGGTATCTCAGATAAAGTCTTATCTAGAGATTTGGTAGTCAGGACATGTCCCTGACTTACCTTTTGTCACCAACTAAAGATGGCAACTGTACTATCATGAAAAGGTAAACAGTGGAATAAAGTATGGTCAACAACATGGTTCTTTAGGAAGAAGCCATGCTGTATCAGAAGTCTGCAACGGAGTGTCAGAGACCATACTTGTGTCCACTGGTTATAGCAGTGTCTTCCGAAGGTTAAATGGCTTCGGAAGAGTAAGTACTTCCGAAGCCACTTTATACTTCGGAGAGGCTGCTTCTTCCAAGACTTGGAGACTTCTTCATCATACTTCGGAAGTGGTCTTCACTTTATTCTTCTAAGTCTTGAACTTCGGAAGTATGCATTTGTCTTCGGAAGTAGAGTTCTGTCTTCGGAAGCTGGACTTTTCCTTTGTCTTCGGAAGAACTCTACAACCTTTGGAAGTTCCATGAAGAGCTTCGGAAGCCTTTGCATGCAGCATCAAAATAACTTAAGTGATATAGTTTTGGTTGCATTAGCCTTCTTCTTGATCCAACAAAAGACTATCTTCGGGCCCATGGCTTCTCTGGAAGGCAGGTGGGTCCCATGTCTGAGAGGACACTCCAACGGATTGTCAGTGAAATCAAGGCTGACATCCGGTGGGAAAAAGGAAAGAGATGTACACAAGGGTAAATGGGATGACCTTCACTGCAACCTCTCAACCACAACCTGAACCCTCACCCTTACCTTTCACCATCAAAACTGAGCCTTTCACCATCAAAACTGAGCCTTTCACCCCTAAACCCACACCATTACCCACATCCACTCCCTCACCTCAACCACCTAAAATTCCCATTCTTCAACCCAAAACACTCGCTAGAACCTCTAAACCTCAACCTACCCAACTACCATCCAAACCATCCCCTCAGCCTTCTCAACATCTCTCTCTTGAGGAGTTCAAGGCAATCAAGATGAAGCTCGCTAACTGTACTACTTTGAGTGAAGTCTCTTATGAAGAAGACTCTATCAACATCACCTATGCTGATGGATCTTCATGTTCCCTTACAAGAGATAAGTTCCTTGATTTGCCTAGAGGAATATTGGACCAGGCTGCTAGACTTCTAAGCCTCAAATCAGATTCGTTAAATGATGAAGAGAAGAAATTTGGAAGGAAACTAGTGACTCTGCTGGATACCAAGAAAGAGGACAAGATTCCTAGACAGTCTCTTGTGCCTAGAAAGAAAATAATCCAGTGGAGGTTCGATGAAACTTCTCATAACTTTGTTTTAGAAAGGGAGATAGTGAAGTCAACAGACTTAATGCAACCTCTCTGCTACACTCCAGCAGGTTTGATATTGCTGAGTTAGCAGAAGCCATTCTCCAACCCCTCCAACTCTGAAACTGCTGCACTCATCAAAAATCATCTCAGCAGTCTTCATCTAGCCGAGCTAACTGAAAAAGCCAAGATTGAAGAAGAGTTGAAGTTGAGAAGATAGGAAGACAAGGAAAGATCTCCCACCAAGGGCGCTGCCTTTCTACAGATGGTGGAGGGTCCAGAATTGGAACCTATAGTTAGATGGGAATATGATTCCAGTTCCCATCAACTAACTCTTTTCAGAGGGCAACAATAGAGGGTACATGTCATCCAAGGTGACAGACTAGACTTCCTGTCTACCAAGGATCTATACAAACTTCTCAGCACCACATCAGGGAAGAACAAGGAGACAGACAAATATTTACTCTCCTTGGTGCTGAAAGTTTTGAGAAGTAGAGACAAGTGAAGTTTTGGTAGCATCAGCCTAGGGGGAGTTTGTTGATCAAGAAGAAGGCTGGTGCAACCAAAACCAATTCACTTAGACAATTTTGGTACTACATGCAAGGGCTTCCGAAGCTTAGCATTTCCGAAGGTAGTAGAGTTCTTCCGAAGACAAAGTGAAAGATAAACTTCCGAAGACAGAACTCTACTTCCGAAGTCAAGAGCATGCTTCCGAAGGTCAAGTCTTAGAAGAATAATCTGAAGACCACTTCCAAAGTATGATGAAAAGAAGAAGTCTCCAAGCCTTGGAAGAAGCAGCCTCTTTCGAAGTATAAGTGGCTTTAGAAGTACTTACTCCTCCGAAGCCATTTAACCTTCAAAAGACACTGCTATGAACCAGTGGACACAAGTAAGGTCTCTGACACTCCACTACAGACCTCTGATACTGCATGGTTTCTTCCTAAAGAGCCATGTAGTTGACCATACTATATTCCACTATTCACCTTTTAGTACATGTTAACAACTTTAGTTGGTGACAAAAGGTAAGTCAGGGACATGTCCTGACTACCGTATCTCAGATAAGACTTTATCCGAGATACCTTAAGCTATAGTCTTGTAGTATAGGCTTTAGCTATAGGATCCCTGCTGGTATCAAAGTATATCCAGCTGTAGGTAGTATTATATATAGGTTCTCTTTGTAACTCATTCCACACTGCTAGTATGAGTCTTGTATTATTGAGTTGAGAAGCAATATATAAAAGTACCTTGAAAATTACTTCTTGTGTTCAGTATTACTTTCTATATTATGATCAACTCTTACTGATTCTATCCTTACCCGAGTGTTGTTCTAGGTGAGTTTGAGAGAAAAACATTGTGTTAAGTGACAAATATCGATCCTGCACAAATGATACCTGATATTGATGTGTTTAGTCGTTGAGTGCTACACAAGATTCTCTGTAATAGAAATGGCACTATTGTTGTTTATATGAATGGGAGTCTCTTTAAAGTTGAACCCATAGTTTAGCATTTGATTCTGAATCCAAAGCACTTAAGCACAGCAGCTTGCAGCAGCAATGTATTCAACTTCAACAGTTGATGCAGAGATACATGATTGCTTTTTGCATTGCCAGCAGACAACCATTTCATTAAGAAACTGACAACCCCTGATGTAAACTTTGCAGTCATATTGCATCCACCATAATCACTATCTGTATATGCATACAGATTAAAGTCAGAATTCTTTAGATACCAAAGGCCAAGTGTTGAGGCACCTTTAAGATATCATAAAATTCTTTTGACAGCGATATGGTGTGACATCTTGGGGTTGGCTTGATATCTTGCACACACACATATGGAAAACATGATATTAGGCCTGTTAGCTGTAAGGTACAGAAGAGACCCAATCATAGCCCTATAGAGATGTTCATCCACACACTCCCCCTCAATGTCAAGTCCAAGGGAGTGGTTTCTTGCTATGAGAGTCTTAGCAACCTTGCAATCAGTCATGTTGAAATTCTTAGGTATGTCCCGAACATACTTTGGCTGACTTATGAAGACGCCATCTTCAATTTGCTTCACTTGAATTCCTAGAAAGAAATTGAGTTCCCCCATGACACTTATTTCAAATCTATCCTTCATTAGCTTCTCAAAGTCTTTGTAGAGCTTTAGATTAGTTAAACCAAAGATGATGTCATCTGCATATACTTGAACTAGAAACAAGTCATTTCCTGTTCCTTTGATGAAGAGAGTTCCATCTATAGCACCTCTAGTTTTTTTATGACAAGTCCTTTATCATCCTTCTTATTCCTAAAAACCTATCTGGTTCCTATAGTAGTCTTCCCATGTGGAAGAGGACATAGGTTCCAAACCATCTACCTTTTGAATTAAAGTAGCTCCTCTTGCATAGCTTCAACCCAACTTTCATCATTCAGAGCCTCATCAATTTTCTTAGGCTTTATCTGAGATAAGAAACAAGAGTGAAGATAGACATTTGCGTCATGGGTTTGTCCACTTGTTCTTACCCCTGAGTCAACATCTCCAATGATGTTTAAGGTGGGATGAGACTTGTGGATCCTTAGCTGAGGGAACATAGCAAGTTGTTGAGAGAGATCTAAATTAGAAAAATTTAGATTTGGCTTTGATGTTTCTCCCACCTTATCAGCATAGTTATCAAGTGAGACTTGATCCAATGTGTGTGACATCATTAATGTTGTCTTTAATGGAGTGGTTGTTAGAATCAAGATATTCTTGATCACTATCACCACCATCATGGTCTTCTACATTTGAAGCTTCTTTCTCTGGTTATTGAGCCTCTGAGCTATAATTTGAAGGCAACTCAGATCTATCAGCTAAATTAGTCATTGTAGTATTGTTGGAAACTTTATTTGTAGAATTTGTTACAACTGGAGCCGAAGTTAATAGCTTGAAGGTCTTGTTAGCTCAAATCTTGGATCAGGATCACCTTTTGGTAGAATATCTGTAGACCCCGAAACATTCTCACAAGATTTGTTAAAATAGTTAGTAACTAAATCAAGATCAAATAGCCAATCAGGACCAAAACCAGTTACACTAGCTATGTGCATTGAAAGTCACATTGGCTGACTCTTCAACAATCCTAGTTCTAAGATTGTATACTTTATAAGCCTTAGCTTGGGAAGAGTACCCAATGAAATTTCCATTATCTGATTTCTCAACAAATTTGGCAATTTGATCTTTGGTATTCAAAATGGTGCAAGGACATCCAAAAGACCTAAGAAAACCAATGAAAGGTTTCCTCTTATGCCAAAGTTCATAAGGAGTCTTACCATGTGTCTTAACTACTAAAACTCTGTTTTGTACATTGTAGGTAGTGTTGACTGCCTCTGCTCAGAAGGTGATAGGCAGTTTAGAGTCAGACAACATAGTTCTTGTAGGTTCAATAAGTGTCATGTTTCTCCTCTCAGCAACACCATTTTGCTGAGGAGTCCTGGGAGCACTAAATTATCTTGTAATACCCTTTTCATCACAAAATGTATCAAGGATTTGGTTCTTGAATTCAGTTCTTTGATAACATCTTATGGTTTTGACCTTGTGATCAGATTGATTCTCAATCTTAAAGATGAAGTTCTTTAGAATCTCAAGAGTCTCATCCTTAGTTCTAAGGAAGAAGACCCAAGTGAATCTTGTGAAGTCATTTATGATCACTAAACAATAAGAGGTCCTTCCTAGACTTATTATACTGGTGGGGCCAAAGAGACCCATATGTAATTTGTGTCAGGATCAATGATCACAAGTTTGATGTAATAGAGCGTAACGCAGCGGAATAAGAACAAGAATTAGACAAATTGTAGCAAGAATTTGATACTCGTATGCATTAAGAACAAATACGGTTATAACGAGAGAATATATTTCTGTAACAAGGAATGTTTCAATAATATTGAATATTTCTGATCAAATCATTCACTATTACAATAGGTTGACACTCCTTATATAGAGTGCAATCGCTGCTATTATCACGGAAAAGTGACAACTGGCAGATCTATTACAAAAATAACTAACTCTTAACAAACTACTGAAATGTTCACAACTACTGAGAACATATCAGAGAGTTAAGTACATAATAAGAAACTACTGATAATAAACTACTTAAACTACAACGACTGAAGAACAAGCTCTTCAGTTGTTTTACAAAACTACTGATAAATATAAAACTACTGATGAGCACAACAACTGAAGAAGTATTCTTCAGCTGTTGTGTCAAACTACTGAAAAGATAAAACCTACTGAAAGGTAAACCGTCACAACTACTGAAGAAGACCTCTTCAGCTGTTGTGACAACGTCTGATACTTTGGTCTTCAGCACTTGTGTCTTCAGAATTTGTCTTCAGCACTTGTGTCTTCAAACTTTGTCTTCAGCACTTGTCTTCAGACTTTGTCTTCAGCACTTGTCTTCAGACTTTGTCTTCAGCACTTGTCTTCAGACTTTGTAATCAGCTGTTGTCTTCAGCTGTTGTGGTCTTCAGTAGTTGTTGTGACGTCTGTGGGACTTAAAGGTTTTTTTGATCCGGCTCATTGGTTCTTTTGGTCCAACAAACTCCCCCTGAACCAATGCAACCAAAACCTTTAACTTTATTAAGGTCCCACTTATTGTTGGCAGAATGGTTGGTCTTTTTCCTTCTTGATCAGTTGAGAAGATGACCCATATAAGCACTGGCCTGGGAATGAGTCTCTGATGATTTGGTTGGCAATGTATGGATGGGAGCTCTGTATTGGGGAATTGGACACTGAGTTGTTCCCCCATCCATGAGACTCACTTCCCATGTATAAGCCTGTAGGATTCTCTGGTGTATGCTCTGAGAAACATAATTTGTTCTTCCATGGTCAGGTTCTCGGCTTCACCATCAAACAATCCTTCATGCCCATACAGCTCTGAGATGTACTTGGCCTGTTTACCATTTTTGAGCTCAACTGTTGTAATCTGTCTGTATGCAAACTCATCAGGATGAGTCCCTTCAAGTAACAGACTGAGCTAATTTTGTTTGAAGTTCTCAAGCCTCTTGTAGACTAACCCTTTTTAATAATTCTGTTCTCTAACATCTTTTGGGGTGGCTGTTTAGTCTCATAGGCCTTCTTGAAATCTTCTACAATCTCCCAAGGTGAAACTACAAGGACCACTGTGATCTCTTCATCTACGATCCTTTTTACTTGGCCCTTTTATCTCGAAGGAGTGTCTTTCTTTACAATCCTGTGAGCCACCCTAGGATCAGGCCATACTCTCACCTTTCCTTCTGATATTAAAATGTGTTGGTTTCTGCTGCCTTTGCTGAAGACAAGTGCTGAAGACAAAGTCTGAAGACAAGTGCTGAAGACAAAGTCTGAAGAAAAAGAAACTAACTTTGGCTAAAGCCAAACCCATGCCCATCACTCCCACCTCAGAGCTTCTTTCTTCATACTAATTATTGATGAAGACGCAGCATAAGTTTTGTTGGACCAAAAGAACCAATGAGCCAAGATCAGAAAACCTCTAAGTCCCACATGGTATCAAAACAACTGCTGAAAGCCTCATCAGCAGTTTGACAAGTGCTGAAGACTTCAACAATTGAAGATCAAGTGCTGAAGACTTCAACAGCTGAAGAACTAAAGTGCTGAAGTACAACAGCTGAAGAACACAAGTACTGAAGCTGAAAGACCAAAGTACTGAAGTACAACAACTGAAGAGTTTACAAGTGCTGAAGATCAACAACTGATGTACAAAGTCTGAAGACAAAGACTGAAGACATCAGCTGATGATATCTACTGAAGTCATCAGCTGATGAAACATCTGAAGATCAAAGTCTGAAGATCAAGTACTGAAGCCTCAGTAGTTTGTCACAACTGCTGAAGAGTACTTCTTCAGTAGTTGTGATATCAGTAGTTTTATATTTTTATGTTTCATTAGTTTTGTAAAACGACTGAAGAGCTTGTTCTTCAGTCGTTGTAGTTTCAGTAGTTTCCAATCAGTAGTTTTATATTTTGTACTTAACACTCTGATATGTTCTCAGTAGTTGTGAACATTTCAGTAGTTTGTTAAGAGTTAATTATTTTTGTATTAGATCTGCCAGTTGTCACTTTCCGTGATAACAACAGTGTTTGTTGCACTCTATATATATAGAGTGACAACCTATTGTAATGGGTGAATGATGTGAATGAATGAATGATTTGATTAGAATCATTCCATATCTATAAACATTCCTTGAATCAGAAATATATTCTCTCGCTATAACCGTATGTGCTCTTAATGCATACAAGCATCGACTTCTTGCTACAATTTGTCTAATTCCTATTCTTATTCCGTTGCCTTTAACTCTAATACATCAAACTTGTGATCGCTGATCCTGTTAAATGGTATCAGAGCGGGTTAATCATTGATCGATCTAATAATTGATCATTGAAACTGCTATTCAAGATCTAAGTTTGATTGAATTAGGTTTTGTTTTTGCAAGAAACGGTTATAGAGATTGAATTTTCTGTATTTCTGGTCATTCATCCTGAGATCTTTTCTTGGTTTTCATTGAGTTTGTTGTGGTCTGTGTAAAATTTTTTAAAAGCTTGAATTAAATTGTTTCTGAACTGAAAATGACTACTCCCTCCAATGATCCTCACAATACTGGTTCCTCAACCAAGCCACCAATGCTGGTTAGGAATGAGTGTAACATATGGCAAAGACGAATGCTCCATCACCTGTCTGTTAACACGCAGGTGGTTGTTGGACATCAGTGGTACATGGTCCACACAAGCCTATGGTGAATAACCCGGAAACCAATCAAATGGTCCGAAGAGGAGGGAGCAATACTTAGATGAGGATAAGAAGTTGCTTGAAATTATGCAAAAGCCCATGGAATTCTGGCCATGGCATTGCCAAATGAAATCTATTCTGGGCTAATGCATCATGAAACTGCCCATGACCTCTGGAATGCCTTGAAAGAACAATTTGGAGGAACAGATGAGGTCTTGGCAAATAATAGAGAAATCCTCGCCCAACAATATGAGACATTTTCTCATAGAAAGGGTGAGACACTGACTCAACAATATGAGCGTTCTCTTGTTTGATCTCTGAATTAAAAATGGTCAAACTTGAGTACACTAATGTCCAGATGAATAACAGATTTCTCAGATCACTGCCTGAGAGATGGGACACATATACTATTGTCCTACGCTCTAGTGCAAGTTTGGACAAACTATCTCTCACCCAACTCCATGGGAAACTGCTCACGTTTGAGAGAGAGATAGAACAGAGAGAAAGCTGTCTTCATCTGGAAAGCTCGCTGAAGACTTTGTACCAGGAAACACTGCCTTGGTGGGTCATGAGTCAGAATATGTTTCATCTGAATGCCAGTATGATGAGCATATTAATTCCTCTTCAAGCACTTCTGATTCTGCATTTGTGAGTGTTGGTGTCAGTTTACTGGGTGTAATAATGACAATCTATGCTTCATTATGGATGATCTCAAGGGGATTGCTGATGATGACTTAGAAGAGATGGATATTTTGAGCCAAATGGCCCTGATAAATATCAGATCTCAGAAGTTCTATAAAAGAACTGGAAGAAAATTCCCAGGACTCTCTGGCAAAACCAAAGTTGGTTTTGACAAGAGCAAGTTGAGGTGTCACAAATGCCAAAGGCTTGGACACTTTGCAAGAGAGTGTAGATCAACTGGATCTAACTCCACTGCACCCTTTGTGACTTTTCCTGGCAATAGTCAACAACACAGAGGGCAACATCCTATCACTTCTAGTCATCATCCTCAACAACAATCTCCGGCATATTTTGTTCCTCAGGGTCAAATGCCATATCCGTACCCTTGTTATTACATGCCACAGTCAAATCAAGTTCAAGTTCCTATGGCACCACAACCTCATGCACTACCAGAACCTCAGCCTTCCCAATCTCATCAACAAACTCAACCTCAACAACACAGCTTTTTCACCCCAGGAGTTGTTGACTGGAGCAGTTTACCAGATGACATGTCTGGTCATGACCAACTGTTCTCAGGTGCTGGTCAACATGGTGGTGATAGTCCTTTTGGGAATCTAGCTCTTATGGCTTTGGAGTCTGCCGATACTTCATTTTCTAATGCCTCTACACCTCAGGTATCACAGGTATCCTCTGAGGCAAAAGCCAAATTATGTTCTGAACCATGCATAGCAGCATTTGCTTCCATTAGAGAAGCAAATGTAGCTCTAATTAATAAGAACATTGAGCTAGAACAAATAATTTCCAAAAAACAAAGCTGAGTTTGAGTCTGTGCTTAAAGATAAAAATGATGAGATTTATAAACTGAATTGCCAAATAATTGATGATAAGGCTAGAGAAGAGGTACTTCTAGAGAAGTACAAAGATCTCAAAGAAACCCTTGCAGTTACCCAGGTAGAGTGTGATAGATGGGTACAATCATGCAAAGGTTTTGAAATGCTTCTTAGTAAGCAATCTGCTTCCAATGTGAAGTTTGGAATTGGTTACAATCACACTGCTCCACCTACAGATTTTACCCCAAGAGCAGAGGTAGAATCTGATGGTGAGAGTGATAACCAATCCATCACATCATGTGATCTACCTTCTGATACAGCACAATCAGAAGTAGCAGTCAGCATCAAGCCCTCTTTGAACTTATCAGCTGATGTTGATGGTTCAAATGCTGACACTCACATGATCAATGAGTTGATCACTCAGGAGTTAATTCTGAAGGTCCTGAAAGGACTAGAGAGCAGGATTTAACACCTGAAGTTCAAACTTCAACTGCTGTCAGTACTGAAGAGAAGAAAACTGCCAGTAGAAAGAGTTTGAAGTCTACTAAAGAGGCAGTCAAGAAAGCAAACAATGCTTCCAAAGCATTGAAGAACAGTCTTCAGTTGCTTCACCCTCTTTAGTTGATGATCAACCTAAGATGAAGAAGAAACCATGTGAAGTATGTGGTTTGTTCAATCATCTTACAGATGATTGTTGGTACAAAAGAGGTTCCAAACTCAAACAAAAAGAAGAAATTAATGAGAAGATGGTAAAAATGAAAACTGAGTTTGAGACCACATTTGTATCAGCAACATCAAATCCTGTAACCCTTAAGTCCTCAAAGAAATCCAAAAAGGAAGGGGTTAAACAGGTGACAGCTGAGAATGCTCAGAAGAAGAAGGGGCAACATAGGACCTATCAAACTCCACTGCCATGTGTCTGATGAGCTGAAAGCTTTGTCACAAAATCAGACATAGCTGTTATGATGGTTCAACATCTGTTGGGTAGAGTTAACCAACTAGATGCTCCTATGTTGAAACCACAGAAAAGGAGGTCCAAGCAAAAGGACTCCTCTTCTACACCATCTTCTTCCTCTCAGGCTGTTGTTTCAGATAAACCTGTTAGTTTACCATCTATTGATGAGACCAGGCCCAAACCAAAAAGGTTTGGGTCTCTAAAACTAACTGATTGTTTATTATTGCAGGGTCTTCAACATGCCAAAGTAGCATCTGGTATGTAGACAGTGGGGGATCTATGCACATGAGGGAACAGCTCTCTTCTTCATGACTAC
The DNA here is from genome assembly GCA_025506515.1 of Flaveria trinervia. NCBI lineage: Eukaryota > Viridiplantae > Streptophyta > Magnoliopsida > Asterales > Asteraceae > Flaveria > Flaveria trinervia. The sequence goes on along the minus strand of CM046454.1, from coordinate 40,952,070 downwards.
TCTCAAGGAAAGAAGGGATTTGTTTCTTTTGGCAATGATGCTAGGGGTTACATCATTGGTAAGGGCTTTGTCTCCAATGGAGAAATCAAATTTGATGATGTTAATCATGTGGAAAATCTCAAGTACAATCTCTTGAGTGTCAGTCAAATGTGTGATAAAGGCCATGTTGCTTTTTCACTAGTCAAAACTGTAGGATTCGTCATCCAAAGTTTTGCACTTGATTGACAAGGTGTTGGATGATCACACTCTCCTAAGAGCCAACAGGACAGGAAGAGTATATGCCTTAGATCTTTCCAGAAAATAGATCTCAAAGGCAATCCTTGCCTATTTTCCAAAGCCTCTTCTCTAGAATCTAAACTGCGGCACAGAAGGCTTGGTCATGTTAATCTCAAAAACATGAATCAGCTTACCCACAATAGTTTAGTTAGAGGCTTACCAATAAAGGAGTTCCACTGTGATGAAACCTGCACTGCTTGTTTAAAAGGAAAACAACACAAAGTCTCATTCCCTCCTATTGAAGTGCCTAAGTCCACTGCCTGCTTGCAATTACTGCATATGGATCTATTTGGTCCTGTGAGAGTAATGAGCATGGCAAAGAAGAAATACTGTCTGGTAATTGTGGATGATTACTCTAGATTTGTATGGACTTTCTTTCTACATTCAAAGGATGAGGCTGCTCAGAAGATTATCACTTTGTGTTGTATATTGACAAGCAGTATTCCCTTCCAGTCAAGTGTATTAGGAGTGACAATGGAACTGAGTTCAGAAATCATACACTTGATGATTTCTATCTTTCCAAGGGGATCAAAAGGCAGTTTAGCATCCCAAGGACTCCAGAACAAAATGGAGTAGTGGAGAGAAAGAACAGGACTCTCATTGAAGCTGCAAGGTCCATGCTGGCTGACTCAGGTTTGCCACTGACCTTTTGGCTGAAGCTGTCAGCACAGCTTGCTATGTGCAAAATAGAGTTTTAGTAAATCAGAGGTTGATGAAGACTCCATATGAGTTCTCCATCCTTGGCTCCTCTGATTTCATTTTTCAAAGCATTTGGGTGTCCCTGTTTTATTCTCAACACAAAGGATCAACTCCATAAGTTTGATCCTAAGGTGGATGCAGGGTATTTTGTTGGTTATTCATCTACTTGCAAGGCATACAGAGTCTTCAACTGCAGAACAAAGATGGTTGAAGAACTCTACATGTTAAGTTCAATGAATCTCCAAAGGACAAGATTCCACAAAGCCCTGTGGAGTTATTTGATTTGGACATACTGCAATATGTTCCTATCAAACTCCTGCTGTTGCTCCTGTCAACAGTTCACCACCTGGTGGTACTGCTGATGATGATGATGATTGCAGTACTCACCTCTTCAGTTTAGTGATCAGCTGCCTGATTCAACTAGACCTGATGTTCCTGTAGCTCCAGTAGCACCATCCACAACAAATGCTGATGAGATCTCTTCGAATTCAACTTCCTTTGAACTACCATCCACTGATTGGTTTCAAGGAAATGATTCACCATCACCATCTGTTACTGCTGAGCCTGCTACAAACACTTGCACAGATCTCATTGTGTATCAAGATCTGAAGAATCACCCTATGTCTCAAATCATTGGTGATATCACTGCTGGAGTATCAACAAGAAGTCAATTGTCAAATTTCTGCTTCTATGCTCTCTTCATCAGTCAGCAAGAGCCAAAGAATTATCACATTGCTTTAAAGGACAATGGATGGGTTGATGCCATGCAGCTTGAGCTTCTTCAGTTCAAGAAACAACAAGTGTGGGAACTGGTTCCTCTACCTCCAGGTAAGTGTGCAATAGGCACAAATGGGTGTTTAGGAACAAAACTGATGAAAATGGGCTTATTGTTAAGAACAAGGCCATACTGGTTGTTCAGGGTTTGCACAAAGAAGGTATTGATTATGATGAAACCTTTGCCCCTGTAGCCAGACTGGAAGCAATTTGATTGTTTTTAGCTTATGTGCTTATCAAAACCTTAAAGTTTTTCAAATGGATGTCAAAAGTGCATTTTTGTATGGAAAAATTAAAGAAGAGGTTATGTGTATGTCAACCTCCAGGCTTTGAGGACAATAAACATCCTAATTGGGTGTATAAGCTTGATAAGGCTCTTTATGGGTTAAAACAAGCTCCTAGAGCCTGGTATGAGACATTATCAAACTTTCTTCTGGAAAATAATTTCACTAGAGGCTCCATAGATAAGACTTTATTCATTAAGAAAGCTGGGCAGCATAATCTACTTGTTCAAATTTATGTAGATGATATCATTTTTGCATCCTCTGATCCAAAGTTGTGTGATGCCTTTACAAAGTTGATGCAACAAAGAAGTTTGAAATGAGTGCCATGGGAGAATTACAGTTCTTTCTGGGGTTGCAAATCAAACAAAAGGCTGATGGAATTTTCATTCATCAGTCTAAATACACAAAAGATCTTTTGCAAAAGTTTGATTTACAAAACTGTAAGCCCTGTTCTACCCCATGTGCAGCACCACACAACTGGATATAGATCAGAAAGGTAAAGTGGTTGATGAAACACTTTACAGATGCATGATTGGGTCCTTGATGTATTTAACAGCTTCTAGACCAGATATTATGTTTGCTACATTGTTTGTGCTAGATTTCAGGCTGCACCTAAAGAGTCTCATCTGATTGCAGTCAAGAGGATCTTTAGATATCTACAAGGCACTCCATCTCTAGGTTTATGGTATTCTACTGGACATTCTGGTAAATTAGTTGCTTTTTCTGACAGTGACTATGCAGGGTGTAAGTTGACCAGGAAATCAACTTCTGGTGGATGTCAATTCCTAGGCAACTGCTTGATTTCTTGGCAGAGCAAGAACAGACCTCAATTGCTACATCAACTGCTGAAGCAGAGTACATTGCTGCTGCAAGTTGTACATCTCATGTACTCTGGCTTCAAAACCAACTTTTGGATTATGGCATTACAGAGACTAAGACTCCAGTGTTAGGATAGTGCTTCAGCTCTTTGCATTGTCAAAAATCCAGTTCAGCACTCTAGGACCAAACATATAGAGATCAGACATCATTTTATAAGGGATTGTTTTGAAAAAAGGTCTGATTGATCCTAAGTTTGTGCCTAGTGCTGATGAGCTTGCAGACATTTTTACTAAGCCTTTGGATAGTTCAACTTTCCAAACCTGGTGTTAAGGCTTGGTATGCTGCAGCTAGAATAAGTGACACTACTGATGATCTTAGTAATAAGTACTGATGATCATTAGTAACTATGTCACATATGTACTGATGAGCTCTTTTATCCCTCAACAGTTTTTATAACTACTAAAGGCTAAATGTTTCACACAAGTACTAAAGTACTTCATCTGTTCTAAACTACTAATGTAGTTACAACTACTGATGCAGCTACAACTACTGCAATCAGTAAAACAGATAAGTACTGATGTCCTATGAAACAACTGAAATCAGCCAAAAAGGCTGATCAATGTGTGAGGACAGTATGAAACAGCTGACAAGCTAAGAATTGATGAAAACAGCTGAAGAGAACTTTCTCTTCAGTCGTTTCTACAAGCTGTTTCATTCTAAACAACTGAAGCAAAACCATGTCTTCAGTAGTTTTATAACTACTAATGACTAATACCAAGTCTTCAGTTGTTTACAACAGCTGATGACAAAACCACTGTCCTCAGTAGTTTCATAACTACTGATGACACAAACACAAGTCCTCAGTTGTTTCAATCATCTGAAGTCAAAACCACGGTCTTCAGTAGTTTTCTAACTTCTGATGCCTAACACCACGACTTCAGCTGTTTCAACGTCTGAAAGGATAATACCATGTCAACGGTCGTTTAAAACTACTGATGACCAACACCACATCCTTCAGTCGTTCTATACCCGCACCTATATATACCCCTGACCTAATCCTTCAATGCTTCATCTTCTTCAAACCTAACATTCCTCTCCAAAACTTCCTCCTCTCAATGGCGTCCATGCAAATTAAACCTCGACACAACTGTGTTGCCTACCTCACTAAATCGCCTGTCTGGACTAAGTTCGATAATGCTATCGATCATGGTTCAGTCCCAATAATACGGCATTTCTTCTGAATCCCATACTACATGCCGAATCCCTTCAACAATTTTGGATGAATGTTACTTACCACTGGGGAGAACAACACACCATCTCTCCAGTCGGTCGTCAACAACAAAGAAGTAGTCATCACTCCTGCAATAATCCGCCAAATTCTTCATCTGAATGATGCTAGTTCTCTGCTGGATATCCGAAGGGCACCACAGATCTATCCTTTGCCCAACATGGATATCAAGGCGATCTCAGTGCCTCCACTATCATGAAGAAACACTTTAATGACGCTGAGCGCCTAATTTTTCACATGGTGAATGTATGTTTGGCCCCTAAGACGTCGTCTTGGGATCAAATGTCGACAAAATGGCAGCAGGTAATGTATTCTATTCTTGAGCAACAACCACTAAACTTTTCAGAAATAATATTTTCGGAGCTCAAGGACATGGCTCAAAAACTAACTGCCAACCGTTGGATACTATATCCACGGGTCATAATGGCCATCATTACAAACCAGCTTAATGCTGAGGGACTTGTTGGCTTGGGAGTCCCTGCTACGGCTGTTCTGCCGGAAGTATACTCCCGGCACAACTCTGACCAGACACTAAAAATGGCTGCCAAGCTGCGAAAACCACGCAGCTGGAACCCACAGCCACAACCTCCAAATCAAAAGTCCCCACCAAACCCACCAAAAAGAAACCCAAAACGGCTACTCAGGGAATTGAGTCCCCTGAGGATGCCCCTGCACCACAAACGCAGGATATATCCACTAGTCCAAACCCCTAGTGGATACAATGACTCTTCCAGCCATAGCCGCTCAGGCCTCCTCTCAACAGGAGCCTGCAGCAACCACACAAGGGGTACCTACATATCTGGGATTCCTCACTTGAGGGGATTGCCATTGAAGAGCACCACCTCCCCAGGTGCACACTGCTTCTATCCCTTCACCCCAAACAACCGCCCCTCACAGCCCAACTTTAATAGTTGCACAAGTGCTGACTCAACTGCACTCCTCACACCCCTCCCCAGAAACCACTTACTACTGGGAATACCTCTACAATTGAGGGGGAGGAACACAGTGCACTTGAGAACCCACAGCACAGGGGTTTACCACTTCTCTCCTGGTGTAGACAAGGAGCTTAGAATATCTAGTGAGGCTGCCACCTCCTCTGACTCAGCACATGATCAGGAGGAGGCTGGTAGCATTGCTAAGACCTCACTAGAGGCAACAGCTGATGATGGACACTGTCCTGAGGCTGGAAGTCCCCAGTACCAAGCACAAGGGGCACATGCATCAACTGGTCTACACCCAGTGCATGTAAATCCTGCTCTAAGCAGGAGGTCAGATGATTCAGCTTCGGCTGATGATGACCTGGGCTTTTTCTACGATGTTCTTGCCAGAACACAATCCTTGAAGAGAAAGTCAGTAGGCTGCAAAACCTACTTGATCAACTCTCACAAGGAGAAAGACCATCTGCCTCTACCCACCCACAGATGGCACCTTCACTTGAAGGTTCCCCAAACACTGAGCCACTCCAAACTCAACCACCTGCCTCTGCTTCAGGCCCTATGTCTCAGGAACAGAACCCTCCTGAGCAAATAGGTGATGTACTTTAAAATTCCCTCCCTCTCATCACACCCATAATCACTGATATTGTGACTAAAGCCATTGATGAGAGGCTTTCCTCAACTTTACAGCCCTTGATTGATGCTGCTATACAAAAGACTCTTTCTGCGGTACAAACCCCTTCCTCCAATGCATCCAAAAAGGGGGAGAGTACTGCAGTGAAAGAAAAGAAGAGGAAAAGAACAGAGGAAAAGAAGGAAGAGAAGCAAGCCCAAGAGGAGGAGAAAGAAAAGCAACCTCTGCTCACTTACAAGCGAAAGAAAAATGCTGATGATCATACTGCTGAAGACAAATCCTTGGAGGAGCTGGTAAAAGAAGCTGACACTACACACAGCCGATCCATGGATAAAAAATTGAACAACTCTTCAGGCAGGGGTTTGACACAGCCACACTGGATAGTGAGATCAGAAGGTTGGAAGTGCAAGAGATACAAACCCGATGGGCAGGGTATGATGCTCTTGAAAAAGAGAGATTGGAAATAATGATCCGCTTATTGCAAAATACTTAGGAAGATCGTTAATGGAGATTCGCGCGTGGACCAGGGACAGCATTCTGGCTATAGCCACCAGAATCTGTCTGTCTGAGCAATTCAACAAAGGGATTATTGTGGAAGCCTTGATGAGGCTGGGGCTGGTAAAAGGTTAGAGATGGCTAAACTCACAAAGGCGAAACTAACTACAAAGATGCTGGATCAACCTTCCATTCCACTCACTCAAACAGAGCCTATCCCTCAAATCTCCCAACCAATCTCTAAGCCAAAATCCAAACATCCTCATTCTTCAAAACCAATTCCTTCACCAACCCAACCATCATCCAGTGATGCACCCAGAAGGAGGAGAAGGGTGCTGAGGATGGAAGAAGAAGAAAAGGAGGATGAAGATGATAGTCTGCCACTCTCTGCTGTTCTAAAGCTACCAAAACCCCAAAGTCAACTCATGATCACACCTGACTCTCAAAGGGAAATGGTCAGAGTCAAGATAGAAGAAGAAGAACAGCAGAAACAGCACGATGAGCAACTGTTGAAGATGGTTGACAAGGAATTTCCTCAGTCATCATCTATTCAAGCCATGAAAGGGCATGCTCAAAGGCTGTACACTCTCAGGCACACTTTTCAGTATCAGAAGGAGAGAGTGAGAGTATGGCCAGACCCCAGGGTGAGTTCTAGAATCCATAAAAGAACTATTCCACATAGATACAATGGCCATGTACGAAAAACAATAGATTCTACCATCATGTTGGCCATTGTAGTCTCACCTTGGGAAATCATTGATGAATTCAAGAAAGCACACCAAGCAAAGAAGACACCTCAAGCTTTACTAGAAAACAAGATGATAAGAAGGGGTTGTTATATAAAAAGCTTGAAGACATCCAGAAGAATGAGCTCCAGTTACTCCTTAAAGGCAACCATCCTGATGAATTTGTATATATGGAGGTAACTACGGTGGAGCTGAAAAATGGCAGGACCATGAAGTACTTATCAGAGTACTATGGTCCAGAGTTCTTCTTCGAAGGAGGAGTAGAAGAACTCTCTCAGGAGGAACAAGTTGTTCTCCTTGAGGCCTATGTTCGAGAGTCATACAGACTCATTATGGGGAAGTAAATCTCATGAATGGGATAACAACTCTGTGTCCAGTTCCCCAAAACAGAGTTCCCATTCATACCTGCCAAACAAATATCTGAGATTTCTTCCCAGGCCGGAGCTTACATGGGTCATCTTCTCTACTGATCAAGAAGGAAAAAGACCAACATTTTGCCAACAATAAGTGGGATAATAAATAATTCAGAGGTTTTGGCTGCATTGGTTCAGGGGGAGTTTGTTGGACCAAAAGAACCAATGAGCCAAGATCAGAAAACCTCTAAGTCCCACATGGTATCACAACAACTGCTGAAAGCTTCATCAGCAGTTTGACAAGTGCTGAAGACTTCAACAGTTGAAGATCAAGTGCTGAAGACTTCAACAGCTGAAGAACTAAAGTGCTGAAGTATAACAGCTGAAGAACACAAGTACTAAAGCTGAAAGACCAAAGTACTGAAGTACAACAGCTGAAGAGTTTACAAGTGCTGAAGATCAACAACTGATGTACAAAGTCTGAAGACAAAGACTGAAGACATCAGCTGATGATATCTACTGAAGTCATCAGCTGATGAAACATCTGAAGATCAAAGTCTGAAGATCAAGTACTGAAGCCTCAGTAGTTTGTCACAACTGCTGAAGAGTACTTCTTCAGTAGTTGTGATATCAGTAGTTTTATATTTTTATGTTTCAGTAGTTTTGTAAAACGACTGAAGAGCTTGTTCTTCAGTCGTTGTAGTTTCAGTAGTTTCCAATCAGTAGTTTTATATTTTGTACTTAACACTCTGATATGTTCTCAGTAGTTGTGAACATTCAGTAGTTTGTTAAGAGTTAGTTATTTTTGTATTAGATCTGCCAGTTGTCACTTTCCGTGATAACAGCAGTGTTTGTTGCACTCTATATATATATAGAGTGACAACCTATTGTAATGGGTGAATGATGTGAATGAATGAATGATTTGATTAGAATCATTCATATCTATAAACATTCCTTGAATCAGAAATATATTCTCTCGCTATAACCGTATGTGCTCTTAATGCATACAAGCATCGACTTCTTGCTACAATTGTCTAATTCCTATTCTTATTCTGCTGCCTTTAACTCTAATACATCAAATGTGATCGCTGATCCTGTTAAGTTTTGTCGATGCTTTTCAAAATCTCATCATCATGAAGCCTTTGCTGCTGCTCTTCTTCAATCTTTACTCTCACAGTTTCCATCTGTGAGGTGGAGTGATGGGCATGGGTTTGGCTTTAGCCAAGTTAGGACTGCAGACAGAGGCAGCCTATCTTCTTCCACATCATCCTTCTTCTTCTAGCCTCAACACCCTTCTCTTCTTCTTCTTGGGTGCATCATCGGCTGTTGGTTTAGAGGGTAAGGGAGTTGGTTTTGTGGGTTGTGATTGTGGTTGTTTTGGAGAGGGAATGTTGACAGGCTGAGTTAGCATTTTGGAGGTGAGTGTTGCTTTTGAGTGTTTGGCTAGCTCAGTCCTGCTCCCTGCTCCTGCTTCATTCAAAGCTTCGACTACTAACCCTTAGTGTATGCCTCAGACGAACAGATCTTGGAGGTTATGGCCAAGATACTGTCCCGGTCCATGATTTAATCTCGATCAATGATCTCCCAAGATATTTTGCAATGAATCTGATCATGATCTCTAGTCTCTCTCTTTCTAATGCATCATAACTTGCCCATCTTGAGTTAATTTCTTCAACTTCAAGTCTCCTGATCTCTGAGTCAAGTTGTGCAGTATCAAACCCTTGTCTATAGAGTTGATCAATAATGGCATCCATGATTTACTATGAGTAGCATCTGCCATTTTGATCATCTCATCGAGTTAGAGCTCTTTCTCTTTTCCTTCACCCTTCCTCTTCTTATATGTGACATGAAAGTCTTTGTGACTTTCACTCACTTGATCATTTTTGGTTCCCTTCACAGACTCCTCTTCCTCCTCAGTTTCCTTTTCTTTCAGTTTGCTCTTCCTCTTTGCTTTCACTGACTGACTCTCCCCCTTTTTGGTTGCATTGGTTGCAAGGGTTTGAGTAGCAGAAAGCCTGTGCTCATAATCTCCTCCACCAGGGGTTGTATGATTGAGGGAAGCCTCTCATCCATGTTTTGATCACAATGTCTGTGATCATTGGGGTGATGAGAGGTAGAGTTTGCTGAAAGATAGCAACTGTTTGCTCAGAGGGGTTCTGTCCCTGAGAAGTAGTGCCAGAAACAGAAGCTGGTGGCTTAGAAGTTTTGAGTGGCTGAGTGTATGGGAGACCTTCAGGTGAAGGTGCCATCTGTGGGTTTATGTTGGTGGCAGATGGACTTGCTTCTTGAGAGAATTGGTCATGTAGTCTTTGTAGTCTACCGACTTCTTCCTCAAGAATTGTGTTTTGGGCCTGAACATCATAAAAGAAGCCCAGGTCATCATCAGCAGATGCTGAATCACCTGACCTCCTACTTGTAGCAGGATGTACATGCACTGGGTGTAGACCAGTTTTAGCATGTGCCCCTTTTTCTTGGAACTAGGGACTTCCAGCCTCAGGACTATGTCCTTCATCAGCTGTTGCCTCTAGTGAGGTCTTAGCTATGTTACCAGCCTCATTTTGATCATGTGCTGATTCAGAAGAGGTGGCAGCCTCACTAGATGTTCTAATCTCCATATCCACACCAGGAGATAGAACGTGTAAACCCCGGTGCTGTGGGTTGTCAGAAGCATGGTGATCCTCGTCCTCAATAGCTGTGGTTCTCCCCTTTGTTTGTGGTTGTTGGGGAGGAGGAGAGGCATGCAGCTGAGTCAGCACGTTTGCAATGATAATGGTTGGACTTTGGGGGGCGGTTGCATGGGGAGATGGGGTAAAAGCAGTGTGCACTTGGGGAGAATGGTGCTCTTTAATGGCAATCTCCTCAAATGAGGAAGATCCCAGATGTGTGGGTACCCCTTCTGTGGTTGCTGTAGGATCCTTTTGAGAGGAATCCTGAGCGGCTGTGGCTGGGAGAGTCCTTATATCTACTAGGGGTTATAACCAGTGGATATAGCCTGCGTTTGTGTTGCAGGGGCATCCTCAAGGGACTCATTTCCCTGAGTAGCCTTTCTGGTCTTCTTTTTAGTGGGTTTGGTGGGGACTTTGGATTTGGAGGTGGTGGCTGTGGGTTCCAGCTGCGTGGGTTTGCGCAGCTTGGCAGCCATTTTGAGTGATTGGTCAGAGTTGTGCCGGGAGTATACTTCAGGCAATACAGCCATAGCAGGGACTCCCAGGCCAACAAGTCCCTCAGCTTGAAGCTGGTTTTCAATTATGGCCATTAGGAACCGAGGATATAATATCCAACGGTTAGCAGTTTGTTTTTCGGCCATATCCTTGAGCTCTAAAAATAGTATTTCAGAAAAATTTAGAGGTCATTGCTCAAGGATGGAGTATATTACCTGTTGCCACCTTGTGGACATTTGATCCCATGATGACGTCATGGAGGCAAGACATACATTTATCATATGAAATATGAGACGTTCGGCATCCGGGAAATGTTTCTTCAGTAAGGTAGATGCACTTAGGTTACCCTGGTATCCATTGTGGGCAAATGATTGATCTGTTGTGCCCTTTGGATAACCAGTTGGGAAAGTAGCATCATCCAGATTAAGGGTTTGGCGAAGAGTGTTTGGAGTGATAACCACTTTTTGGCCATGGACAAACGATTGAAGAGACTCAGTGTCATTCTCCTCAGAGACCAAGGTGACGTTTGTCCAGAATTGGGTAAGGGATTCGGCATATATGATGGGGTTTACCAGAAACGCCGTTTTGTAGGGTGACTGAACCATTAAATCAATGGCGTTGTGAAACTTGGTCCAGTATGGCGATTTGGTGAGATGTGCGACACAGTTGTGTCGTGCTTTTAGTTGCATGGTCGCCATTGATGAAGAGAAGGTAGAGAGTTTTTTTGAACGTTAGGTTTGAGAAGAGAAGATAAAAACTCTGAAGGTGGGATAAGGTATTTAAAGGGTCGGGTTAGAAAACGACTGAAGGTTTTGGTGTGAGTCATCAGTTGTTGAAACTACTGATGACGTGGTATTAACTGTCAGACGTTGAAACAGCTGAAGTCTCTGATTTAGTTAGCAGTAGTTATAAAACTACTGAAGACATTTTTGACTTCAGGTGATGAAACAACTGAAGACTTGGTATAGTCATCAGTAGTTGTGAAACTACTGAAGACAGTGGTTTTGTCAGCAGTTGTTGTAAACAGCTGAAGACTTGGTGTTAGTCTTCAGTAGTTGTAAACTACTGAAGACATGGTTTTGGCTTCAGTTATTTTGAAACAGCAGTTGTAGAAACAACTGAAGAGAAATTACTCATCATCTGTTTTCGTCAATTCTTAGCTTTTCAGCTGTTTCATACTGTCCTCAACACTTACTCATCTGACTTTGCATCTGCTTTTCAGGTGTTTCATAGGACGTCAGTACTTATCTGTTTGTACTGATTTTAGTAGTTGTAACTACATCAGTAGTTGTAACTACATCAGTAGTTTAGAACAGATAAAGTACTTCAGTACTTGTGAGGCATTTAGCCTTCAGTAGTTATAAAACTACTGAGGGTGAAAGAACTCATCAGTACTTATATGTGACATGGTTACCAATGATCACCAGTACTTATTACTGAGATCATCAGTAGTTGTCACTTATTCTAGCTGCAGCATACCAAGCCTTAACACCAGGTTGTGGAAAGTTGAACTATCCAAAGGCTTAGTAAAAATGCCTGCAAGCTCATCAGCACTAGGCACAAACATAGGATTAGTTAGACCCTTTTCAAAACAATCTCTTATAAAATGATGTCTAATTTCTATATGTTTGGTCCTAGAGTGCTGGACTGGATTTTTGACAATGCAAAGAGCTAAAGCACTATCCATTAATAACGGAGTCTTAGTCTCTGTAATGCCATAGTCCAAAAGTTGATTCTGAAGCCAGAGTACTTAGGATGTACAACTTGCAGCAGCAATGTACTCGGCTTCAGCAGTGGATGTAGCAACAGATGTTTGTTTCTTACTCTGCCAAGAAATCAAACAGTTGCCTAGGAATTGACATCCACCAGAAGTTGATTTCCTGGTCAACTTACACCCTGCATAGTCACTATCAGAGAAAGCAACTAATTTACAAGAGTGCCCAGTGGAATACCATAAACCTAGAGATTGTGTACCTTGCAAATATCTAAAGATCCTCTTGACTGCAATCAGATGAGACTCTTTAGGTGCAGCCTGAAATCTAGCACAAACACATGTAGCAAACATAATATCTGGTCTAGAAGCTGTTAAATACATCAAGGACCCAATCATACATCTGTAAAGTGTTTCATCAACCACTTTACCTTTCTGATCTGTATCCAGTTGTGTGGTGCTGCACATGGGGGTAGAACAGGGCTTACAGTTTTGTAAATCAAACTTTTCCAAAAGATCTTTTGTGTATTTGGACTGATGAATGAAAATTCCATCAGCCTTTTGTTTGATTTGCAACCCAGAAAGAACTGTAATTCTCCCATGGCACTCATTTCAAACTTCTGTTGCATCAACTTTGTAAAGGCATCACACAACTGAGGATCAGAGGATGCAAAAATAATATCATCTACATAAATTTGAACAAGTAGATTATGCTGCCCAGCTTTCTTAATGAATAAAGTCTTATCAATGGAGCCTCTAGTGAAATCATTTTCCAGAAGAAAGTTTGATAATGTCTCATACCAGGCTCTAGGAGCTTGTTTCAACCCATAAAGAGCCTTATCAAGCTTATACACCCAATTAGGATGTTTATTGTCCTAAAGCCCGGTGGTTGACATACATAAACCTCTTCTTTAATTTTCCCATACAAAAATGCACTTTTGACATCCATTTGAAAAACTTTAAGTTTTTGATAAGCAGCATAAGCTAAAAACAATCGAATTGCTTCCAGTCTGGCGACAGGGGCAAAAGTTTCATCATAATCAATAACTTCTTCTTGTGCAAACCCCTGAACAACCAGTCTGGCCTTGTTCTTAACAATGAGCCCATTTTCATCAGTTTTGTTCCTAAACACCCATTTAGTGCCTATTGCACACTTACCTCGAGGTAGAGGAACCAGTTCCCACACTTGCTGTTTCTTGAACTGAAGAAGCTCAAGCTGCATGGCATCAACCCATCCATTGTCCTTAAAGCAATGTGATAATTCTTTGGCTCTTGCTGACTGATGAAGAGAGCATAGAAGCACAAATTTGACAATTGACTTCTTGTTGATACGCCAGCAGTGATATCACCAATGATTTGAGACATAGGGTGATTCTTCAGATCTTGATACACAATGAGATCTGTGCAAGTGTTTGTAGCAGGTTCAGCAGCAACAAATGGTGATGGTGAATCATTTCCTTGAAACCAATCAGTGGATGGTAATTCAAAGGAAGTTGAATTTGAAGAAATCTCATCAGCATTTGTTGTGGATGGTGCTACTGGAGCTACAGGAACATCAGGTCTAGCTGAATCAGGCAGTTGATAACTAAACCTGAAGAGGTGAGTACTGCTATTATCATCATCATCAGCACCAGCAGTACCACCAGGTGGTGAACTGTTGACAGGAGCAACAACAGGAGTTTGATAAGGAACATATTGCAGTATGTCCAAATCAAATAGCTCCACAGGGCTTTGTGGAATCTTGTCCTTAGGAGATTCATTAAACTTAACATGTAGAGTCTCTTCAACCATCTTTGTTCTGCAGTTGAAGACTCTGTATGCTTTGCAAGTTGATGAATAACCAACAAAGTACCCTGCATCCACCTTAGGATCAAATTTTTGGAGTTGATCCCATGTGTTGAGAATGAAACAAGGACACCCAAATGCTCTGAAGAATGAAATTAGAGGGGCCAAATGATGAAGAACTTCATATGGAGTCTTCATCAACCTCTGATTTACTAGAACTCTATTCTGTACATAGCAAGCTGTATTGACAGCTTCAGCCCAAAAAGTCATTGGCAGTCCAGAGTCAGCCAACATGGACCTTGCAGCTTCAATAAGGGTCCTGTTCTTTCTCTCCACTACTCCATTTTGCTCAGGAGTCTTGGGATGCTATACTACCTCTTGATTCCCTTTGATAAGTAAAACTCATCAAGTGTGTGGTTCTAAATTCAGTACCATTATCACTCCTCACACACTTAACTGGTAGGGATACTGCTTCTCAACATGTAACACAAAGTTCATAATGGACTGTGCAGCCTCATCCTTTGAATGCAAGAAGAAAGTCCATACAAATCTGGAGTAATCATCCACAATTACCAGACAGTATTTCTTCTTAGCCATACTCATCACTTTCACAGGACCAAAGAGATCCATGTGAAGAAGCTGTAAGCAGGCAGTGGACTTAGGTTCTTCTATGGAGGGAAATGAAGCTTTGTGCTGTTTTCCTTTTAAACAAGCAGTGCAGTTATCTTCACACTTGAACTCCTTAATAGGCAGTCCCTTACTAAACCATGGTTTATCAGCTGATTCATGTTTTTGAGATTAACATGACCCAGCCTTCTATGCCATAGAATAGATTCTTGGGGGGAAGCCTTGGAAAATAGGCAAGGATGGCCTTTGAGATCTATTTTCTTGGAAAGATCTAAGGCATACACTCTTCCTATCCTGTTGGCCTTTAGGAGAGTGTGTTCATCCAACACCTTATCAATCAAATTTAGAACTTTGGATGACAGAATCCGACAGTTCTGACTGGTGAAAAGAGCAACATGGCCTTTGTCACACATTTGACTGACACTCAAGAGGTTGTACTTGAGATTTTCCACATGGTTAACATCATCAAACTTTATTTCCCCATTGGAGAACAGCCTTTGCCGATGATGTAACCTTTTGCATCATTGCCAAATGACACAAACCCTTCCTTCCTTGAGAGTAGTCATTAAGAAGTGATCTGTTTCCTGTCATATGCATGGATCCTCCACTGTCTACATACCAGATGCCCCTGAGGTATGTTGAAGAACCCTGCAAAATACAACAAATTAGTTAGATTTTGAGACCCAAACCTTTTTGGTCTTGGGCCTGTTCTCATCAATAGATGGTAAACTAACATATTTGTTGGAAACAACAGCTTGAGAGGAAGAAGCTGGTGAAGAAAAGGAATCCTTTGGCTTGGACCCCCTTTTCTATGGTTTCAACATAGGAACATCTAATTGGTTAACTCTTCCCAATAGATGTTGAACCATCATAACCAGCTGTGTCTGATTTTGGGATAAGGCTTTCAGCTCTTCATACACATTGGCATTGGAGTTTGATAAGTTCCTATGTTGCACCTTCTTCTTTTGAGCAATCTCAGCTGTTACCTGTTTAACCCCTTCCTTTTTGGATTTCTGTTTGGACTTGAGGGTTACAGGATTTGATGTTGCTGGTACAAATGTGGCTCCAAACTCAGTTTTCATTTTAACCATTTTCTCTTGAATTTCTTCTTTATGTTTGAGTTTGGATCCCCTTTTGTACCAACAATCATCTGTAAGATGATTGAACAAACCACATACTTCACATGGTTTCTTCTTCATCTTATGATGATCATCAACTAAAGAGGATGAAACTACTGAAGACTTGCTCTTCAGTACTTTGGAAGCATTATTTGCTTTCTTGACTTCTTCTTTAGTAGTCTTCAAACTCTTTCTACTGACAGTTTTCTTCTTTTCAGTGCTGACAGTAGTTGGAGTTTGAACTTCAGGTGTTAATCTTGCTCTCCAGTCCTTTCAGGACTTTCAGAAATAACTCCTGAGTTGATCATCTCTTTTATCATGTGAATGTCAGCAGTAGAACCATCAACATCAGCTGATGGGTTCTGAGAGGGCTTAGTGCTGACTTCAACTTTTGATGATGCTCTATCAAAAAGTAAATCACACGATGAGGTAGATTGGTTATTGCTTTCTCCATCAGATTTCACTTCTGCTCTTGAAGCAAAATCTGTAGGAGGAGCAGTGTGATTGTAACCAATACCAAACTTCACATTGGAAGTAGATTGCTTACTAAGAAGCATTTCAAAACTTTGCATGATTGTACCCATCGATCACACTCTACCTGGGTGACTGCAAGGGTTTCTTTAGACTTCTCTGGTCATCCAGAATAACCTCTACCTTAGCCTTTTTATCATTTAATTGGCATTTAAGCTTATAAATCTCATCATTTTTACTATTAAGAGCAAACTCAAACTCAGCTTCTCTTTTGGAAATGGTTTTCTCAAACTCAAGTTTTTGATTTATTAATGCTACATTTGCCTCTCTAATGGAGACAAAGGCAGCAATGTATGATTCAGAACATAACTTGGCTTTAGCCTCTGAAGATACCTGAGTTACCTGTGAAGATGATGCATTTGAGCAGGAACCCTCAGTAGACTCCAGGGCCATGAGAGCCAGATTCCCAAAAGGACTGTCACCACCATGTTGACCAGCACCTGTGAACAGTTGTTCATGACCAGACATGTCATCCGGTAAACTGCTCCAGTCAACACCTCCAGGGGTGAAGAAGCTGTGTTGTTGAGGTTGAGGAGGTTAATGAGATTGAGATGGTTGAGGTTCTGGTAGTGCATGAGGTTGTGGTACTATAGGAACTTGAACTTGATTTGACTGTGGCATGTAATAACAAGGGTAAGAATATGGCATTTGACCCTGAGGAACAAAATATGCAGGAGATTGTGGTTGAGAATGATGACTAGAATTGACAAGATGTTGCCCTCTGTGTTGTTGACTATTGCCAGGGAAAGTCACAAAAGGTGCAGAGGAATTAGATCCAGATGATCTACATTCTCTAGCAAAGTGTCCAAGCCTGTGGCATTTGTGACACTTCAACTTACTCTTGTCAAAACCAACTTTGGTTTTGCCAGAGAGTCCAGGGAACTTTCTTCCAGTTCTTTTGTAGAACTTCTGAGATCTGATATTTATCAAGGCCATTTGGCTTAAAATATCCATCTCTTCTAAGTCATCATCAGCAATCCCCTTGAGATCATCCATGATGAAGCATAGATTGTCATTATTACATCCAGTAACTGACTATCAACACTCACAAATGCAGAATCAGAAGTGTTTGAAGAGAAATCAATATGCTCATCATACTGGCATTCAGATGAAGCATATTCTAACTCATGACCAACCAAGGCAGTGTTGCCTGGTACAAAGTCTTCAGTGAGCTTTCCAGATGAAGACAGTTTTCGTTTCTATTCTATCTCTCTCTCAAATGTGAGCAATTTCCCATGGAGTTGGGTGAGAGATAGTTTGTCCAAATTTGCACTGGAGCGTAGGACAATAGTATATGTGTCCCATCTCTCAGGCAGTGATCTGAGAAATCTGTAATTCATCTGGCTATTGGTGTACTCATGTTTGACCATTTTTAATTCCAAGATCAAACAAGAGAACCGCTCGAACTGTTGAGTCAGTGTCTCACCCTTCCTATGAGAGAATGTCTCATATTGTTGGGCAAGGATTTCTCTATTATTCGCCAAGACCTCATCTGTTCCTCCAAATTGTTCTTTCAAGGCATTCCAGAGGTCATGGGCAGTTTCATGATGCATTAGCCCAAAATAGATTTCATTAGGCAGTGCCATGGCCAGAATTCCATGGGCTTTTGCATCAATCTCAAACAACTTCTTATCCTCATCTGAGTATTGCTCCCTCCTCTTCGGAACCATTTGATTGGTTTCCGGGTTATTCACCATAGGCTTGTGTGGACCATGTACCACTGATGTCCAACAACCTGCGCTGTTAACAGACAGGTGATGGAGCATTCGTCGTTGCCATATGTTATACTCATTCCTAACCAGCATTGGTGGCTTGGTTGAGGAACCAGTATTGTGAGGATCATTGGAAGGAGTAGTCATTTTGAGTCCACATACAATTTAATTCAAGCTTTTAAACGTTTTTGTAAAGACCACAACACTCAATGAAAACCAAGGAAAATCTCAGGATGAATGACCAGAAAACACAGAATATTCAATCTCTATAACCGTTTCTTGCAAAACACAAAAATGCTAGTTCAATCAAACTTGGATCTTGAATAGCATTTCAATGATCAATTATTAGATCGATCAATGATTAACCTGCTCTGATACCATTTGTCAGGATCAGTGATCACAAGTTTGATGTAATAGAGCGAACGTAGCGGAATAAGAACCAGAATTAGACAAATTGTAGCAAGAATTTGATACTCGTATGCATTAAGAAAAAATACGGTTATAACGAGAGAATATATTTCTGTAACAAGGAATGTTTCAATAATATTGAATATTTCTGATCAAATCATTCACTATTACAATAGGTTGACACTCCTTATATAGAGTGCAATCACTGCTGTTATCACGGGAAAGTGACAACTGGCAGATCTATTACAAAAATAACTAACTCTTAACAAACTACTGAAATGTTCACAACTACTGAGAACATATCAGAGAGTTAAATACACAATAAGAAACTACTGATAATAAACTACTTAAACTACAACGACTGAAGAACAAGCTCTTCAGTCATTTTACAAAACTACTGATAAATATAAAACTACTAATGAGCACAACAACTGAAGAAGTATTCTTCAGCTGTTGTGTCAAACTACTGAAAAGATAAAACATAAAACTACTAAAAGGTAAACCGTCACAACTACTGAAGAAGACCTCTTCAGCTGTTGTGACAACGTCTGATACTTTGGTCTTCAGCACTTGTGTCTTCAGACTTTGTCTTCAGCACTTGTCTTCAGACTTTGTAATCAGCTGTTGTCTTCAGCTGTTGTGGTCTTCAGTAGTTGTTGTGACGTCTATGGGACTTAAAGGTTTTTCTGATCCGGCTCATTGTTCTTTTGGTCCAACAATTTGTGTAAGGGAGTAGTATGGAGTTTCTTTCTTTGACTTATGAGATACCTTGTGTTGCTTCCCTTTCAGGCATGCAACACAGATCATCACTTGTAAACTCTTTCTTTGCCATTCCAGTTACCAAATCATTCTTAATTAGCTTATTCATGTTCTTAAAGTTTACATGGCATATTATTTTATGCCAGAGAAAAGACTCATCACTATTTGATTTAGACAGAAGGCATGAAACTTCTCCTAAGGGAGATGTTTCTTGCAAATCCATCTTGTACATATTCTCTTTCCTGGGGGCTGTAAGTAGAATATGCTCATGAGGAATGACCATCCCGGGCTTGAGAATAATGCACTCATGCTCGGTGAAGAGCATGTTATGACTCTGATCACAAAATTGAGATACACTTAAAAGATTGTATCCAATCTCCTTGATAAAGTTTACCTTCTCAATGCTGAACTTACCATTTGTGACCTTGCCCCTTCCAGATATGTAACCACCCTTATCTCCTCCAAAAGCAACTGGACCTCCATCAATTCTTTCAAAGTATTAGAGTAGTGACCTATTTCCTATCATGTGCTTGGAACAACCACTATTAATGATCCAGACATTATTGTTTGTCTTGAGTTGTTCCTGCACAAAAGAGATGGTTAGTTACATTTGGAAACCCAAGCCTTGTTTGTCTTGGGTTTATCAAAAGAAGTTGAAGGTAATGAAATAGTAATTAATCCTATAGTCATATTTTGAGGATCTTTTACTGTTGTTGATAGAGAACTTTTAGTCACTTGGTCTTTCTTCAATTTGCACACCATCTTTGGAAGTTTAGACTTGAACTTCAATACTTTGGAAGCTTTATAACTTCAGAAGTTTTGATGACTGGTCCTTTAGAAGATCTTGCTATCACTGCAGCAGGATTCAGATTTTCGGAAGTATTCACTTCTTCTGAGACCAAATTTTCTTCCGAAGGCAATTTTCTACTTGCCTTCATCTTCATTTTAGAACTTCCGAAGAATACAAAATTTCCTTCCAAAAATATTATCTTCGTGAAACTCTTAGAAGTCTCTTCTTTGGTCATATGGAAAGTGCTTCTTGGATTGTAGAAACAATCCTTAGCAAGATGAGAAGTACTCTCACACTTAACCCAGTTCATTTTCTTCTTCCTAAGAGCATTCTTTTGAGAACAAGACTAAACTTGATCACTTTCCCTCTCCACCTTCATCTTTGCAGATGCTGAGATAGTTCTTTTAGGGTGAGAACTGCACTTGGAGTTGGATGGTTTAGGTTGTGTAGCAGTGGTACCCAACTGAATAGCCTTCTTCTTGATGCTAGGATGATTTTAACATGAATCAGAACTCTTGGTACTTGAGTTCAATTTGATGTCTTCAGTCTTAACCACTTCAAACCCTACACAGATAAAGACTTGTTTCCGCTTAGAGTCAAAGTGGCCTTGATCTCCTGAGCCTTCTTTGCTTTTCTCTTGCTCTTTCTGATCAAGTTCTTTCTCATAGACTTGGTCATCACAGGCTTCTTACTCTCCTCACAAGGATAGTGACCCTTCTTAGAATCCTCTTCTTCACTCATCTTAGAGGCATTCTCCACTATCACTTCTTCATCCTCTTCAGTCAAAGGGTCTATGAGAGGAAGCTCATCTTCACAAGTTTCACACCTAGGAGATCTTACAGACAAGATTGTGTATGGATGAGCTATCTTACTAGACCCTAGTCCCTGCTTATTCTGATAACAAACTTTTGCATGCAAGGATGAGGATATAATGCTCTTGAAGGTCTCTTCTTCAAGAACATATTTTTTACCCTAGCTTTGCTGATCACAAGCTCAGCCTGGCATTCAGTTAACTAGGTTATGAGATCTTTGATCTAAGTCCTGTAGCTGGTATGTTCATGTTTAAGAACTGAAATGGTTTTCTCTAAGTACTCTATCTTTAACTTATAGTCATTTTCAGATCTTTTGAAATCAAATTTTAAGGTATTCAAGGACTCAAGATCAGATCTCATCTCTAAGTTGTAGGACCTGTATCTATTAACTTTAGCAATACATTCAGGTGTATAAAGATGTTCCAATTCCTTTGCTTCATCATGGTCAGCCATTAGTGCTTGGTTTGGAGATGCATCTTCAACCTGAAAACTCTAGTCAAAGCCTTTGCAGGATCGGTTTGTGTCACTAAACACTTGGTTTTCTCCCAAACTTATTTAAAAAACACTCTCGATGAAAGCGGAATCTTTATGAGTTGATAACAATATAATAAGTAATAACAAAACACAAGAAGTAATTTTCAAGGTACTTGCATATATTGCTTCTCAACTCAAGTATTACAAGACTCTTACAAGCATATTTATGAGTTACAATGAGAGACTATATATAATACTACCTACAACCGGATATACTTTGATACCAACTGGAATCCTCTAACTAAAGCAAATACTACAAAGCTATAGTTAAGGTATCTCAGATAAGACTTTATCTAAGATATGGTAGTCAGGACATGTCCTTGACTTACCTTTTGTCACCAACTAAGGTTGGTAACTTGTACTAACATAAAAAGGTGAATAGTGGGGATAAAGTATGGTCAACTACATGGCTCTTTGAGAAAACACTATGCAATATTAAAGGTCTGCAGCGGAGTGTCAGAGGCCATACTTATGTCCACGGGTTCATAGCAGTGTCTTCCGAAGGTTAAATGGCTTCGGAAGAACAAGTACTTCTGAAGCCACTTATACTTCGGATGAGGCTGCTTCTTTCGAGGCTTGAGAACTTCTTCTTTCTTCATACTTCGGAAGTAGTCTTCTGATTTCTTCCTTTGAGACTTCATCTTCGGAAGTGAATACTTTATCTTCGGAAGTAGAGCTTTGCCTTCGGAAGTAGAGCTTTGCCTTCGGAAGTAGAACTTTTAGTTTGTCTTCGGAAGAACTCTACTTCCTTCGGAAGTTCCACACTTGGCTTCAGAAGCCCTTGTAAGCAACACCAAAATTTGTCTAAATGATTTGGTTTTGGTTGCACCAGCCTTCTTCTTGATTCAACAAACTCCCCCTAGGCTGATGCTACCAAAACCTCACTTTTCTGCTCCTCAAAACTTCCAGCACCAGGGAGAGTAAATATTTATCAGTCTCCTTGTTCTTCCCTAATATGGTGCTGAGAAGTTTGTACAAATCTTTGGTTGACAGGATCTCCAGTCTGTCTTCCTGAATGATATGTACCCTTTGTTGTGGCCCTCTGAAAAGAGTTAGTTGATGGGAGCTATAATCATATTCCCATCAAACTATAGGTTCCAATTCAAGACCTTCCACTATCTATAGAAAGGCTGTGCACTTGGTGGGAGATCTATCCTTGTCTTCCTTTCTTCTTAATCTTAACTATTCCTCAATCTTAGCTTTTGCTGTTAACTTAGCCAGATGAAGACTGCTGAGATGATTCTTGATGTGAGCAGCAGTTTCAGAGTTGGAGGGGGTTAGAGAATGGTTTCTCTGCTAACTCAGCAATATCAAATCTGCTAGTGTGTAGCAGAGAGGTGGCATTCAGCCTGTTAACTTCACCGTTCTCTCTTTCCACAACAAAGTTGTGAGTAGGTTCATCGAACCTCCACCAGAGTATATTCTTTCTAGGCACAAGATACTGACTAGGAATCTTGTCCTCTTTCCTTGTATCTAGTAGAGTCACCAGCTTCCTTCTTAGTTTCTTCTCTTCATCATTTAATGATTCTGAGTTGATACCTAGAATTACTATAGCCTAGTCCAGTGTTCCTCTGGATAGATCAAGAAATTGATCTCTTGTGAGGGAACGTGAAGATACATCGACATAGGTTAGCTTGATAGAGTCTTCTTAGGAGAGATATCACTCAGGGTTGTGCAATTGATGAGCCTATTCTTGATGCTTTGAAACTCTTCTAGAGAGAGATGTTTGGAAGGCTGAGGGGATGGTTGAGAAGGTTGTGGGGTAGGATGTGGTAAGGTGGTTTGGGTAAGAGTTTTGGGTTGAAGGATGGGCAGTTTTGGTGGTTGAGGTGAGAAAGTAGATGAAGGTAAAGGTGTGGGTTTAGGAGTGTAAGGTTCAGTTTTGATGGTGAAGGGAGAGGGAATTGGTTCAGTTGGGGTTGAGTGGTTGGTGTGTGAGGTATCCCCTATACCCTTTTGTACATCTCTCTTTGTTTCCCCGAACGAATGTCAGCTTTGATCTCACTAACAATTCGTTGGAGTGTCCTTTTAGACATGGGACCCACCTGCCTTCCAGAGAAGCCGTGAGCCCGAAGATAGTCTTTCATCCAGGCTTTGTCACCTATCTTCCTGGTTGCAGATGCCCTTGCTTCTTCCTCTTTCTTCTTCTTCTTTCCTTCAACTTTTCTCTTGCAGCTCTTTTTCTTTCTTTCACCATTTGATCCTGCTCTTTGTTGAAGAGCCAAAGGATCCTTTCATCATTGAGTGGAGAAAGTTCTAGAAGAGAGAAGCCTTTGGAGGTTAGGAAATCTATCCTTTCCCTCCTAAGCTGCATGTCAGCTTCCCTCTGTTCCTTTTCCTTCTCTTCCTCTGAGGCCAACCTTGCTGCTTCCTGCTGCAACATGGTTGCCTTTTCTAGTTTCACCAACTCGTCTAATGGTAGCAGGAGTGTTTCTTCATTGGCAGCTCCAAGCTGAATGAGCTGGTCAATGATCTATTCTCTCTTTTTGTTATAGACAGCCTCCTAGTTGGCTACAACTGCTTTTGTACTAGCAGCCAACAGCTTCCCAGTTGGAAGTCTCCCTTTTCTTTTCAGCTTTTCAATCTTCTCCTCTTCCTGAAGCTCTTCCACAGTCATCTTCTATTTTCCTTTGGTATATTTTGAAGAACTTGACTTTGGTGGTTCTTGGATAGTGGATACTGATTGTGAGAGATGTAGAGATGGTGTCTGGATAGGAGGTTGAACCAGAAAGTCCTCACTGTTCACCTCATATGCCATTTCAAGAATTGCATCTGTGATGATCAGTTCCTCAAACATTTTGAACAGTCCTTCCGTAGCTTCCATTTCAGCTTCGGAAGATTTAGCTTGTTCTTCCGAGGCTTTAACTTCAGCTTCGGAAGTAGGTGAGAATGCATATTCTGTCCCAACTATTTCAGTTGCTGGGCCATCAGTCCCCAATTCCCCTTCAAATGAATCTCAGGTTCCATGTGGACCTTAGGTTGACCAACTTCTTCCACAGTGGTAGAAGGTGCAGTAAGCCTATGAAGCTCTTCAGCTCCAAAGTAAATCATGGCAGCATCAAGACTTGGCTGATCACGAGCAGATCTCAACAAGAATTGAGAAAGAAGCTGTAAGGATCTTTGAGAATCCTTGAATCAATTGTTGGAGTGACTTGAGATGGCTTAGAAGAAGTTGTGATAGGAGCCGAATATTTAGAAGTTGAAGATTGGCTCTGTGGGTCCTCAGATGTTTGTATCTGAAACACTCTCCCATTTTTTGGTAGCATCATCTTGAGAGGTAGATGAGGCCGGAGGAAGAGTCAAGGAGATATGAACATGTACATGCCTAACAGATCTCTCAATCTGTTTCTCAGTTAGTTGAGCCATGAGATTGTCAATCTCAAGTTGCTAAGTGGCGAACCTTTATTCTAAAGTCCTAACTTTGGATTCAACGTTTGAGACTTTAGATAGCAGGTCTTTAATGAATAGTTTCATGCTTCCCTTATCTTCTTTTGAAGAATCACGGGGAGATGAGGTAACATAGCTAGTATGTTCAGCCTCACCACCTGATGTGGTTTCATGGCACCCTAGTTTCCCTTTCTTAGTGATATCTCTTGAAGAGTCATCAAAAGGCATGGTTGCTATAGATTCAGTATCAGAATCATTACCACTGTCCATAGGGTCCACTGAGGCACCTTCTGTAGTGGTAGCTGAATCTGCATGAGTCCCCTCCATAACAGAGTGACTCACCTTAGTAATGGTTTTCTGATGGGGGCTAGAGATAAGAGGTCTCTCTAGGCTCTATTGATCCTGGAGAGGGTGTTGTAGATCAATATCATTGCCATGGAGAGATGTTATCTCTTCATTATTTTTAAAGAGAAGGTCAGTGAGGGCTTTCAGATCGGGTAATGTGACTCACCTTAGTAATGGTCAATGTCTACAGGCATGAGCCTCTGATTGGCCTGTCCCTTATTGGCTACTCAGAGGAGTGTAAAGACTCACCCTGAGGGCTTTCAGATTGGGTAATGGGCTAATGGGTTTGAGACTGAGAAGACTTAAGACCCATATTAAGGTCAATGGTGAAGGAAGGTGAGACCTCAGACTAAGTGGGAGCCTAATGTTCCACTCTAGCCTTTTTAAGTTGAACAGGAGGAGCTTTTTCAATCAGAGTAGATTGAACAAGGGTTCGCTTGGGGTGTTTTGTGTAGGTAATGGTGATGGGAGGAGAAGGTAGTGTTGGTATTGTGGTTGCCGTTGCTGGTGTAGGTTCATCACCTGTGGGGTGAACAGGGATGTCACGAGGAGCGATGTGCTCAGTCATACTAGGAGGTAAAGAAGTGTACCTTCCAGTGAAGTTAGTGGAAACCTCTTCAATGTCTTGAAGATAGTTGGCCTCATGTAAGGGACAGATAGAGTGGCTGCACAGACAAGCCGACTCTGGTCTAACTCACAGTTAATGATGTGTTGAAGAAATCTGGGATACATAAAGAATGTTTCCCTCTGAAGATTTCCAATGAAATTGAGTAGCACAAATCTTGAGTAGTTAAAGCACATGTCTCTCACCAATCCTTGAACTAGGCACCCTAGTTCATATGGGATTTGATCCCATCCCCTAGATTTGTTTGACAAGCAGTGAAGGACAATGTGCAGGAGGAACTTCCAGTTGTAGGAGAAGTTGAATTTGTAAACAGTCGACCTGCTCAGTCTCCACCATATCCCATGAGGATGTAGGTGCTGTCTAAATCTGTCTTGGGGAACTCAGTAGGGGCACCTTCATCATGAAGCTCCAGATGTTCCCTCATGAGTTGTTCAGAGATGACCACTCTTGGCCACAAATGTGGGATCATATTACACGAACCCCATTTACGGTTTCTACCTGACCATGTCCCAAAAATTCAGTCATGTGATTGAGGTAAACTGTGGGATTAATAGTCAAGGCTGTGTAGTAAGATGATTGGGTAAGGAAGAAGATGATTTCAGAGAAGTCCGCATCTCTTGAAGAGTCAAGAAGTGCGACTTGGTTGTGTTGAGGATTTAGGGCCATTGGGAAAAAGTGAAGGTAAAGCAGTTTGAGCTTGGGTGAATTTTGAAGCTAGGAAACATTTAGGGCTGTAAAATTGTGGTAAGAAGATGAGAATAAGTAGTCGGGATTATTTAAAAGAGGGTGGAATTGTGGTAAAGTGTTAGGATAAGGTGAAATGATGGTCTAGTGGATGAAGTGACAGGGGCGGTAAGGTTTAATTCAGTTAAATAATCTGACATCATTAACAAAATCTTTGGTTTTTACAGTGTGGGGCCCAAGAGATTTTTGTTACACAGTAAAATCTCTCTTCCAAATATAAAACATTTCCGAAGGTAATTTGTCTTCCGAAGGCAATTCCTACTTCCGAAGGTAAAAAGTTACTTCTGAGAATAAAGATTGCTTTTCGAAGGGAGAGATTTTGTAAGCTTCGGAAGTAGATCTAATATGAAATCAATCGCTTCTTACGAGACTAAAACTCTTCCGAGAAGAAAATTATCCTTGGAGAAATTTTGCTTCGGAAGATATAATGATAACTTCTGAGGGTTAAGTTCTCTTTGGAAGAAATTTATACTTAGAAAATTTTAGAGAGATCTTTTGTAACAAGGCTTATTTGAAGAACCAAATATGATGTCATCAACATAGACTTGAACAAGCATAATGACCTTACCAGACTTCCTTATGAATAAAGTCTTATCAATGGTTCATCTAGTGTAGCCATTCTTAAGGGGAAACTGAGAAGAGTCTCATACCACATCCTTGGTGCTTGATGTAGCCCATATAGATCTTTATCCAATTTGCACACATAGTGAGGATGCTATGGGTCTTCAAATCCTGGAGGTTGGCACACATACACTTCCCTATCTATATCCCCATATAGAAAGGCACACTTAACATCAAGCTAGTAGACAGTAAAGTTCTTGGAAGCAACATAAGCAAGGAAGATCCTAACTGCCTCAAGTCTTGCAATAGGTGCAAAGACATCAGTATAATCAATTCCTTCCTCTTGAGTGTATCCTTGAACTACCAATCTTTCCTTGTTCTTGATGATCAGGCCTCTGTCATCTCTTTTGTTCCTGAAAACCCATTTAGTGCCTATTGGTACTTGATCAGCTGGTAGCGGACATAGGTTCCAAACCTTCTGTCTTTTGAATTGAAGCAGCTCCTCTTGCATCGATTCAACCCAGCTACTATCTTTCAAGTCATCTTCCACCTTCTTGGGTTCTATTTGGGATAAAAAGTACGAGTACAAGCAGACGTTCCCATAATGAGTCTGCCCTTTTGTTCTCACACCTTCAGAGACATCCCCAATGATGTTCTCAGTTATGTGAGTGTTGTGAATCCATAAACTAGGAATCACTTCCAGTTGCGAAGATATGTCCAGATTAGACATATTTTACTCAAGAACTGGAACACTTTGTCTAGCTGTTGTTTCAAGTTCTTTCAATGAGGACTGATTGAATGAAAGAGAAACATCATCAATGTTGGCTGTGAAGTAGCATAAACAGTCACATGTTCCTTCAAAATGCTATCTCTCACAGCTTGGTGTTGTGTTGGATCACCTAATGAGTTTTGAGGATTAGCAGGTCATTCACTGGTTGAAGCTTCATTATTCCTTGATATGGTTACACTTTTTGATCTGTGAATAGTGGGAGCTTGATTTGTTGCATCTCTTGGAGAACTTGGCAGAGGTCTAGGTAGCTCAAACAGTTGATTAGCATCGGTATCAGCATCATTTCAAGCACCCGTTCCAACTGAAACATTCTCACCAAGAGGTTTAGAATAGTTTGGAAACAATTCTAAATCAAAGATATGATCAGGGCCAATCCCCCTAACACAATGTCACACCCCCGCTGAGAGCGGAAACACGGGGATGTAACGAGACGAGAATCGTCATAACACATGGTAAGCGATAGAGATGCAATATAATAAATGATAACAAACGTGTCATGACGACATCGACAACAAGGGGACTTGTGTCGTGTTTAGTCAGTATTCATGACAACATAGCCATAAGCATAAACATGAAACATGATTCACATAAACAAATATGATAACATTGTATGCAATTCCCACAACCTGGGAAGAAGTATCAAAAGAGTATTGTGTTTAAAACAAACTACAGCAAATGTTTTCAAAATATATGTTTAGTCCCAAAATGCATCCTAGGGTCTCCACTAAGGCAGCACACCTAGATCTTCAGTTAGCATGATCACCTGAAAAGATATGCTCAAAATGGTCAACAAAATTGTTGGTGAGCTCGCAGGTTTAAAAGTAAATAAGTAATTGATGCCGTATAATGTTGTTGCAAAATACCATCCATACAGTCATAAGTAAGCAAAATCACATGAAAAGATCTTTACAACCAAACCTAATGATGTACACAAAGAATCTTGTCAGAATATATTCACCCAAGGCCCGTTCCTGGCGACTGTTGGTACTAACTAGTATACCAACACGAGGGTGGGGGTGTCAACCCAAGTAGTACTACCAATACCTATCTGTCGGTTCCACATTGGAATTAAATGGTTGTAAGAAAGAACCACACAGCACCAGACTCAAGCATGTATCAGATAAGTACTCACAAAACAGTAGCACGTTGATCCAAGTATGTAAATTGTATGTATGTTGTACATCATGAAAAGTGGGTGAGCATACTTTTCCCCCAAGTTTGTAAATGATTGAAAATTTGTATAAGCATAAAAAGGGGCCACGAAACTCACATGTTAAGTGGTAAGTACGAATGATCAAAGTTCCCAACAGTTGTATGCAATGAACAGTCAAACACCTATTGACAGTTACTGTTTAGCATTAATGACGCGTATAAAGCAAATAGTAATGTTTGGTCGGTTTAGGTTGTATCGGTTCGGTCGTGGGTAACAAACACACAAGCGGACACACGTATCAGACCTTATGTAGATCCAAGTACTAAGAGTAGTCGTCATTGCTAATGACATTTGTGTAAAGATCCCATTGTTATAAAAGATAGTACTTGTTGAATATTTGTAGTCCCAAAAGGGTTGTTGAAAATTTGTAAAATGTTAGGTTGATTTAGATTGAAATAGTAAGTGCGTGTTGATAGCGTTGACCTTAATCTTTGTGGCCAAGCAATGACACTTTTACTGATGTTACCTTATCATCACAATACATTCAAGAAGTAAATTCACACACAGCACCATCAGTCACACAACAGGACCAGACGCTTGACTCAACACTCCATTCGTAAAAATCAACCTTCAATCGTACGAATCAGCTTCATTCGCACGATTGAACCTTCATTCGTACGACTGGCATTCAGTCAAACCACACAACACCCAATCGCATAACTCAACCTCCATTCGCACGACTCAACCTTCATTCGTACGAATCAGCTTCATTCGTATGACTGAACCTTCATTCGTACGATTGGCCTTTAGTCGTGCGATAAACGCACACTCGCATACATTCATTCGGTCGCAGGACTCAATTGCACACCACATTCATCTGCATTGACTCAATCGCACACAACATTCATCCGCATTGACTTAATCACACACATTCATTCCATCACACAACTCAGTCGCATGACATCCCTAGTCGCACGACTCAGTTACCCAAATGACACAGTCGCATGACTCAGTCGCACGACTCAGTTACCCAAATGACACAGTCGCATGACTCAGTCGCACGACTCACCCAGTCGCATGACTCACCCTGTCGCACGACTCAGTCGCATGACAGACCCAGTCGCCTGAACTGCAGGTTCGCGACTGCTGAAGTGCAGAGCAACCTTCAGCTGCCCCGAGCACGGGTTCTACACAACACAAGGACTTCCAGAATCACCCAACAAACACACACGAACAAGAAGCACATGTAGAAAGTCATCACACACACCCACACGACCCTCGTGTTCGGGTTGACCCGAACACCTGAAACCCTAGAAATGGATAGCAGTAAAACGGGCAAGAAATGGACAAACCAAGGTCGTCTACCTGCAAGGATGAAGTAGACTAGGTTGTAGATGAAGTTTAGACGATGAAAACGAGACCAAATGGAGCATTTTTAGTGCAAAAGTGAAGAAGATAGGTGGTGAAGAAGAAAATGAAGGAGAAGTGAAGAAGATGAAGAAAATGGCTGGGAATGGGAGTTTTTATACCCATCCTAATTTTGCAAAATTTCAATTTTAGTCCCTGCACTTAGCCCCCGAGTTTCAAAGTTTGTTTCGGTTGAAAACGACTTTAAGCGTGTTTGTTATATTAATGTTAAAAGTGTGTTTAATGGTAATTGATAACTTAAAATGGTTTTATTAATATCAAGGTTATAAATAAAAATGATATATTTGGTGATAATGGTGATGAAATTTATAAAAGTATAGGTTTAGCACACGTTCCGAAGGAAGTACAAGTTCAAGGATAATAAAGCAAGCATGATTTTCATAGCAGGAGTTCATGAAGAAGAGGAAGAACAATTAAGAAAATTGATGGTTAATTATGTTAATTGACGACCTTAAGGTGACGGATGTCACAGTATCCCCCAGTTGAGAGAATTTCATCCTGAAATTCAACTGGAGTTAGGTCCAAGAGTGTCATCGACGAATAGGTGTGGATATTTAAGTTTCATTTGATCTTCCCGTTCCCATGTAAACTCTGGCCCGTTTTGAATTCCATCTCACGCGAACGATTGGTATTCTACTGCGCTTCAACTGTTTGACCTTACGATCCATGATCTCAATGGGTTCCTCAATAAAATGAAGCTTTTCGTCGATTTTGATATCCTCAATCGATACGTGAAGTGATTCGTCAGCCAAACACTTCTTGAGGTTCGACACATGGAAAGTATCATGCACACCGTTGAGTTCTTGTGGTAACCTTAATCGGTAAGCCACTGGACCAATTCTTTCTGTAATCTCGAATGGTCCAACGTATCTTGGGGCTAACTTCCTTTTCTTTCCAAACCGAACTACTCCTTTCCAAGGAGAGACTTTGAGTAACACTTGATCCCCAACGTTGAATTCTAGAGGCTTCCGATGGTTGTCGGCATAGCTCTTTTGTCGATCTCTAGCGGCTTTTAGTCTATCTTTGATTTGGAAGATCTTGTCGGTTGTTTCCTGAATGATCTCTGGGCCTGTTAACTGACATTCACCAATCTCGCCCCACAAACAGGTGATCTGCATTTCCTTCCATACAACGCTTCGAATGGAGCACACCCAATGCTAGTATGGTAGCTGTTATTGTAAGAGAACTCAATCAACGGCAAATGAGTGTCCCAACTACCACCAAAGTCGATTACACACGCTCTCAGCATGTCTTCTAGAGTTTGTATAGTTCGTTCATTTTGGCCATCTGTCTGAGGGTGATAGGCGGTACTCATGTCTAATCGAGTGCCCATCGCTTTTTGTATGTCTGCCAAAATCGTGAAGTAAATCGGCCGTCACGGTCGGATATGATTGACATCGGCACCCCGTGTCTCGTCACGACCTCTTTTATGTACAATCTCGCAACTTATCCATTTTGTAGTCTTCTCGGATTGGCAAGAAATGTGCTGATTTCGTCATTCGATCCACTACGACCCATATCGAGTCAGCCCGTTACTCGCTTGAGGGAGTTTGGTAATGAAATCCATGGCTATGTTCTCCTATTTCCCCTAGGAATTTCAGTTGCTGTAATAATCCCGATGGTTTCTGATGTTCAGCTTTAACTTTCGAGCATGTCAAGCATCTGC
This sequence comes from Flaveria trinervia, assembly GCA_025506515.1. Lineage (NCBI taxonomy): Eukaryota > Viridiplantae > Streptophyta > Magnoliopsida > Asterales > Asteraceae > Flaveria > Flaveria trinervia. Next base: position 40,920,120 of record CM046454.1, on the reverse strand, counting down.
TGACGTACATGGCAATGTCTTTCTTCATGCATGGCCGGTACAGATCTTTGAGATCGTGGTACATTTTGTCTGCGCCAGGATGAATAGAATATCACGTCTTGTGTGCTTCATCCATGACCAAGGTACGTACACACCTCCCCATCTGGGTACCTATATACGGTCCACGAAGTACTGTACACCATCGTCCTTGCACATTAGTTGTTTATCCAACCCTCGAAATTCTTCTCCCGCAAGGTTTTCTTCTTTCAACGCCTCACTTTGTGCAATTTGGATCTGAGCTTTCAAATTCGTTTGAATGGTCAATCCCAAAGCTCGAGCACGTAGTGGTTTCACGCGTTCTTTGCGGCTTAAAGCATCAGCCACCATGTTAGCTTTCCCGGATGATACCGGATTTCACAGTCGTAGTCACTAAGAAGCTCTACCCATCGTCGTTGTCGCATATTGAGTTCCTTCTGATCCTGGATATGTTGAAGGCTTTTATGATTTGTGTTGATGGTGCATTTGGTTCCATACAGGTAATACCTCCATATCTTGAGTGTAAATACTATAGCGCCCAACTCCAAATCATGGGTTGTATAGTTCTTTTCATGCACCTTAAGTTGTTGCAAAGCGTAGGCAATCACCTTATCCTTCTGCATTAACACACATCCCAACTCTTGATGTGAAGCATCGCAGTAAACCACAAAATCACCAGTTCCTTCTAGGAGGGACAATATTGGTGCATTGCATAACTTGTCTTTCAATGTTTGGAACGCTTGTTCTTGTGCATGTCCCCAATCAAACTTCCTGTCTTTCTGGGTCAGCAGTGTTAACGGCTGAGCGATCTTTGAAAAGTTCGTGATGAAATGACGATAGTATCCGGCCAATCCTAAGAATTTCCGTATCTCTGAAGGTGTCTGAGGTGTATCCCATTTCTTTACCGCTTCGATTTTGCCGGGATCTACATGAATCCCATCCTTGTTAACCACATGACCCAAAAACTTCACTTCCCGCAACCAGAATTCACACTTCGAGAACTTGGCGAAGAGTTTCTCTTCCCGTAACAGTTCCAGTATTGCTCGAAGGTATTCTTCGTGATCCTCTTCGATCGGGAGTAGATAAGTATATCGTCTATGAATACGATCACAAACTTATCAAAGTAAGGTTTACACACCCGATTCATTAGGTCCATAAACACAGCTGGTGCGTTAGTCAACCCAAATCGCATGACCAAGAACTCATAGTGCCCATAACGAGTTCTAAACGCTGTTTTTGGTACCTCCTCCTCGAAAATCCTTAGTTGATGATATCAAGAATGAAGGTCGATCTTCGAGAACTACGAAGCTCCCTGTAACTGATCAAACAGGTCGTCGATCCTGGGGAGAGGATACCGATTCTTCACAGTTAAGTTGTTCAACTCATGATAGTCGATGCACATACGGAACGGCCCATCCTTCTTTTTGATAAATAACACCGATGCTCCCCAGGCGAGTGACTCGGCCGAATAAAACCCTTCTCCAGTATTTCCTGTAACTAGCTAGATAACTCTTGCATCTCAGATGGTGCTAACCGATACGGTGTATTTGCTACCGGTGTAGCTCCAGGAACCAACTCAATACGAAATTCCACCTGCCATGGAGGTGGCAAAACAGACAAGTCATTAGGAAATACATCTGAGTAATCCCACACTACAGGGATATCTACCAATTTCTGCTCCTCTTCTTTTTTTTTTCACCACATGAGCTAGAAAAGCGTAGCAATGTTTTCGTAAACTCCGGCATGCTTTCATGCAGGAAATAAGCTTTAAGTTTCTTCCCGGTCGTTCTCCTTGAATTCTGAGTACTTCTTCGTCTGACATAGGGATTAATACTACCTTGTCCGACAGACAATCTCAGCTCTGTGTTTCGACAACCAATCCATTCCCACAATTACGTCGAAACTTCCTAACCCAAAGGGTATCAAGTCTATATCGAAGGCGTGGTTCTCCAATATTATCGAGCACTTTCTAATAATCTCGTCAGCCTGAACAACCCTACCATTGGCCATTTCTACAGAGTAGCAAGTTTCTAACCTACTAGGACTCAAATAAAGCATTGCACAAACTCAGAAGATATAAAGCTATTGTCGGCTCCAGTGTCAAATAATACAGATGCAAAGTGATTAGAGTAAGTGCGTACCCGTGACAACATTCGGGTCCTGACGGGCATCATTGGCTCCAATAACAAAAGTCCGTCCCCAAGTCGTATTCCCTTGATTTGCCGGGCCTTGATTTCCAGCTATAGCCATCACCTGTTGCTGGTTGTTCCCTTGTTGAACTGGTGCTCGATTCAGTTTGGGGCACATGTTTCTGTAGTGATCAGGGCTTCCACACTCATAACAGCCCTGGCATTCCCGGCGGGGTTAACCACGTTGACTGGTGCAACCATATTCGGCGCTGTTGTGCAGTCTCTTGCTAGATGCCCCGGGCGTCTACAGTTTGCGCACAACCCGACACGACATAGCTGGGGGATGATGAAAGTTGCACCTATCACATTTGGGATGTGGACCCGCATACTCTCGCCTGCCTTGGGTCACGGCCACAAAATTTCTGGTTGTCTTGGCCCTTTTCTCGAGTTTCCTGGCACTTGACCAGCTCGTTTCCCCAACATCTTTCCTTTTCTCTGCTCCCCTGCCAATACCCCTGTTTTCACCATCTCATCAGTTAGAGCGCCAGCCTACAGAATTGCGCTCTGGATAGTAGGAGGAGCAGTTGCTGTCACTATTGCCTAGATTTGGGCGCAAGCCCCCAAATGTACCTCTCAATCCTCTTTGATTCTGGAGTGACCAGGTGTGGAATCAATCTTGCCAGCTCATGAAAACGGTCAGTGTAAGCTGCATGCCCAGCCCCCACCATAGCATGATTCTAGAACTCATGCTCTAGTTTCTGCATCTTGTTAAGAGGACAGTACTCTCCGGTGATTAGGGCTTTGAACTCATCCCACGACATTTGCATCGCCGATTCTCTTCCCCTAGCCTGTATCTGAGTGTTCCACCAAGTTAGTGCCTTGCCTTGCAGTGAGCACGTGGCATACTTGATCTTTGGCTGTCGAGGCATCTGCTGATGTCAATCACTGCCTCCATCTTTTCAAGCCATCTAGTCAGGCTATGGCTCCACCTTTGCCATTAAACTCTCTCGGTTTACAAGCCACAAATTCCTTGTATGAACATCCCCATCTAGCATTCACAACCCCGGTCTCATTAACAATCCCAGTTTCATTACCGGCTGTACCACCATTCTCGGTCTCCTGATTGCTTTCATTCCTAGTCGGGTTCCCATTATCCTCGTTATCATTGCCACCATCCCCGTGGGGGTGTGATTCTGAAGAGCATCGCTCACTTTGGCCACGATAGTCAGAATCAGTGCGGCCAGCTGTTGGGCAATTAAGAATGCCATATCAGATTTTCCCATACCCTGATTGTCGTTGGTAGGACAATCGCTTGTCCTTGGTGCTCTACCTCTTCCTCTGCCTCTGCCCTCGGGGCTTCACTTCCGTCACTGTTGCTGCGGGTAACTCTTCGAGGCGGCATGTTGTAATCATAAAAGTAGTAAACACATAAGTTTCTATCCATTTCAAGGCATATCATCCATGTCATATTAAGGTCTAACATTCCAGGTTAATACCATACTTATGGTTGTCACACATCGCATAAAAATCGTGTAATTCTCACACCGTGTATAGGTAATGTCCCAACAGTAGTCCATCATAATAATAGCATATCCATGCATGTAATCAAGTTTAGTCTAGTAGAGGTTGCCTATTTCCTCCTCTCTCGAGGTCTCAGACATAACCTCCTCGGGGTAAATCCCAATGTCTAAGGTCAAGCGCAATAGCACGATCTATGAAGATCTCTTCGGGTTTAATACCCGGATTGATAGAACAACTCGTGTGCAGAGGGAATGGAAGATCCAATAGGAGTATCCCATAAAGAGTGAGCACAAGGGCTCCTTCACAGGTTGAAAAGATCATGAAACAGATAGATAAATGAACAAGTAATGAGGAACACGTATGAGATATAAAATGCACACAACCCTGGCATACAAATCTACATGAAGGTTCCTAGGTTATAGTCTAGGTCAAGTGTATTGCCTAATTCTCTATAACCAATGGCTCTGATACCAGTCTGTCACACCCCCGCTGAGAGCAGAAACACGGGGATGTAACGAGACGAGAATCGTCATAACACACGGTAAGTGATAGAGATGCACATAATAAATGATAACAAGCGTGTCATGACGACACCCGACAACAAGGGGACTTGTGTCATGTTAGTCAGTATTCACGACAATATAGCCATAAGCATAAACATGAAACATGATTCATATAAACAAAGATGATAACATTGTATGCAATTCCCACAACCCGGGAACAAGTACTAAAATAGTATTGTTGTTTAAAACAAACTACATCAAATGTTTTCAAAATATATGTTTAGTCCCAAAATGCATCCTAGGGTCTCCACTAAGGAAGCACCCCTAGATCTTCAGTTAGCATGATCACCTGAAAAGATATGCTCAAAATGGTCAACAAAATTGTTGGTGAGCTCGCAGGTTTAAAAGTAAATAAGTAATTGATGCTGTATAATGTTGTTGCAGAATACCGTGCATACAGTCATAAGTAAGAAAAATCACATGAAAAGAGCTTTACAACCAAGCCTAACGATGTACACAAAGAATCTTGTCAGAATATATTCACCTAAGGCCCGTTCCTGGCGACTGTTGGTACTAACTAGTATACCAACACAAGGGTGGGGGTGTCAACCCAAGTAGTAATACCAATACCTATCCGTCGGTTCCACATTGGAATTAAATGGTTGTAAGAAAGAACCACGCAGCAGACTCAAGCATGTATCAGATAAGTACTCACAAAACAGTAGCACGTTGAAAGAGCCATCTGTTGGATGATGTCCACATACTCTACATCGTCTGGACTAAAACACTCTAGATCATCAAAACAGTATTGAAAATCACAAGAGTGCCCACTTCCTGAGACAAAGGCACAACTTTCCTGAAAGGGGTTGTGCTGAGCCTGTTGAGACCTTGGAGTCTCAGGGAAAGTGATGTAAGGTCCAGAAGAGCAGGATGGCTGTCGGTTGTATGTCAGGTATTGCTGAGGTTGTGGGGGTACTGAGCTTCAGCAACCATTAAAGCGTTGCTAGCAGGAAGACTCAGAGGTCTGCTTGTTTGGTGGCCTTTTTTACTCTCCATCTCCAACCGGTATCCATCAAGGATGCCGTAGAGTTCAATCACGGTAAGAGTGTTCAAGTTCTTTGTCCTTTTGATAGAGACACAGTAGAATGTCCACTCATTTGGGAGAACACTCATGAACTTTCTTGTGAGCTCTCTGAGTGCAGGAGTGATCTTCACAGACTGAAGCGAAGAAATAAGATCCATGTACCTTAAATACTGCTGGCTGAGGGTCTCTCCAGCAATATAAGTGAAGTTCTCGAACTGATGCTTCAGTGAGTCAATATTTGAGTTGTTAGAGCTTGAATACATCTGAGCAAGTGCATCAAACAATTCTTTAGCAGACTTATAATGCTCAAACCCCACCATGTTGGAGTTAGGTATTGCAGTCATCACAATGGTCATTGCATTGCTGTCAACGTCCATTTTCTTCCGGTCTTCGTTAGAATAATCTTCAATAGCTTTTTCTATCATGGCACCGTTTCCACCTGGCGTTGCCACCTTGGGTTTATACAGGCCGTTGACAATGGAGTTCCACTTCTTGCTGTCTTGGTATCTGATGAAGCCTTCCATTCTTCTGCTCCAAGTCCTGAAGTTTTCAGGAGTAATGATGGGAGCTTTGGTCATGGTTCCCATCTCTACTTCGGATTTGTTAAGAGCCATTTTTGTGAGAGTTGTAAGGAGGAGTGAAAAAACAGGTTGATTTGGATGGTTAGATCTCACAATCAAAAGCCGAAAAAGCTTTGATACCAACTGCAGGATCGGTTTGTGTCACTAAACACTTGGTTTTCTCTCAAATTCACTTAAATAACAATCTCAATAAAAGCAAAATCTTTATGAGTTGATAACAATATAATAAGTAATACCAAAGCACAAGAAGTAATTTTCAAGGTACTTGCATATATTGCTTCTCAACTCAAATATTACAAGACTCTTACAAGCATATTTATAAGTTACAATGAGAGACTATACATAATACTACCTACAACCAGATATACTTTGATACCAGCTGGAATCCTCTAACTAAAGCAACTACTACAAAGCTATAGTTTAAGGTATTTCAGATAAGACTTTATCTGAGATATGGTCGTCATGACATACCTTAGAATGTCCACAATCTCAACATACCTTAAGTATTGTTGAGTCATGATTTCACCTATTATAAAGGTGAAATTTTCAAATAGCTACTTCAGGAGATCCTTCTTGTTCTCCTTGGCTTCAGTAGAACCCTTATACATTAGTTTCAATGCATCCCACAACTGCTTAGCTATTTTGCATTTCTTGAAACCTCTATATACAGAGTTTGGAAGAGCAGTCTGAAGAGCTATCATGGCTTTATGATTAATTTCTACTTTTTTCCATCTTCATCAGAGTAGTTAGCCACAACCTTTAGAATCATACCACCCCCAGCAACGCTAAAGAGGTGCTTGGTATGTAAGGTCCCGAGACAACAAATTCCCACATCTTGGAGTCTTGAGATTTGATGAATCCTTTCATTCTTGGGCACCAAGTGTCAAAATCTTCAAGAGCGATCAATGGGGACTTTGTCATGGTTCTAGTTTCCATATCAGCTTTAGAGATAGCTGCCATTTGATATGTTAAGTATTTTATGTGTGTGAGGGATCTTAAGATGGTGAGATCTTATTATCAAGAGCCTGGAATGCTCTGATACCAATTGTAGGACCGTTTGAGGGGGGCTTGATCACTTACAACACACACACAATGAGGAGAGATTGATTTTGTAACACTTAACAAATCAAATGGGTAACTAGTAACCATTTACAATGATACTAAGAAACACAAGTAATTGATAGACAGAACAAGAACAAAATACATAAGTGTTTGGTTTTCAAGAATGTTGTATATTGCTCTTTAGTTCATTACAAGTGTTACAAAGCATGCATTAAGATACAAAGGACTAGAGATACTTTATACTACATCCTAGAACCGGCCATACTTTGAAGGCCAGTTGGATACATGATTTAGACAACAGCAAAATCAATGTAGAGTCAAAAGGTAGATTGCCTTTTGACTAGTGACTATAACATGCCATAGCTCACATCCTAATATATTTAAAAAGGATAAAAGTACATAAAGTTGAAAGAAACAAACTCAAGACATCAATGTATTGTTTACCTAAAGCATGGACCTTTTCATCTACTTGTGAAAGTTGGCGAGTCAAATAGAGTTGCAGCGGAAAGGTGGTCCAACTTTATGGTAAAAGGTACATCATATAAAGGATGTATTCAAAAGTCTTCGGAAGAAATCTGTCTTCATAAACTGGCTTTGGAAGACTTTGTCTCTGAAGGTTCAGAAGACTTCATGTTTGGCTTCGGAGATATTGTTATTGGCTTTGGAAGATTTCACACTTAGAATATTGTACTCAAAAGTATTCAAAGACGAAGTTTCACATTAGATTTCACACTTAGAATATTGTACACTTAGATTTCACACTTAGAAGATTGCACACTTATATTTCTGACAAAGTTTCACACTTAGATTTCACACTTAGAAGATTGCATACTTATAATATTGTACTCAAAAGTATTCAAATGTACTCAAATAAAGCAGGTACATCTGATAAAGCATGTCCATAAAACGAATTTATAAAGAACAATGCAAGCTAGCTATCCACATAACCGGCTCTAGATGCCATTGAAGGGTTTGCAAGAACATAAAACGTAGTTTAACCCATTAAACTTTCTAAAAACGCAGCGGGATAACAACTTTATATACTTACTTACAAGCTGAAAAACGTGTTCTTTAGGTGAGCATATAAAGTGTAAAAGCAAACCCAAAACAAAGGATCATATATGTGAATGAACAAGCTATGAACAAAATGTAAGTGACATAAAATCACAGATACATAAAGCTGTGATGAACTACCTTTCTCCAGCCAAAATGTCGACCAAGGAAGGGTTGAATGATGCTTGTGAATCGGCCAAGACTCCAAGGAAGGACCCCTCAAGTTTGTATACCCCAAGCTTGTGTACAAACACTCTTCTTGTTAGGGAGATGAACACCAAAAAAACCAAAGAAAAGACCCCAAATCTGCTGCTAATTGCCGAGAACTAGAGAGAGAAAGGAGAGTGTTTTGGTTTTTAGTTTGCATGTAATGAGAGTGGTGAAAAGGTTCTAGTCAATGACATGATTTTGTGTATGTATTCAAGAAAAGAAAAGGGCCAATGCCCTTTGATGGGCGGCCGAAATGTTTTAAAGGGAAAAGAATATTCCCTCTCAAACACACACACATAAAGTTAAATTAGTCATCTAATAATTTGTACAATTAACTATTTAATTGTATAAGTTATAAACCCCTTTTATTATTTGATGTTATCTAATTTGTTTAAATAACATTACAAATAATAATCATGAACAAAATATCCTAATAAGTTATTCCATCTCATATGCAAATTATTTAGAAAACCCATTTTTTCTAACTTTGGTGTTGTTATTTAATTGCATGATCATATCATCAATTGAATAATCGTTTGTGTTTGTAAAGCTTGTTATTGGGTATAACCCGACTTGGATCATGACATACTAACCGCATCAATGTTCTATGTGTCTTGGGCATACAGAATCCAATAATCTCCCACTTGCACAAGATTCATAGAAAATTGATGCAAGCAGTAAATACCACCTAACAACGGTTTACTACCCTTAATACGCATGACTTATAGCCATTCAATAACATCATCTTATTCAAGTATCCTACTTGAAATGATTTAGGTGAATTAATCATCTATCTTTTTGTTACAGATGTCATGTTAAATCCAAGAACACAGAGTGATCATTCCTTGTTGATTTAACTTATCAGGCCTTAGACATCTAACTCTCAACGAATAAGAGGAACAAATTCCATCTTGACTACATACGTTTCTCACAAACACCTCGTGTCATACCTGAACATACCCTTATGTGCTATCCACTATTTCAGGACAGTGAAGAATTAGTTCAAGGTATAATACTTGGTGAATATCAAAACCCAATATGTATCTCAGGTCGGATGATACCAAATGATATTCGCCTTTACTCAAATTTACTTATGATCAATCAATAAGATTCCATGTAGTAAAATTTGAGATGCGGGTTAGTCCAATATTTGTATCCCACAAATATCTATGAACCTTGGTATCAACCCATTGCTCTATATTCATCCTTGTGAATATCAACCAATCCAAGTTCATAATAATCTTACCCTCACACTTGTTCCCACAAGTATGAACGACTACGGACATTTAGAGTAAACAATTTACTCATGGATTAAACATGCTAAATTGGAACATTAATTGAAACATTATAACCAAATAATTTTATTCAAATAATAAAAAGTTCCATATATCCAAATACAAAATTTACAGATCAAATCCAATCACTAGAATATCGAAGTCCATGGCACAAGTATGACCTTCATGCTTTGCCTTTTCAAGGAGCTTCGTGAGAGGATCCACAATGTTTTGATCCGTGTGAACTTTGCGAATACATATCTTTCCCTTTTCAACTTCATCTCGTATGTAGTTGAATCTCCACTCAATGTGCCTAGTCTTTTGATGAGCATGAGGTTCCTTGATTTGAGCAATCGCACCCTCGTTATCACAAAAGATATCTAGGGGGTCCTGAATGGAAGGGACAACCCCTAGATCGGCAATGAATTTTTCTAGGATCAGTGATCTACGTTTGATTGATTAGAGAGTATAGCAGTGGAAAACAAACAATGAATTAGCGAATTCACAAGAACACAAAAGATATTCAAGATAAGAACAAACGGTTATAGACAGAGAGAATTCTGCAAATATATTTCATTCAATATTCGCTTTCGTGGTAACGGAATGTCACAATTACAATTAGGTCAACACCTCTTATATAAGAGATGTGACGTCTGCTGATGTCACTTGATAGTGACATCTAACAGAATTTATTACAACTACTGATAGTTAACACAACTACTGAAGATGTCAAACAGCTGACATCTTCTTACAAAAATGCTAAGTGTTAACTATTATTACAACTACTGAAAAGAAACTACTGAAACTATAACAACTGAAGAACATACTCTTCAGTTGTTTTACAAATACAGAAACTAAGAAAACTACTGAAAGGTAAACCATCACAACAACTGAAGAATGCTTCTTCAGCTGTTGTAACAAACTCTGAAGGCTTCAGTACTTGTACTTGAGCTTCAGCTGTTGTCATCAGCTGATGTCTTCAGTCTTTATACTTCAGCTGTTGTACTTTAGTACTTTAGTCTTCAGCTGTTGAAGTCTTCAGCACTTTAGAACTTCAGCTGTTGTACTACAGTACTTTAGTCTTCAGCTGTTGAAGTCTTCAGCACTTTAGATCTTCAGCTGTTGAACTCTTCAGCACTTTAGAACTTCAGCTGTTGTACTTCAGTACTTTAGTCTTCAGCTGTTGAAGTCTTCAGCACTTTAGAACTTCAGCTGTTGAAGTCTTCAGCACTTTAGAACTTCAGCTGTTGTTCTTCAGTACTTTAGTCTTTAGCTATTGAAGTCTTCAGCACTTTTAGATCTTCAGCTGTTGTTCTTCAGTACTTTAGTTCTTCAGCTGTTGCAGTCTTCAGACTTTGTCAAACAGCTGATCAAGTCTTCAGCAATTGTTGTGATGTCTGTGGGACTTAGAGGTTTTTCTGATCAGGCTCATTGGTTCTTTTGGTCCAACAAACTCCCCCTGAACCAATGCAGCCAAAACCTCTAAACTTATTAGAGTTGTCCCACTTATTATGGCAGAAATGTTGGTCTTTTTGTCTTCTAGATCAGCTCAGAAGCGACCCTTTTTTAAGCACCGGCCAGGGAAGATGTCTCAAAGATTTGTTTGGCAAAGTATGAATGGGAACTCTATTTTGGGGAATTGGACACAGAGTTGTTACCCCATTCATGAGATCTATTTCCCCATGATGAGTCTGTACGACTCTCTTGTGTAGGCCTCAAGGAAGGTGATTTGTTCCTCCATGGTTAGCTCTTCAGCACCTCCTTCAAACAATGATTCAGGCCCATAATACTCAGACAGGTATTTGGCCTGTTTACCATTCTTTAGCTCCACAGTTGTTATTATTCTGTAAGCAAACTCATCCGGGTGATTACCCTCTAGGAACAACTGGAGCTCATTTTTCCTGACTTCCTCAAGCCTCTTGTAAACTAACCCCTTTTTCACTATTTTGTTTTCCAGCATCTTCTGAGGGTTAGATTAGCTTTATAGGCTTTCTTGAAGTCCTCTAGGATTTCCCAGGGTGAAACTACAAAGACCAGAGAGATCACTTCATCTACGATCTTTTTCACCTGGCCAATGTATCTCTGAGGTATGTTTTTCTTATGAATTCTGTGAGACACCCTGGGATCAGGCCAAATCCTCACTCTTTCCTTTTGATATTGAAAGGTGTGCTTGAGAGTGTAAAGTCTGAGGGCTTGTTTCTTCATATTGATGATAGAAGATGTGGCTGCATAAGCTTTGTCAACTCTCTTCAGTAATTCCTCATCATGCTGTTTATGAAGCTCTTCTTCTTCTAGCTTCACTTTAACCATTTGTCTTTGGAATTCAGGAGTAATTGCTGAGGAGTGACTTGTGGCCTTAGGCAACTGAATCACAGCTGAGAGTGGCAGCCTATCTTCATCATCTTCTTTATCATCTTCTAGCCTCAATACCCTTCTCTTCTTCTTCAAGGGTATATCATCGGCTATGGGTTTTGAGGGTAAGGGAGTTGGTTTGGTGGGTTGTGTTTTGGGTGGTTTTGGTGTGGAAATGTTGACAGGCTGTTCTAGCATTTTTGAGGTGAGTGTGGCTTTTGATTGCTTGGCTAGCTCAGTCCTGCTCCCAGCACCCGCTTCATTCAAAGCTTCAATAACAAGTCCCTTAGTATATGCTTCAGACGAACAGATCTTGGTCGTGATTGCCAAGATACTGTCCCTGGACCAAGCTTTGATTTCGATCATTGATCTTCCAAGATATTTTGCAATAAATCTAATCATGATGTCAAGCCTTTCTCTTTCTAACACTTCATAACTTGCCCATCTATTCTGGATTTCTTCAATCTCTAATCGTCGAATCTCAGAGTCAAGTTTATCGGTGTCATGGCCTTGCCTAAATAGCTGATCAATGATGTTGTCCATTGATCTGCTGTGTTCGGCATCAGCCTCTTTTATCAGTAGCTCCAAGGCTTTCTCTTTTTCCTTCTCTTTATCGGTCTCCACATTCAACTCCATCTCCTTTTCCACTACTATCCCTTTTGTTTCTTTCTCCTTTTCTTTCTCCTCTGTACTCCTCTTTCTTTTTGCTTTCACTGACTTCATCTCCCCCTTTTTGGTTGCATTGGTTGCAAGGGTTGATTGCCAGAAAGCTGTTTGCCCATAACCTCCTCTATCAATGGTTGTATTACTGAGGAAAGCCTCTCATAAATGGCTTTGATCACTATGTTAGTGATTATGGGTGTGATGAGAGGGAGGGAATTTTGAAGGATAGCAACTATTTGCTCAGGAGGGTTCTGTTTCTGAGAAATAGTGCCAGAAGCAGAGGCAGGTGGCTGAGTTGTTGGGAGTGGCTCAGTGTTTGTGAGACCTTTAGATGAAGGTGCCATCTGTGAGGTGGTAGAGGCAGATGGTCTTTGTTCCTTAGAAGTTTTGGCAAGCAGCTCTTTAAGTCTGCTCACCTCCTCTTCCAGGATGGTGTTTTGGGCGATTACATGTAAAAGAAGCCCAGGTCATCATCAATAGTTACTGAATCACCTGACCTCCTGGTAGGATCAGGATGAACGTGCACTGAGTGTAGCTCAGTTGTAGTGTGTGCCCCTTTGTCTTGGAACTGGGGACTTCCTGCCTCAGGACTTTGTCCTTCATCAGCAGTTGCCTCTGGTAAGGTCTTAGTAATGGTACCAACTACAACCTGATCATATGCTGAAGCAGGAAAAGTGGCAGCCTCACCAGAAGTTCCAATCTCCATTGCTACACTAGGAGAAGGAACATTGTAACCCCTATGTTGTGGGTTCTCAGCTGCACTTTTGTCCTCCCCCTCAATGGTAGAAGTATTCCCAGTTGTAATTGGTATCTGGGGAGGGGGTGAGGAGTGCAACTGAGTCAGCACTTGTGCAACAAGTAATGTAGGACTTTGGGGGCGGTTGCATGTGGTGATTGGGTGGAAGCAGATTGCACCCGGGGTGAATGGTGCGCTTCAATGGTAACCCTCTCAAGGGAGATAGGTTCCAACAGTGTAGGTTCCCCAATGTTGGTTGCAACAGGATCCTGTTGAGAGGATACCTGTGCGGCTGTGGCTGGTTGAGTCAGTGTCACAACTGTGGTTGCAGCTCTGATACCACTTGTTAGGATCAGTGATCTACGTTTGATTGATTAGAGAGTATAGCAGCGGAAAACAAACAATGAATTAGCGAATTCACAAGAACACAAAAGATATTCAAGATAAGAACAAACGGTTATAGACAGAGAGAATTCTGCAAATATATTTCATTCAATATTCGCTTTCGTGGTAACGAAATGTCACAATTACAATTAGGTCAACACCTCTTATATAAGAGATGTGACGTCTGCTGATGTCACTTGATAGTGACATCTAACAGAATTTATTACAAACTGCTGATAGTTAACACAACTACTGAAGATGTCAAACAGCTGACATCTTCTTACAAAAATGCTAAGTGTTAACTATTATTACAACTACTGAAAAGAAACTACTAAAACTATAACAACTGAAGAACATACTCTTCAGTTGTTTTACAAGTACTGAAACAAAGAAAACTACTGAAAGGTAAACCATCACAACAACTGAAGAATGCTTCTTCAGCTGTTGTAACAAACTCTGAAGGCTTCAGTACTTGTACTTGAGCTTCAGTTGTTGTCATCAGCTGATGTCTTCAGTCTTTATACTTCAGCTGTTGTACTTCAGTACTTTAGTCTTCAGCTGTTGAAGTCTTCAGCACTTTAGATCTTCAGCTGTTGAAGTCTTCAGCACTTTAGAACTTCAGCTGTTGTACTTCAGTACTTTAGTCTTCAGCTGTTGAAGTCTTCAGCACTTTAGAACTTCAGCTGTTGAAGTCTTCAACACTTTAGAACTTCAGCTGTTGTTCTTTAGTACTTTAGTCTTTAGCTGTTGAAGTCTTCAGCACTTTAGATCTTCAGCTGTTGTTCTTCAGTACTTTAGTTCTTCAGCTGTTGCAGTCTTCAGACTTTGTCAAACAGCTGATCAAGTCTTCGGCAGTTGTTGTGATGTCTATGGGACTTAGAAGTTTTTCTGATCAGGCTCATTGGTTCTTTTGGTCCAACAAATTTCTTCAACCATGCAGCTTCTTGAGCTGCCAATGAGGCGGTGACATATTCTGATTCTGTAGTTGATAGAGCCACCACATCCTGTTTGGAGCTCTTCCAAGAGACCGCTCCTCCATTCATAATGAAAATATATCCCGATTGTGACCGAGAGTCATCACGATCGGTTTGGAAACTCACATCCGTGTAACCTCTTACAACGAGTTCCTCATCACCAGATCCATAGATTAGGAACATATCTCTTGTCCTCCTTAGGTATATAAGTATGTTCTTAACAGCAATCCAATGATTGTTTCTAGGATTTTGCTGGTAACGGCTTGTCATGCTTAAGGCGCATGACACGTCCAGTTGAGTGCATATCATTGCATACATGATGGATCCAATAGCAGATGCGTATGGGATTGCCTTCATTTTATCTTGCTCATCCCTTAAGCTAGGACATTGAGTCGTACCCAATATCGTTCCTCTTTGAATAGGTACGGTACCTTTCTTAGAGTTCTCCATCTTGAACCTTTTCAAAATCTTATCAATGTATGCACTTTGATTTAAACCAATCAACCGCCTTGATCTATCCCTATAGATCTTTATTCCCAGAATATTGGCGGCTTCTCCAAGATTCTTGATGGAAAAACAACTTCCAAGCCAGGTTTTTACACCTTCCAAGGTTGGAATGTCATTTCCAAATAGTAGTATGTCATCAACATACAATACTAGGAAAGTTATTGTGCTCCCACTAGCCTTCTTATACACACAAGCCTCGTCAGCATTTTTGATGAAGCCGAATTTCTTTACCTCCTCATCAAAATGATGATTCCAGCTTCTCGATGCTTGTTTTAATCCATAGATTGATTTCTTTAACTTGCATACTTTATTTAGATGTTTTGGATTGACAAAACTTCAGGCTGAACCATATAGACATCTTCCTCAAGATATCCATTTAGGAAAGCGGTTTTGACATCCATTTGCCAAATCTCATAATCATAATGAGCAGCTATGGCAAACAATATCCTTATAGACTTTAGCATCGCAATAGGTGAGAAGGTTTCATCATAATCAACCCCTTGAGTTTGAGTGAAACCCTTTGCTACAAGTCTCTTATAAGTATCCAAGTTTCCATGCATATCGGTTGTTGGACCAAAAGAACCAATGAGCCGGATCAGAAAAACCTTTAAGTCCCACAGACGTCACAACAACTACTAAAGACCACAACAGCTGAAGACAACAGCTGATTACAAAGTCTGAAGACACAAGTACTGAAGAAAAAGTCTGAAGACACAAGTGCTGAAGACAAAGTCTGAAGACACAAGTGCTGAAGACAAAGTCTAAAGACACAAGTGCTGAAGACAAAGTCTGAAGACACAAGTGCTGAAGACAAAGTCTGAAGACACAAGTGCTAAAGACAAAGTTTGAAGACACAAGTGCTGAAGGCAAAGTTTGAAGACACAAGTGCTGAAGACCAAAGTATCAGATGTTGTCACAACAGCTGAAGAGGTCTTCTTCCGTAGTTGTGATGGTTTACCTTTCAGTAGTTTTCTTTGTTTCAGTATTTGTAAAACAACTGAAGAGTATGTTCTTCAATTGTTAAAGTTTCAGTAGTTTCTTTTCAGTAGTTGTAATAATAGTTAACACTTAGCATTTTTGTAAGAAGATGTCAACTGTTTGACATCTTCAGTAGTTGTGTTAACTATCAGTAGTTTGTGATAAATTCTGTTAGATGTCACTATCAAGTGACATCAGCAGACGTCACATCTCTTATATAAGAGGTGTCGACCTAATTGTAATTGTGACATTCCATACCACGAAAGCTAATATTGAATGATATAAATCTACAGAATTCTCTCTATCTATAACCGTTTTTGTTCTTACATTGAATATCTCTTTGTTCTTGTGAATTGGCTAATTCATTGTTAGAATTCCGCTGCTATACTCTCTAATCAATCAAACGTAGATCCCTGATCCTAACAAGTGGTATCAGAGCAGGTTAATCATTGATCGATCTAACAATTGATCATTGAAACTGCTAATTGATCTCTATGTTTGATTGAATTAGCATATTTGCAAGAACTGGTTATAGATTATTGAATTTCTGACGCTTTCGTTCATTTATTTTGAGATCTCTCTGGTTCAATTGGTTGTTGTGTTTTTGTTCTAAATCAGTTATAGCTTAATTGAATTTGATTGAATCTGAGATGACTACTCCTTCTAATGATCCTCACAATACCGGTTCCTCAACCAAGCCCCCGATGCTGGTTAGGACCGAGTATAACATATGGCAGCGAAGAATGCTTCATCACCTGTCTGTTAACAGTTCAGGTTGTTGGACATCTGTGGTACATGGACCACATAAGCCTATGGTGAACAATCCAGAAACCAATCAAATGGTTCCGAAGAAGAAGGAACAATACTCTGATGAAGATCGGAAACTGTTTGAGATTGATGCTAAAGCCCATGGAATTCTGGCCATGGCACCGCCTAATGAAATCTATTCAGGGCTTATGCATCATGAAACTGCTCATGATCTCTAGAATGCCCTGAAGGAACAATTCGGTGGCACAGATGAGGTCTTAGCAAACAACAGAGAAATCCTTGCCCAACAATATGATACATTCTCTCATAGAAAGGGTGAGACACTGACTCAACAGTTTGAGCGTTTTTCCTGTTTGATCTCTGAGCTGAAAATGGTGAAACAGGAATACACCAACAGCCAGATGAATAACAGGTTCCTCAGATCACTGCCTGAGAGATGGGACACATGCACTATTGTCCTACGCTCCAGTGCAAATCTGGATAGCCTATCTCTCACCCAACTTCATGGGAAACTGCTTACATTCGAAAGAGAGATAGAGCAAAAGGAAACTGTCCTCATCAGGAAAGCTCACTGATGACTTTGTACCAGGGAATACTGCCTTGGTTGGTCATGAGTCAGAATATGCTGCATCTGAAAGCAATTATGATGAGCATATTGATTTCTCTTCAAATAGTTCTGATCATGCATTTGTTGGTATTGAGAGTCATTCTGGCATTAATAGTGACAATCTATGCTTCATCATGGATGATTTGAAAGGAATAGCTGATGATGATCTAGAAGAGATGGATATTCTGAGCCAAAAGGCATTAATTAATATCAGATCTCAGAAGTTCTACAAGAGAACTGGCAGGAAATTTCCTGGACTCTCTGGTAAAACCAAAGTTGGTTTTGACAAGAGTAAGTTGAGGTGTCACAAATGCAAAGGCTGGGACACTTTGCAAGAGAGTGTAGATCAACTGGATCTAACTCTTCTGCACCCTTTGTGACTTTTCCTAGTACTAGTGCACAAAACAGAGGGCACAATCCTGCTGGTTCTGGTCATCATTCACATCCTAGATCTCCTGCATACTTTGTCCCCCAGGGTCCAATGTCATATCATGTTCCCTGCTATTACTTGCCTCAGTCTAATCTAGTTCATGCTCCCATTTCACAACAATCACCTGCATTGCCTGAACCTCAACCTTCCCAATCTCATCAACAAATTCAACCTCAACAGCACAGCTTCTTCACCCCAGGAGTTGTTGACTGGAGCAGTTTACCAGATGATTTGTCTGGTCATGAACAACTGTTCACTGGTGCTAGTCAACATGGTGGCGACAGTCCCTTTGGAAATCTAGCTCTTATGGCTTTGGATTCTGCTGATACTTCATCCTCTAATGCCTCTACACCAAAGGTATCACAGGTATCCTCTGTGGCAAAAGCAAAACTATGTTCTGAATCATGCATAGCCGCGTTTGCATCTATTAGAGAAGCAAATGTAGCTTTAATCAACAAGAACATTGAGCTAGAACAAATAACTTCCAAAAGCAAAGCTGAATTTGAGTCTGTGCTTAATGAGAAGAATGATGAGATTTACAAACTTAAATGCCAAATAACTGATGATAAGGCTAGGGAAGAGATACTTCTAGAGAAGTATAGAGATCTCAAGGATACACTTGCAACTACCCAGGTAGAGTGTGATCGATGGGTAAACTCTTGCAAGGGTTTTGAAATGCTTCTTAGTAAGCAATCTGCTTCCAATGTGAAGTTTGGCATTGGTTACAATCACACTGCTCCACTTACAGATTTTACTCCCAGAGCAGAGGTAGAATCTGATGGTGAGAGCAATAACCAATCCATTTCATCATGTGATCTACTTTCTGATACAGCACCATCAGAAGTAGAAGTCAGCACTAAGCCCTCTCAGAACCTATTAGCTGATGTTGATGGTTCCACTGCTGACACTCACATGATCAAAGAGTTGATCAACTCAGGAGTTAATTCTAAAAGTCCTGAAAGGACTGGAGAGCAAGATTTAACACCTGAAGTTCAAACTCCAACTACTGTCAGTACTGAAAAGAAGAAAACTATCAGTAGAAAGAGTTTGAAGACTACTAAAGAGGAAGTCAAGAAAGCAAACAATGCTTTCAAAGCATTGAAGAGCAAGTCTTCAGTAGTTTCATCCTCTTTAGTTGATGATCAACATAAGATGAAGAAGAAACCATGTGAAGTATGTGGCTTGTTCAATCATCTTACTGATGATTGTTGGTACAAAAGAGGATCCAAACTCAAACATAAAGAGGAAATTAAAGAGAAAATGGTTAAAATGAAAACTGAGTTTGAGACCACATTTGTATCAGCAACATCAAATCCTGTAACCCTTAAGTCCATAAAGAAATCCAAAAAGGAAGGGGTTAAACAGGTAATAGCTGAGATTGCTCAAAAGAAGAAGGTGCAACATAGGAACTTATCAAACTCCAATGCCAATGTGTCTGATGAGCTGAAAGCTTTATCACAAAATCAGACACAGCTGGTTATGATGGTTCAACATCTATTGGGAAGAGTTAACCAATTAGATGTTCCTATGTTGAAACCACAGAAAAGGAGGTCCAAGCCAAAGGATTCCTCTTCTTCACCATCTTCTTCCTCTCAGGCTGTTGTTTCCATCAAACCTGTTAGTTTACCATCTGTTGATGAGAACAGGCCCAAAACCAAAAAGGTTTGGGTCTCCAAAACTAATTGGATTGTTTATAATTGCAGGGTTCTTCAACATGCCAAAGTAGCATCTGGTATGTAGACAGTGGGGGATCTATGCACATGACTGGGAACAGCTCTCTTCTTGATGACTATTCTCAAGGAAAGAAGGGGTTGTTTCTTTTGGCAATGATGCTAGGGGTTACATCATTGGAAATGGCTTTGTCTCCAATGGAGAAATAAGTTTGATGATGTTAATCATGTGGAAAATCTCAAGTACAATCTCTTGAGTGTCAGTCAAATGTGTGATAAGGCCATGTTGCTCTTTTCACCAGTCAGAACTGTAGGATTTTGTCATCCAAAGTTCTGCATTTGATTGATAAGGTGTTGGATGATCACACTCTCCTGAGAGCCAACAGGAAGGTAGAGTATATGCCTTAGATCTTTCCAAGAAAATAGATCTTAGAGGCCATCCTTGCCTATTTTCCAAAGCCTCTCCTCAAGAATCTATACTATGGCACAGAAGGCTGGGTCATGTTAATTTCAAAAACATGAATCAGCTGATTCACAATAGTTTAGTCAGAGGCTTACCAATAAACGAGTTCCACTGTTGTTAGGACCTGGTATTTGACGGAATTACCTAGAGATCACGTGTAAACCAGATCAAATAGTGCGGAATCCTATTTGATTGGCAATCCAATCAGTGAGAACACACGAAGAATCAATCAAGGATTGAAACTAACGTTAGAAATCGATAAGGAATCGATCTAATGTGTTCTATGAACTTGGAGAACGATTTGGAAGGTTTCTGGACGGCTAGGGTTCGTCTGGAATCATACTTGATCGAGTGTCCTTTTTTTCACGAATTGAGTTGTATTTATAGGTTGGCACTATTCAATCGTGCGACTGAACCATTAGTTTGGTTCAGTCGTGCGATTGAACCATGCGGTTGGTTCATTCGTGCGACTGAGTGTTCAGTCGTGCGACCGAGCCAATCTTATGTTACAGTTGTATGACTGATCCAGTCTCCTGGTTCAGTCGTGCGACTGAGTCAATCGTGTGAAGATATTGATGCGTATGGTTCATTCGCATGAGAACTTCATTAAGTTAAGTTTGAATGTTTTAATTAATATAACATGATGTGCAACCATTTAAGTAATCATAAACCCAATCAATTTAGTCACGACTCATTAATGAACTATTAAACATTATAACTAACAGACTATCAGTATCATTTCATTAATCATACCAAACAAGATCTATTACATCACATACCATGATCTAGGGACATACATGTATCAACAAACTCCCCCTTGGACCTAGATCTCTCTAATGTCTTGTTTTCTTCATTACCTCCTCATATTTCTTGTACTTGTCCTCTTGTGTGACTCCTGCGTGAATATCAAACGCGAAGCAAAGTCGTATAACGTTTTGGAACTGGAGGGCTTGTACAATGTCTTGTGTGTCGTAGAACAATGGCCACTTGTATATGTATAGACATCATTAGCAGACAAGTTGGTTAGCCACATTGGGTCGAATACCCTGATGGTATCCATTTGGTCCCCTTTGTTCAGAACTATGACAGCTTCAGCAGTTCTCCAGTCATAGTACCACCATTTGAAATGTGGAGTGAAGTCCTGTGGCATTTCCCTGAGAGGGATTCTCGACATAGTGCGCGGAGGACTCCACTTCAACACAATTTTTGGTTTTCCAGTGATGGCATCCATCTCAGACCTTCTAATATACCTTGTAGGTTGTTGAGGTCTGAAGTTAATCCACCTGGTGTGGTACTCTTTCAATAGGGCAACCTCAAACCAGCCTGACATCTTTCTCGGGTCAGCATACAACAGCTTCAATTTGGCCAGCTGGTTGAGCTCAAATCCTGGTAGAGTCTTTAGATCATGTGGAAATCTAAAGTACTCTATGCCCTTTTCCCTCTTAATGGCATAAACGTTAAGATCATCATAATATGCCCATGCTATAATCCTGCATGACACCGTAAGATGTTTCTTGACGCTGTAGAACTTGGTGTAGGCATCCCTCTTCGTGCAGCACGTTGGCTCTGACTTCTTTAAAACATTCAGCCCACTCAGCCTTTCGAATGTATACGACATCGTTTGAGGCTTGGGCTGTTCCTTCGGTCTTTCCTGCTTCCTGCTCCATCTTGTCTAGTACCTCATACATATCACTGACTAGGGACTCACGCAGATTGTGGACCACATTACCCTCGTTGTCAGCTTACTGAGGGTACTCTTCAGCAGCAATATCTTCAACCTCAACTTCATTAACGTCATGTAGTTCGTCGTCACTGGTTGAATCAACTGTTGGAGCATCCTTGACAATGTCATCAGGATTGAGTCTGAACATCTCTGCCAGTTGCTCGTTAGATAGGTCGTGAATTATTTCACCTTCTTCAGGGGTATAACTCACTGACCTTCTGACAATCCCTTGCAGATCAAGAATCATTGTGAGTTGAGACTTGACCTGTTGAAGGGGAGCAATATCAAACTCATCTCTGTGGTACTTTGGATCTGTTTGATTTACACATTTCACACTCAAATCATTAGTAATTTATCAAACAAAATGCATTAACTTAATATAACATTTAGTACATGGTTTTTCAATACAGAATACAAAAGTAAATAAATACATAAACATCTACTATTTACTTTTATCCTGAATGCTAGACTCTTCATGTGAAGGTGCAGAAGCAGAAGCTGACTGATCTTGTCTGTTCTTTGTTCTCTTCTCTTGCCCTGGAGCTGAGACAGATTCAGCTGCTTCTCCTTCTTCAGTGTCTTCATCTGCACACCACTCTTCGATTTTCTCTTCATCAGTATCACTCTCATCATCATCATCATCATCATCATCATCATCATCATCATCATCATCATCTTCATTATCTCTGTCTCCATCCCTTATCTTTAAAGGTTCCTCCTTTGATCCTTTCAATTTTAGCAAAATGGTCCTCTTAGCTTTTTCCAACTCCTCTATTTGCTTACCTGCTGCGACACTTTGAGCTCGGAGTTGGTCCATCTGAGTGTTCTGAGCAGCCAATTGCTGGGCCTGCTCCTCAATTACTCGATCCTGCTCTGCAATTTTATGCGATTGTGCAGCAGTCAGGTCGGTAAGCTGGCGGATCTGAGTCGTCTTTTCCTCATCAGCCGCCAGCAATCGCAACACCATTCTATTTAACGTCGACAGCTGTTCCTCTACCCCGATTGGAGGTAGAGGAGATCTATAGGTGTGTGAGGGAAAGGCTGAGGGCTCGGTTTGGTGGCTAGTGGTGGTGGTGGTGGTGGAGAATATCGGGTCAGGTCGGGATGATAGTGGTGGTGAGTGTGGGGTGAATGATGTATTGGTGGCTGGGGTCTTTCTTGTGGTGGTCGGTGATGAGGGAGTGAAGAATGTGGTGGTGGAGGAAGCGGTGCATATGGTGTCAAATAAAATAAGCGGCTCTAACAAGGAGATAGGTTGTGTGCCTCTCTGCTGTATGATGGCACTGACCTGAGGATAAGCATAACCTAGATATTCTAGAATTCATTGTTGTTTGCCGCCTCTCTGTTGTGCGGTGGCACTGACCTGAGGACAGGCTTCTCTTTGAAAGCTCTAAGAATAGTCTCTTCTTGTAATAATACCCGTAGACCGCTCAAAACCTCTGAGGAATGTCACTTGTTAGGACCTGGTATTTGACGGAAATACCTAGAGATCACGTGTAAACCAGATCAAATAGTGCGGAATCCTATTTGATTGGCGATCCAATCAGTGAGAACACACGAAGAATCAATCAAGGATTGAAACTAACGTTAGAAATCGATAAGGAATCGATCTAATGTGTTCTATGAACTTGGAGAACGATTTGGAAGGTTTCTGGACGGCTAGGGTTCATCTTGAATCATACTTGATCGAGTGTCCTTTTTTTTTTCACGAATTGAGTTGTATTTATAGGTTGGCACTATTCAATCGTGCGACCGAACCATCAGTTTGGTTCAGTCGTGCGATTGAACCATGCGGTTGGTTCATTCGTGCGACTGAGTGTTCAGTCGTGCGACTGAGCCAATCTTATGTTACAGTTGTACGACTGATCCAGTCTCCTGGTTCAGTCGTGCGACTGAGTCAATCGTGTGAGATATTCATGCGTATGGTTCATTCGCATGAGCCATTCGCATGAGACTTCATTAAGTTAGTTTGAATGTTTTAATTAATATAACATGATGTGCAACCATTTAAGTAATCATAAACCCAATCAATTCAGTCACAACTCATTAATGAACTATTAAACTTATAACTAACAGACTATCAGTATCATTTCATTAATCATACAAACAAGATCTATTACATCACATACCATGATCTAGGGACATACATGTATCAACAACTGTGATGAAACCTGCACTGCTTGTTTAAAAGGAAAACATCACAAAGTCTCATTCCCTCCTATTGAAGAGCCTAAGTCCACTGCCTGCTTGCAATTACTGCATATGGATCTATTTGGTTCTGTGAGAGTAATGAGCATGGCAAAGAAGAAATACTGTCTGGTAATTGTGGATGATTACTCCAGATTTGTATGGACTTTCTTTCTACATTCAAAGGATGAGGTTGCTCAGAAGATTATTCACTTTGTGTTGTATGTTGAGAAGCAGTATTCCCTTCCAGTCAAGTGTATTAGGAGTGACAATGGAACTGAATTCAGAAACCATACACTTGATGACTTCTATCTTTCAAAGGGAATCAAAGGCAGTTTAGCATCCCACGGACTCCAGAACAAAATGGAGTAGTGGAGAGGAAGAACAGGACCCTAATTGAAGCTGCAAGGTCCATGTTGGCTGACTCTGGTTTGCCACTGACCTTTTGGGCTGAAGCGTTAACACAGCTTGCTATGTGCAGAATAGAGCCTTAGTAAATCAGAGGTTGATGAAGACTCCATATGAAGTTCTCCATCACTTGGCTCCTCTAATTTCATTTTTCAAAGCATTTGGGTGTCCCCTGTTTTATTCTTAACACAAAGGATCAACTCCAAAAATTTGATCCTAAGGTGGATGCAGGGTATTTTGTTGGTTATTCATCTACTTGCAAGGCATACAGAGTCTTCAACTGCAGACAAAGATAGTTGAAGAGACTTTGCATGTGAAGTTTAATGAATCTCCTATGGACAAGATTCCACAAAACCCTGTGGAGTTGTTTTTGATTTGGACATACTGCAATATGTTCCTTAAATCATGTGGATAATCATCTTCTGCAGCATGTCTTCCACCTGGTGGTATTGATGATGATGATAATATCAATACTCACCTATTCAAGTTTAGTGACCAACTGCCTGTGTCTGCTAAATTTAATGTTCCTGTAGCTTCAGCAGTCCATCCACAACAAATGCTGATGAGATCTCTGATTCCTCTACATCTTTTGAGTTACCATCTAATTCTTGGTTTCAAGAGTCTGCATCAACATCTGCTGCTGCTGAAGGTCCTACAAACACTTGCACAATCTCATTGTTTATCAAGAACTGAAGAATCACCCAATGTTCAGATTATTGGTGATATCAATGCTGGAGTTTCAACAAGAGTCAATTGTCTAACTTCTGCTTCTATGCTCTCTTCATCAGTCAGCTAGAGCCAAAGAACTACCATGTTGCTATGAGAGACAATGGATGGTTGAAGCCATGCAACTTGAGCTACTTCAGTTCAAGAAACAGCAAGTGTGGGAACTGGTTCCTCTTCCCCCAGGTAAGTGTGCAATAGGCACTAAATGGGTGTTTAGGAATAAAACTGATGAAAATGGGCTTATTGTTAAGAACAAGGCTAGACTGGTTGTACAGGAGTTTTCACAAGAAGAAGGTATTGACTATGATGAAACCTTTGCCCCTGTAGCCAGACTAGAGGCAATCAGATTGTTTTTAGCCTATGCTGCATTCCATAATCTTAAAGTTTTTCAAATGGATGTCAAAGTGCATTTCTATATGGTAAAATAAAGGAAGAAGTTTATGTGTCAACCACCAGTTTTGAGGATAATAAACCTCCTGATGGGGTATAAACTTGATAAGGCTCTTTATGGGTTGAAACAAGCTCCTAGAGCCTGGTATGAGACACTTTCCACTTTTCTTCTTAAGAATAATTTCACTAGAGGCTCCATTGATAAAACTTTGTTTATTAAGAAGCTGGATCAGCATAAGCTACTTGTTCAGATTAATGTTGATGATATCATTTTGCATCCTTTGATCCCCAGTTGTGTGATGATTTTACAACATTAATGAAAAAGAGGTTTGAAATGAGTGCAATGGAGAATTACAGTTCTATCTAGGCTTGCAAATTAAACAAAAGGCTGATGGAACCTTTATTCATCAGTCAAAATATACAAAGATCTTTTGAATAAGTTTGATTTACAAAACTGTAAGCCCTGTTCTACTCCCATGTGCAACACCACACAACTGGATGCTAATCAGAAAGGTAAAGCTGTTGATGAAACACTTTACAGATGTATGATTGGGTCCTTGATGTATTTAATAGCTTCTAGACCAGATATTATGTTTACTACATGTGTTTGTGCTAGATTTCAGCTGCTCCTAAAGATCTCATTTGATTGCAGTCAGAGAATCTTTAGATATTTGCAAGGTACACAATCTCTAGGTTTATGGTATTCCACTGATCTCTTGCAAATTAGTTGCTTTTTCAGATAGTGACTATGCAGGGTGCAAGTTAACTAGAAAGTCAACTTCTGGTGGTTGTCAATTCCTAGGCAACTGTTTGATTTCTTGGCAGAGTAAGAAACAAACATCTGTTGCTACGTCAACTGCTGAGCCGAGTACATTGCTGCTGCAAGTTGCACTTCTCAGGTACTCTGGCTTCAGAACCAACTTCTGGATTATGGCATTACAGAGACTAAGACTCCATTATTAATGGATAGTGCTTCAGCTCTGTGTATTGTCAAAAATCCAGTCCAGCACTCTAGGACCAAACATATAGAGATCAGACATCACTTTATTCGGGATTGTTTTTAAAAAGGTCTGATTGATCCTAAGTTTGTGCCTAGTGCTGATGAGCTTGCAGATATTTTTACTAAGCCTTTGGATAGTTCTACTTTCCAAACCTTGTGTGTAAGGCTTGGTATGCTGCAGCTAGAATAAGTGACACCTACTGATGATCTCATAATAAGTACTGGTGATCATTGGAACCATGTCACATTAAGTAACCATGTCACATTAAGTACTGATGTTCTTTCACCTTCAGTAGTTTTTATAACTACTGACGGCTAAATGCCTCACAAGTACTGAAGTACTTTATCTGTTCTAAACCACTGATGTAGTTACAACTACTGAAATCAGTACAAACAGATAAGTACTGACGTCCTATGAGACACCTGAAAAGCAGATGCAAAGTCTGATGAGTAAGTGTTGAGGACAGTATGAAACAGCTGAAAGGCTATGAATTGACGAAAACTACTGAAGAGAACTTTCTCTTCATTGTTTCTACAACTGCTGTTTCATCCTAAACAACTAATGACAAAACCATGTCTTCAGTAGTTTCACAACTACTGATGACTAATACCAAGTCATCAGCTGTTTTCAACAACTGATGACAAAGCCATGTCTTCAGTAGTTTCACAACTACTGAAGACTAACATCAAGTCTTCAGCTGTTTACAACAACTACTGACAAAACAATGTCTTCAGTAGTTTCACAACTACTGATGACTGATACCAAGTCTTTAGTTGTTTCATCATCTGAAGTCAAAACCATGGTCTTCAGTAGTTTTCTAACTGCTGATGCCTAAAACAACGACTTCAGCTGTTTCAACGTCTGAAAGGGTAATACCATGTCAACAGTCGTTTAAAACTACTGATGACTACACCAAACCTTCAGTCGTTTTCTAACCCGTACCCTATAAATATCCGACCTAATCCTTCAGAGCCTCATCTTCTTCAAACCTAACGTTCATCTCTCCAAAACTTCTCTCTCATAAATGGCGTCCATGCAGCTCAAACCGCGACCAACTGTGTAGCTTACCTCACCAATCGCCATTCTGGGCTAAGTTCGATAATGCTATTGATCTTATGGTCCAGTCACCCTACAAAACGGCCTTTCTTCTCAATCCAATCCTTCATGCCGAATCCCTTAACCAGTTTTGGATGAACGTCACCCTCACCACTGGGGAGAACAACACAGCGTCTCTCCGGTCGGTCATCAACAACCACCAAGTGGTCATCACTCCCGATATACTTCGTCAAACCTTACACCTGGATGATGCCACTTCTCCTGCTGGATATCCAAAGGGCACAACTGATTTATCCTTTGCCCACCATGGATATCAGGAAACCTTAGTGCCTCCACCATACTGAAGAAACATTTCCATGATGCTGAACGTCTCATATTTCACATGGTAAATGTCTGTTTGGCTCCTAAGACTTCCTCTTGGATCAAATGTCTACAAGGTGGCAGCAGGTAATGTACTCCATCCTTGAGCAACAACCTTTAAATTTTCGGAAATACTATTTTCAGAGCTCAAGGATATGGCTCAAAAACAAACTGCTAACCGTTGGATATTATATCCTCGGTTCATAATGGCCATAATTGCAAACCAGCTTCAAGCTGAGGGACTTGTTGGCCTGGAGTCCCTGCTATGGCTGTATTGCCTGAAGTATACTCCCGGCACAACTCTGACCAATCACTCAAAATGGCTGCCAAGCTGCGCAAACCCCGCAGCTGGACCCACAGCCACCACCTCCAAATCAAAGTCCCCACCAAACCCACTCAAAAGAAACCAAAAAGTCTACTCAGGGAAATGAGTCCCCTGAGATGCCCCTGCAACACAAACGCAAACTATATCCACTGGTTATAACCCCCTTGGATATAAGGACTCTCCCAGCCACAGCCGCTCAGGATTCCTCTCAAAAGGAGCCTGCAGCAACCACAGAAGGGGTACCCACCATCTGGGATCTTCCTCATTTGAGGAGATTGCCATTGAAGAGCACCATTCTCCCCAGCGCACACTGCTTTTACCGCATCTCCCCACGCAACCGCCCCCAAAGTCCTACATTACTTGTTGCACAAGTGCTGACTCAGTTGCACTCCTCACCCCCTCCCCAGATACCAATTACTACTGGGAACACTTCTACCATTGAGGTGGAGGACCAAAGTGCAGCTGAGAACCCACAGCATAGGGGTTACAATGTTCCTTCTCCTAGTGTAGCAATGGAGATTGGAACTTCTGGTGAGGCTGCCACTTCTCCTGCTTCAGCATATGATCAGGTTGTAGTTGGTACCATACTAAGACCTTACCAGAGGCAACTGCTGATGACGGACAAAGTCCTGAGGCAGGAAGTCCCCAGTTCCAGACAAAGGGGCACATGCTACAACTGAGCTACACTCAGTGCATGTTCATCCTGATCCTATCAGGTGGTCAGGTGATTCAGTATCTACTGATGATGACCTGGGCTTCTTTTATGATGTAATCGCCCAAAACACCATCCTGGAAGAGGAAGTGAGCAGACTCAAAGAGCTGCTTCCCAAAACTTCTAAGGAACAAAGACCATCTGTCTCTACCACCTCACAGATGGCACCTTCATCTGAAGGTCTCCAAACACTGAGCCACTCCCATAACTCAACCACCTGCCTCTGCTTCTGGCACTATTTCTCAGGAACAGAACCTCCTGAGCAAATAGTTGCTATCCTTCAAAATTCCCTCCCTCTCATCACACCCATAATCACTGACATAGTGATCAAAGCCATTGATGAGAGGCTTTCCTCAGTAATACAACCATTGATAGAGGAGGTTGTGGGCAAACAACTTTCTGGCAATCAACCCCTTGCAACCAATGCAACCAAAAAGGGGGAGATTAAGTCAGTGAAAGCAAAAAGAAAGAGGAGTACAGAGGAGAAAGAAAAGGAGAAAGAAACAGAAGGGAGAGTAGTGGAAAAGGAGTTGGAGTTGAATGTGGAGACCGATAAAGAGAAGGAAAAAGAGAAAGCCTTGGAGCTACTGATAAAAGAGGCCGATGCCGAACACAGCAAATCAATGGACAACATCATTGATTAGCTGTTTAGGCAAGGCCATGACACTGATAAACTTGACTCTAAGATTCGGCGATTAGAGATTGAAGAAATCCAGAATAGATGGGCAAGTTATGAAGTGTTAGAAAGAGAAAGGCTTGAGATCATGATTAGTTTATTGCAAAATATCTAGGAAGATCAATGATCGAAATCAAAGCTTGGTCCAGGGACAGTATCTTGGCAATCACCACCAAGATCTGTTCATCTGAAGCATATACTAAGGGACTTGTTATTGAAGCTTTGAATGAAGCAGGAGCAGGGAGCAGGACTGAGCTAGCCAAATACTCAAAAGCAACACTCACCTCCAAAATGCTAACTCAGCCTGTCAACATTCCCTCTCCAAAACAACCACAACCACAACCCACAAAACCAACTCCCTTACCATCTAAACCAACAGCCGATGATGCACCTAAGAAGAAGAAGAGAAGGGTGTTGAGGCTAGAAGAAGAAGAAGAAGAGGATGATGTGGAAGAAGATAGGCTGCCTCTGTCTGCAGTCCTAACATTGGCTAAAGCCAAACCCATGCCCATCACTCCCACCTCACAGATGGAAGCTGTGAGAGTAAAGATTGAAGAAGAACAGCAGCAAAAGCTTCATGATGACAAAATGCTGAAAAGCATTGACAAAACTTATGCTGCTTCGTCATCAATAATAAGTATGAAGAAAGAAGCTCTGAGGTTGTACACCCTTGCCAACACATTTCAATATCAGAAGGAAAAGGTGAGAGTATGGCCTGATCCTAGGGTGGCTCACAGGATTGTAAAGAAAGACATTTCGTCGAGATACAAGGGCCAAGTCAAAAGGATCGTAGATGAAGAGATCACAGTGGTCCTTGTAGTATCAACCTGGGAGATTGTAGAAGACTTCAAGAAGGCCTATGAGACTAAACAACCACCCCAAAAGATGTTAGAGAACATAATTATTAAAAAGGGGTTAGTCTACAAGAGGCTTGAAAACTTCAAACAAAATGAGCTCAGTCTGTTACTTGAAGGGACTCATCCTGATGAGTTTGCATACAGACAGATTACAACAATTGAGCTCAAAAATGGTAAACAGGCCAAGTACATCTCAGAGCTGTATGGGTGAGAAGGATTGTTTGATGGTGAAGCCGAGAACCTGACCATGGAAGAACAAATCATGTTTCTCAGAGCATACACCAGAGAATCCTACAGGCTTATACATGGGAAGTGAGTCTCATGGATGGGGGAACAGCTCAGTGTCCATTCCCCAATACAGAGCTCCCATCCATACATTGCCAACCAAATCTTCAGAGACTTATTTCCAGGCCAGTGCTTATATGGGTCATCTTCTCAACTGATCAAGAAGGAAAAAGCCCAACCATTCTGCCAACAATAAGTGGGACCTCAATAAAGTTAAAGGTTTTGGCTGCATTGGTTCAAGGGGAGTTTTTTGGACCAAAAGAACCAATGAGTCGGATCAGAAAAACCTTTAAGTCCCACAGACGTCACAACAACTACTGAAGACCACAACAGCTGAAGACAACAGCTGATTACAAAGTCTGAAGGCACAAGTACTGAAGAAAAAGTCTAAAGACACAAGTGCTGAAGACAAAGTCTGAAGACACAAGTGCTGAAGACAAAGTCTGAAGATACAAGTGCTGAAGACAAAGTCTGAAGACACAAGTGCTGAAGACAAAGTCTGAAGACACAAGTGCTGAAGACAAAGTCTGAAGACACAAGTGCTGAAGACCAAAGTATCAGATGTTGTCACAACAGCTGAAGAGGTCTTCTTCAGTAGTTGTGATGGTTTACCTTTCAGTAGTTTTCTTTGTTTTAGTATTTGTAAAACAACTGAAGAGTATGTTCTTCAGTTGTTATAGTTTCAGTAGTTTCTTTTCAGTAGTTGTAATAATAGTTAACACTTAGCATTTTTGTAAGAAGATGTCAGCTGTTTGACATCTTCAGTAGTTGTGTTAACTATCAGTAGTTTGTGATAAATTCTGTTAGATGTCACTATCAAGTGACATCAGCAGACGTCACATCTCTTATATAAGAGGTGTCGACCTAATTGTAATTGTGACATTCCGTTACCACGAAAGCTAATATTGAATGAAATAAATCTACAGAATTCTCTTTATCTATAACCGTTTTTGTTCTTACATTGAATATCTCTTTGTTCTTGTGAATTGGCTAATTCATTGTTAGAATTCTGCTGCTATACTCTCTAATCAATCAAACGTAGATCACTGATCCTAACATGCATATCGGTTTTCTTCTTGAAAACCCAATTGCTTCCAACTACTTTGGAGTTAAGAGGTGGTACAACCAAGTCCCATACTTGATTGTCATGCATGGTTTGCATCTCAACGCTCATGGCCTCGAGCCATTTGTCACAGTCCGAATTGGACACTGCATCATGGTTGGTTCATATGAATCTACCACATAGCATCATCCATGAAAAATCTATATCTTTTAGGTGGATTACTAGTTCTACCACTTTTGCAAATGTTTTGTGTGTATTGATCAACCATTTGATCATCTTCAACATCCTCATGTTGAGTGCTAGTTTCAACCAAACGTGTATCGGGTTGTGGTTCTTGATCCTCCTCAAGATCCACTCTTCTACTGCTAGTCCTTCCATAAGGAACTTTGCTTCTAAGAACTCACCCTTTCTAGCTACAAACACCTTTTGTTCCAGTGGATCATAGAAATAATATCCCATAGAATCTCTAGGGTATCCAACAAAGATACACTTGGTGGATCAGACTCCAATTTGTTTGGGGTGGGAGTCTTAACATAAGCCTCACAACCCCAGACCCTTAAGTATGATAGGGATGTAACTCTTCCATGCCATATCTCAAAAGGTGTCCTTTCCACCTTTTGGTTGGGGCCATATTTAGAATACGGGCCGCGGAGAGCAAAGCGAAACCCCAAAATGATAGAGGTAATGTGCTTCTAGCCATCATAGATCGACCATATCCAATAAGGTTCGATTTCTCCTCTCAGACACACCATTATGTTGTGGTGTTCCAGGTGGAGTGAGTTGTGAGACAATCCCACAATCCTAAGATGATCTTGAAAAGCATCACTTAGGTATTCACCTCCTCTATCGGTGCGGAGAACTTTAATCGACTTGTTGAGTTGATTTTCTACTTCATTCTTGAAGATTTTGAACATTTCAAAAGCTTCATCTTTGTGCCTTAATAAGTACACATACCCATAGCGACTATAATCGTCGGTAAAGGTAATGAAGTATCTTTCACCATTCCTAGTCATTGGTTTAAAAGGACCACATACATCCGAATGTACGATTCCTAATAAATCTTTTGCCCTTTCGTTAGTTCCACTAAGGGTGCCTTAGTCATTTTACCTTGTAAACAAGATTCACATACATCAATGAATCACATTCATTCGTTTTTAAAAGACCATTCTTTTGAAGTGTTTGTATACGTTTCTTGTTTATATGACCAAGACAACAATGCCAAAGATAGGTATCACTCAAATCCAACTTGAGTTTCTTGGTGCTAGTTTGGTACAATGAACTATTTAAAGTATTTTCATGAACTAATTTATAAATACCATTAATGGGTATGGCTTTAAAATAGAACATATCATTTAAAGAAACATGAATATCATTTTCAACAAAAGATAATACATAATCATAAAGTCTTAATTGGGATACAGAAATAATGTTCCTAGTCAAACTAGGAGCATACAAAACATTCTTCAAAATAACATCCAAGCCACTTGGAAGTTTCAAGATGTAGTCCCCACGAGCTTCAACTTGGACTTTGGTTCCATTGCCCATGAAGAGGCTAACATCCCATTGATTGAAGTCCCTACTTGTTTTGAACCCCTGCAATAAATTGCAAATATGAGTTCCACATCCGGTATCTAATACCCATGTGTTTGAAGATGTAACATTAAGATCAATATGAATCATGTATATTGTACCTGAGGTCTGCCCGACATCCCTCTTGGCTTTCAACTCTTGGAGATGGACAAGACAATTTCTTGCCCAATGTCCAATCTCCCCACACTTGAAGCATGGGTCATTGGTAGCAACCTTTTGCTTCTTCTCTTGTGGTTTGGGTGGCACCCTTGCCACCCCTTTCCCCTTTCCCCATACGGGTCCCTTACCCTTGGCAACCTTTGCCTTGGGTGCGGGATGAGGCCTTTTCTTGTTCCCACCTTCATTGATGGTGAGAACGGGTAAAACCCTTTTACCCATGGCCGCCTCGGCTGTTTTGAGCATTAAGTGAAGCTCACCAATGCTTTTGTCCCAAGCATTCGTGTTGTAATTCAACACGAATGTCTCGAACTTCTTGGTAAGGCCATTGAGGATCAAATCCGTGGCCAATTCCTTCGAGACGGGACAATTAAGTCTTTCGAGGAGGTCAATATGGCTTTTCATCTTAAGTACATAAGATGAAACCGATTGGTTGTCGTCCATACGACATGCATGGAGTGCTCGAACCGTTTCGAAGCGCTCAACCCTTGCTTGCTGTTGGAACGTTTCCTTCACCTGGGTTATCATGTCATAAGCTCCGTGATGTTCATACTCCTTTTGGAGATCCGGAGTCATGCTCGCTAGCATGAGACAAGACACTTGGACGGAGTCCTCAGTGTACTTTAGCCAATCGTTATAGGCCTCCTCATCATCCTCAGCAGGTTGATCGGGGATAGGGTCGTCTAAAATATATGATCATCTTTCTTGCTTGAGAACGATTCTCAAGTTTTGATACCAATCAATGAAATTATTATGATTTAGACATTCCTTTTGGAGAATCGCTCGCAATGATTGGGCGGACGCGGGTGAATTATCATGATTATCATTATTGGTGGCCATCTACAAAATATAACAAGGATCTATTTTAGTATTTTCGATATTGCTATTTTAAATAATTAATACCTTTTAAGGTCATTTTTTATATTAAAATCTAGAACCCAACATTACATTTAAATTGTGGTTAGGTGACCTTTATCCCACGATTTAAATTAATAAGGTGGTCAACGATTGACGGTTGCAACCATTTACAACTTCTAGAGGTATGGGATCGACTTTAACATCATATGTAAAGTCGGCATGTAAATCCCATCAACACCATTTGGAAACCATATTTAGGTGATCCATTTAACATGGTTTGCATATCAAGTTACCCTACTTGCACACACGTGTGAGTTTACCCACATAAGTGGTTAGGTGACCTTTATCCCACCAATGTGGTACCCCCACCTTAAATCACAAGTTCCCTCTAAATGGTTAGGTGACCTTTATCCCATTAAGAGTTTCCAAGTGACTCAAGTGTTGTGCAAAAGGACGATGTTAAACTTGTTGGTCAAAAGTTTAGAGATTTCATAATTCTAGTTTAGAAAACTCTATGTACTTGTATTTGCATGCTTTCAAATACAAGATACCCTATGGTTCTTTTAATAAAACCCATTTTATTATAAAATCATTAATCCTTTTGATAACCGTTTATTAACACTTAATGATTAAGAACTATTTTATATTAGCTTGTTAGGATCATTTTATTGAGATTGTTAAACATATCCAAATATCATACAATCATTCATAAAACCACAATCAAACAAGCATAATATAAACAACCATAATGTGCATAACCATAGCTACTATTGTGACCACACTTGTTTGCCATCACAAGTGTGGTCATTTGGTCTTCCCTAAGGTTGAAGACAACACAAAATGAGATCAACATAGACTCCCACTTGAAATTGCATCCATATGCTTCAAGCCCTTTTCTTTTGTGTCTTCCTCTTGTGCTTCCAAGGCATATCTCTTCATATTACAAGATATAAAGTCCTAATACATGATATCTAGTAAAATGAAAAATACACCTAATCTATTATTACAACCCAATAATAAATAAATTACATCTTTCATACAAAGCACAAAAGAAAAATATATACAAACCCATTGAATAAACCAAAACAACCATATCATACATCCAAACAACACAAGGCCAAATGCTAGGTTATGCACCAATATGAACATTCATCATATCTTCCAAATATATCAAAGAATCCCCATTAAAACCCACGATTTTCAGCCAACATAAACTGAAAATCGGGTTTTAAACATAGTCCAAACAACATACACATCATCATACTTATCTTTCAAGATTTAATCACAAGCATGTGTGATATGACCTTGAAAGTTGGGGATTCAACATACAAGAACATAGCAGCCCCTAAAAGGGGTTCCAAGGTCCATAAAACAAATTTATAAAGAACAATGCAAGCTAGCTATCCACATAACCGGCTCTAGATGCCATTGAAGGGTTTGCAAGAACATAAAACGTAGTTTAACCCATTAAACTTTCTAAAAACGCAGCGGAATAAAACTTTATATACTTACTTACAAGCTGAAAAACGTGTTCTTTAGGTGAGCATATAAAGTGTAAAAGCAAACCCAAAACAAAGGATCATATATGTGAATGAACAAGCTATGAACAAAATGTAAGTGACATAAAATCACAGCTACATAAAGCTGTGATGAACTACCTTTCTCCAGCCAAAATGTTGACCAAGGAAGGGTTGAATGATGCTTGTGAATCGGCCAAGACTCCAAGGAAGGACCCCTCAAGTTTGTATACCCCAAGCTTGTGTGCAAACACTCTTCTGGTTAGGGAGATGAACACCAAAAAAACCAAAGAAAAGACCCCAAATCTGCTGCTAATTGCCGAGAACTAGAGAGAGAAAGGAGAGTGTTTTGGTTTTTAGTTTGCATGTAATGAGAGTGGTGAAAAGGTTCTAGTCAATGACATGCTTTTGTGTATGTATTCAAGAAAAGCAAAGGGCCAATGCCCTTTGATGGGCAGCCAAAATGTTTTAAAGGGAAAAGAATTTTCCCTCTCAAACACACACACATAAAATTAAATTAGTCATCTAATAATTTATACAATTAACTATTTAATTGTATAAGTTATAAACCCCTTTTATTATTTATGTTATCTAATTTGTTTAAATAACATTACAAATAATAATCATGAACAAAGTATCCTAATAAGTTGTTCCATCTCATATGCAACTTATTTAGAAAACCCATTTTTTCTAAATTTGGTGTTGTTATTTAATTGCATGATCATATCATCAATTGAATAATCGTTTATGTTTGTAAAGCTTGTTATTGGGTATAACCCGACTTGGATCATGACATACTAACCGCATCAATGTTCTATGTGTCTTGGGCATACAGAATCCAACAAGAACATCACTTTCTTTACTTTTTTAATGCTCACTAATTTACGTTAATATAACACGTTTTGTGTTGTTTTGTGTTAGAATAACAATCTATGTGTTGTTGCAGGACCGTTGAAGGGTGGTCAAATACAACACAACAACACAAAGAGGAGAGTAACTAAACTTAATCAAACAGTGAACTAGATTAACCACAAGCAAAGACACTAAGAACACAACTAATTAAGAGATAGAACACAAGAGCAAGATACACAAGGAGATGGTTTTCAAGATTGCAGTATATTGCTTTCTCAATGTTCTATTACAAGTGTTACAAAGCATAAGAATAAAGTTACAAGAACATGAGATACTTATAATACATCCTACAGCCGGCCATACTATGAAAGCCAGCTGGATACAATTGACTAGACATAATACAAAATCATTTGTAGAGTCATAAAGGTAGAAAGCCTTTTTGACTTTGTGACTATGACATGCCGTAGCTCACATCCTTATCTATTACAAAAAGGATAAAGTACATGAAGTATAAATTTATAGACTCAAGACCTCAATGTATAGTTACCAAAAGCATGGACCTTTTCACCAACTCATGCAAGTTGGTGACTTTACAGAGTTGCAGCGGAAAGGGGTCCAGCTTTATAGAAAAGTACATCAGATAAAGCATGTTGTTAAAAGCCTTCGGAAGAAATCTGTCTTCAAGAGTTGAGCTTCAGAAGACTTATCTCTAAGCTTCGAAAGACTTCATCTTTGGCTTTGGAAGATATTGGTCTTGGCTTCGGAAGATATTGGTCTTGGCTTTGGAAGATTTCACACTTAGAGTATTTCTATTGCTTGTGTGAAACTCCGAAGTATTCTTCTCAGTACTTGTGCAGCATGCATGCAAAAAGACTTGGTTGCTTCAGCCTCTTCAAATATTCTCTACAAGCTCCCCCTAGGGTCATGCTACCAAAACACTTGAAGACTTCAGATATCAACGGTCCTCATCAGGGTAATAACCAGCCTTTTCTTCATAAGATGATCAAGATCCTTAGACTATCAAAGTGTCTTCTCATGTCAAAGAGATCATGCAGAGACAACTGAAACATGTCTTTCCAGGTGTAGACATTCTCAATGCCATGATCTCTAATGACATGCCACCTTTCTGGATTTGTAATGTATGTCTAGGACAGGATGGGTCTTTCTGATGCTAGAGGAGCTATTAGAATGGGAGATGATGGAGCATCCTCTGGCTGCACATCCTCAGGATGTTCTGACTCTTCCTGAGGTTTAGAAAGGATGCAGTGTTCTTCTTTTTCTTTGGCTTTAGATTTGAAGCCATCCTTTTCTTCTCTTTACAACTATTAACTGAGAAGACTGGCCTGTAGTACCAGATTGATCTTCATTGTCTTTCTCAGTTGGGTCTTCCTCTCTCATAGGTTCAGAAGGAGAGGGAGGTTGATCCTGCTATAGATCAAATATGAAGCTTGCTAAGATTCAGCAAGACGTCCAGGTTGTGTTGTCTCTGGTTGTTCAACCTTAACCTCCACTTCAGGTGGAGCTTAACTTGGAGGGGAATGTAAGTCAACCAGCTCTCCACTCTAATATGCTCATCCACAATAGATAGAGACATGGGGCCAAGTTGGAGAATCCATATAGCTTCAAGAAGCTCATCATCCTCTACCTATCTGCATACTTCTTTATACTCTTTTGGATGATGGCTCTTGACTTAGCGGCTTCTTCTCTTAGCTTTCTTTTGGTTGTCTTTCTTTCCTTGACTATCTCAAGTTTGAGTTGTTTGAGATACTCAAACTCAATATAGTCAAAGGATAAGGGAAGAAGTGCTTCTGCTTAGAGGCCTGTGGCACTCAGGTAGTTGATCATCTGGATCCTCTTTTCTTCTTTATCTACCTGAGGTTCTTGTTGAATCACATCCTCCTATGTAGGACTTTCTTGAACTAGGGAAAAAGTAGGCACATACTTGTATAGTATTTTCTTTCTTCTGTCTTCTTTGATTTGTACTAGTAGCTCTGCATCTTCTGCCTCTTTTTGTTCTCCCTTGACCTTTCCAAGTCAACCGGTTCATTTAGTTCCTCCAAGGGGAGAGAAATGACATTGTCTATGTCATAGTTCCTTGTCTGCAGGTACTTTATCCTGAATGCCCTTAACTCATCATTCTGAGTATCTGGTCTGGGGGAAGCCCTGATAGTAGACTCCATGAGTCTTGTAGACTCAGAAGAGGAACTTTCTCACCTTAGCTTCCTTTTTCTCTCGCTTCTCCTCCTCAATCTCCTTAGAAGTCATTTTTCTTTTCCCTTTGTCACTCACAGACCTTTGTGACTCAGGGTGGAGAAGCTTTGGCCTTCATTGATTGGTGTAGCTTCCAAGCTCTAGCCAGAGAGAGGATAAGAAGCACATTCACCAGCAGGTGTCTCAAAAAAGGAATTAATCTCTATAGTAGTTGCTGGTGATAAGACAGGGCTCTCAGGTTCTATCGCTGGGCCTTCAGTCAAGGTTTCCCCTATGAGACTAATCTTAGAGTCTGCCTCAACATCCAGTTGATCGATGACATTGCCTGATTGCCATAGTCTTCTTCTAAGGCTAAACTCTCAGTGATCCGGTCTTGGATTGTTTGAGCTAACTTGTCAGCTTCTCTTGATTGGCTTGGATTGACAAGTGGCATGCTGATTAAATCCAGAATGTCATAGAAGTTCAAGGTGTGAAAGTTGAAGATCTCCTGTTGCCTTTGAACTCTAATGATGATAAGGGCTTTTCTGTTATTGTCATACCTCCACCCAATGATGTGATTGGAAGATGATGGAGATGACATAGCCTTTGGTACTTCCTCAAGCAGACTCTGTATGAAGGAGTCTATGTAGTCCACATCAATGTGAACTTGAGGAGGTTGCTGAGAATGTACAATTGCAAGTGAAGATGGTGAGTCCTCAGTGTCCATTCTCTTTGAAGAACTTCCAGGTTCTGTGACTGGAATGACTTTCTCCCCGTTTTTGGTAGCATCACCCACTTGCATAGGTGAGCTAGGAGTTAGGGCAATCACATCCACATGTTCTTGTGTTCATGGTTGAGCTCTTCTTAAAGGTCTCCCAGCTAGTTTTTCCATAAGATATGAAATCTCAAGTTACTAATAATTGACCCTATTCTGTAAGGTAGTCACTTGAGATTCAAGGTGACTAACCTTGGAGACTAAATAGGTGCATGTTTGAGACAGTTTTTGCACCTTTAGTCTTAAATTCCCCTCATCTTTATTAGAAGAATCATTGGGGGCTGAGATGATTGGACCAGAGTCCTCACTCTCACAACCATCTTCAAGTTCTTGGCAGTTGGATTTCCTCTGCTCACTGGCAATCTCAGTTGAGATGTCAGTAGGCTGAGTTGCCATGGTTAAGGTCTTAATGATGTAATCACTTTAAGAAGTGAGAGCCTCTTCCATATGGACATCATGAACAGGTTTAGAACTGTCCACCTCAGTAGTAGGTGACTGATGTGGGCTAGAAATAGGAGCCTCAAAAGCACTCATCTCTCTTTGAGTAGGGGAAAAGAAGAGAGAATCATGGTACTCACTGAAACCTAGATCTTCATCAGTGTAGAAGTCAAGGTTAGGGATTGGTTGGTTGAGATCTAAAATTTGGGGATGGTAACTATCCCCTGAAGGTTGATCACTTGAGTGTTGACACTCAGAGTGATGGCTTAAGGTAGTTTGGCTTATGAGCTCATCAGGCTGAGCATGAGGAACCTCAGCACTGATCCTTGAAGAGATGTGAGTGGTCTGTTCCTCAAGAGAAGTGGGAGCTCCAATGTCCACTTCTCCCTGTATGGGTGAGTGTATAGGGGCCAACATAGATTGAATAGCCTGAGTAGGGGTTCGTTCAGATTTTCTTTTGTAGGCGAGGGTGATTTGTGGCTGTTTAGGTGGTCGGGATGTAGAAGGTGTGGGTTCAACAGTAGCTGGTGCTGCTAGGTTATCACCTTGAGCAATGAGCTCTAACATTTTTAGGACCAGGGTCGTTTCTACCCCAAAGAAGCCAACAGTGGGCTTTCTTAGTATTTTAAAGATGTCTGGCTTCATCTGTCCCAGTTTAAGAATGTTACCAGTTCCCCATAATTATGAGCCCAGTTCACAGTAAGAATGTACTAGACATATCTAGGGAACATGTAATATTCTAAAGAGTCCAATTTTGCAAGCAGATTAATATAAACAAACTGACAATACCTGAACTTGACCCCCTAAACCATTCCATGGGCAATGAAGGAGAGATCCTCAGGAATCTGGTCCCATCCACCATGCTTGTGCAGGATCGGTTTATGTCACTAAACACTTGGTTTTTCTCTCAAACTCACTTAAACAACACTCGGATGAAAGAAAAGTCTCTAAGAGTTGATAGCAATATAATAAGTAATAATCAAACACAAGAAGTAATTTTCAAGGTACTTGCATACATTGCTTTTCAACTCAAGTATTACAAGACTCTTACAAGCATATCGTTATGAGTTACAATGAGAAACTATATATAATACTACCTACAGCCAGATATACTTTGATACCAGCTGGAATCCTCTAACTAAAGCAAATACTACAAAGCTATAGTTTAAGGTATCTCAGATAAGACTTTATCTAAGATATGGTAGTCAGGACATGTCCCTGACTTACCTTTTGTCACCAACTAAAGTTGGTAACTTGTACTAACATAAAAAGGTGAATAGTGGAATAAAGTATGCTTAACTACATGGCTCTTTAAGAAAACACGATGCAGTATCAGAGGTCTGCAGCGGAGTGTCAGAGATCATACTTATGTCCACTAGTTCATAGCAGTGTCTTCCGAAGGTTAAATGGCTTCGGAAGAACAAGTACTTTTGAAGCCACTTATACATCGGAAGAGGCTACTTCTTCTGAGGCTTGAGGACTTCTTCTTTCTTCATAATTTGGAAGTAGTCTTCTAATTTCTTCTTTTGAGACTTGATCTTGGAAGTGAAAACTTTGTCTTTGGAAGTAGAGTTTTGGCTTCAAAAGTAAGACTTTCATTCTGTCTTTGGAAGAACTCTACTTCCTTCAGAAGTACCACACTTGGCTTCGAAAGCCTTTGTAAGTAGCACCAAAATTTGTTTAAGTGATTTGGTTTTGGTTGCACCAGCCTTCTTCTTGATCCAACAAACTTCCCCTAGGCGTATGCTACCAA
The DNA here is from genome assembly GCA_025506515.1 of Flaveria trinervia. Classification (NCBI taxonomy): domain Eukaryota; kingdom Viridiplantae; phylum Streptophyta; class Magnoliopsida; order Asterales; family Asteraceae; genus Flaveria; species Flaveria trinervia. The sequence continues at coordinate 40,878,258 of CM046454.1, read as the reverse complement.
AACCTCACTTGTTTCTGCTCCTCAAAACTTTCAGCACCAAGGAGAGTAAATACTTATTAGTTTCCTTGTTCTTCCCATATGTGGTGCTGAGAAGTTTGTATAGATCTTTGGTAGACAGGACTTCAGTCTGTCACCTTGAATGATGTGTACCCTTTGTTGTGGTCCTCTAAAAAGAGTTAGTTGATAGGAATTGTAATCATATTTCCATCGAACTATAGGTTCCAATTCAGGACCCTCCACTATCTGTAGAAAGGTTGTGCCTTTGGTGGGAGGTCTATCCTTGTCTTCCTTCTTCTCAACTTCAACTCTTCTTCAATCTTGGCTTTTGCAGTTAACTCAGCCAGATGAAGACTACCGAGATGGTTCTGATATGAGCAGCAATTCAGAGTTGGAGGAGTTTGAGAATGGTTTCTCTGCTAACTCAGCAATATCAAACTTGCTAGAATGTAGCAGAGAGGTGGCATTCATCTTGTTGACTTCACCATTCTCTCTTCCCATAACAAAGTTGTTAGTAGCTTCATCAACCTCCACTGGATTATCTTCTTTCTAGGCACAAGAGGCTGACTAGGGATCTTGTCCTCTTTCTTTGTATCTAGCAAAGTCACCAGCTTCCTTCTTAGTCTCTTCTCTTCATCGTTTAATGAGTCTGAGTTGAGGCCTAGAAGTTTTGTAGCATGGTTTAGTGTTCCTCTAGGCAGATCAAGAAATTGATCTCTTGTGAGGATCGTGAAGATCCATCAGCATAGGTTAGTTTGATGAAGTCTTCCTCACAGGAGATGTCACTCAGAGTTGTGCAGTTGGTGATCCTGGTCTTGATCATCTTAAACTCTTCTAAGGAGAGATGTTTGGAAGGATGAGAGGATGGTTTGGAAGGTTGTTGGGTAGGATGAGGTGAGGTGATTCTGGTAAGAGTTTTGGGTTGAAGGATGGGCAGTTCTGGTGGTTGAGGTGAGGAAATGGATGAGAGTAAAGGTGTGGGTTCAGGAGTGTAAGGCTTAGTTTTGATGGTGAATGGAGAGGGAATTGGGTCAGGTTGGGGTTGAGTGGTTGGTGTGAAGGTTATCCCTTGTACCCTACTGTACACCTCTCTCCTTTTCTCCAAATAAATATCAGCCTTGATTTCACTGACTATTCATTGGAGTGTCCTCTCAGACATGGGACCCACCTGCCTTCCAGAGAGAAGTCGTGAGCCAGGAGATAGTCTTTCATCCAGGCTTTGTCACCTATCTTCTTGGTTGCAGAGGCCCTAGCTTCTTCTTCCCTTTTCTTATTCTCTTTCAACTTATCTCTTGCAGCCCTTTTTCTCTCTTTCTCATTGATCCTGCTCTTTGTTAAAAAGCCATAGGATTGTTTCATCATTGTGTGGAGACAGTTCTTGAAGAGAGAACCCTCTGGAGGTTAGGAAGGCCATCCTTTCCCTCCTGAGCTGCATGTCAGCTTCCCTTTGTTCCTTTTCTTTCTTTTCCTCTAAGGCCAATCGTGCTGCTTCCTGGTGTAGCCTGGTTGCCTTTTCTAGTTCCACCAACTCCTCTAATGGTAGTAGGAGTGTTTCTTCATTGGCAGCTCCAAGCTTGATGAGCTGGTCAATGATCTCCTCTCTCCTTTTGTTGTTAACTGCCTCCTGGTTGGCTGCAGCTGCTTTTGTACTAGCAGCTAACAGCTTCCTAGTTGGAAGTCTTCCTTTCTTTTCAACTTTTCAATCTTCTCCTCTTCCTGAAGCTCTTCCGCAGTCATCTTGTGTTTTCCTTTGTTATCTTTTGAAGAACTTAATTTGGTGGTTTTCGGAGAGTGGATTCTGATTGTAGGAGAGGCAGAGAGGGTGTCTGAAAAAGAGTTTGATCCAGAAAGTCCTCACTGTACACCTCAGATGCCAGTTCTAAGATTGCATCTGTGATGATTAGTTCCTCGAACATTATGAACAATCCTTCCGCAGCTTCTATTTCAGCTTCGGAAGATTCGGCTTGTTCTTCCAAGGCTTTAACTTCAGCTTTGGAAGTTCGAGGGGATGCAGATTCTGTCCCAACTATTTCAGTTGCTGGGCCATCAGTCCCTATTTCCCCTTCGAATTGAATCTCAGGTTCCATGTGGACCTTAGGTTGACCAACTTCTTCCACAGTGGTAGAAGGTGCACTTAGCCTCTGAAGTTCTTCAGCTCCGAAATACATCATTGCTGCATCAGGGCTTGGCTGATCAAGAAAAGATCTCAGCAGAAACTTAGAGAAGAGTCTGTAGAGATCTTTGAGCGTCCTTTGGTCAATTTGCAGTACGACCTGAGATGGCTCAAAGAAAGTTGTAATGGGAGCCGTGAATTTGGAAGTTAAAGTTTGGCACTGTGGTTCCTCAGATGTTTGTCTCTGAACACTCTCCCCTTTTTTGGTAGCATCATCTTGAGAGCTAGATGAGCTGGAGGAAGAGGTCAAGGAGACCTGAACAAGTACATGCCTAACAGATCTCTCAATCTGTCTCTCAGCTAGTTGAGCCTTGAGATTGTTAATCATAAGTTGCTGAGTGGCAGACCTTTCTTCTAAAGTCCTAACCTTGGACTCAAGATTTGAGACTTTAGATAGTAGGTCTTGGATGAAGATTCACGAGGAGATGAGGTAAAATACCTAGTATGTTCAGCCTCACCACCATATGTGGTTTCTTGGCACCCTGGTTTCCCCTGCTTAATGATGTCTCTTTCAAAGTCATCAAAAGGCATGGTTGCTGCAAATTCAGTCTTAGAAATGGTACCACTATCCATAAGTTCCATTGAGGCACCTTATGTAGTGGCAGCTGAATCTGTATGAGTCCCCTTCATATCAGTGGGACTCACCTCAGTAAGGGTTTTCTGATAGGGGCTAGAGATAAGAGGTCTCTCTAGGCTCTGTTGATCTTGGAGAGGGTGTTGTGAATCAACATCATTGGCATGGAGGGATGTTATCTCTTCATCAGTTTTAAAGAGAAGGTCAATGAAAGATAAGGAGGTTAAACCTACTAACCCGGGACCTTGTTCAATGTCTACAGGCATTGAGCCTCTGATGGGGCTGTCCCATATTGGCTGCTCAGAGAAGTGTAAAGACTCACCCTGAGGGCTTTCAGATTGGGTAGTGGGCTCATGGGTTTTAGACTAAGGAGACTCAAGACCAATATTAAAGTCAATGGTGAAGGATGGTGAGACCTCAAATTGAGTGGAAGCCTAATGTTCCACTCTAGCCTTTTTGGGTTGAACTGGAGGAGCTTGTTCAATCAGAGTAGATTGAACAAGGGTTCGTTTTGGGCGTCTTTTGTAGGTGATGGTGATGGGAGGAGAAAGGTAGTGTTGGCATTGTGGTTGCAGTTGCTGGTGTGGGTTAATCAGTTGTGGCGTGAACAGAGATGTCACCAGGAGCTATTTGCTCAGTCAACTAGGAAGTAAAGAAGTGTACCTTTCAGTGAAGTTGGTGGATACCTTCTTCAGTGTCTTGAAGATGTTGGCCTCATGTGAGGGATAGGCAGAGTGGCTGTACAGACAAGTCGACTCTGGTCCAGTTCATAATTGATGATGTGCTGAAGAAATCTGTGATACATAAAGAATGTTTCCCTCTGTAGATTTCCAATGAGATTTGTTAGCACAAATCTTGAGTAGTTAAAGCGCAGGCCTCTCACCAATCCATGAACTAAGCACCCTAGTTCATATGGGATTTGGTCCCATCCCCCAGATTTGTTTGATAGACAATGAAGGACAAGGTGCTGGAGGAACTTCCAACTGTAGGAGAAGTTGAATATGTAGACAGTCGACCTGCTCACGTCTCCACCATATCCCATGAGGATGTAGGTGCTGTCTAAATCTGCCTTGGGGAACTCTGTAGGGGTACCTTCATCATGAAGCTCCAAATGCTTCCTAATAAGTTGTCAGTGATGACCAACTCTTGACCACAAATGCGGGATCATATTACACGAACCCCATTTAGGGTTTCAACCTGACTGTTGCCCCAAAATTTAGTCATGTGATTGAGGTAAACCATGGGATTAACAGTCAAGGCAGTGTAGTAGGATGATTGGGTGAGCAAAGAGATAATTTCAGAGAAGTCCGCATCTCTTGAAGAGTCAAGAAGTTCGACTTGGTTGTGTTAAGGATTTAGGGCCGTTGAGAGAGAGTGAAGATAGTGCAATTTGAGCTTGGGTGAATTTGGGAGAGAGGAAACTTTTAGGGCTGTAACAATTTGTGGTAAGAAGATGAGAGTGAATAGTCAAGATTATTTAAAGTAGGGTGAAATGGCGGTAATGTGGTTAGGATAAGATGATGTGATGGTTTAGTGGATGAAGTGACAGGAGCGGTAAGGTTTAATTCAGTTAAATAATCCGACATCATTAACAAAATCTTTACTTTTTACAGTGTGTGGCCCAAGAGATTTCCGTTACATAGTAAAATCTCTCTTTCGAATATAAAATATTTCCGAATGTAATTTGTCTTCCGAAGGCACTTCCAACTTCCAAAGGTAAAAGTTACTTCCGAGAGTCAAGATTGCTTTCTGAGTGGAGAGTTTTTGTAAGCTTCAGAAGTAGATCTAATATGAATTAATCGCTTCTTCCGAGACGAAAAACTCTTCCGAGGAGAAAAATTATCCTTGGAGAAATCCTGCTTCGGAAGATATGTAGAATATCTTCCGAAGATTAATTTCTCTTCGTAAAAAATTTATACTTAGAAAATTTCAGAGAGATCTTTTGTAACAGGGCTTAGATTGTATTGACATAAGACATTACATATTAAAAAGGTTTGCAAAAGTGTTAAGCTAATCAATGTTTATCATCCCAATAGCAGCAATGAGATACTTAAATCTTTGTTCATCAAAGGCTTTGGTGAACAAATCGGCATATTGTTTATTTGAATCAACTTTGATTAGTTTAATCAGATTTTCTCATGAATATCTCTAATGAAATGGTACCTGATATTAGTATGCTTTGTCTTGGAGTGCTTCACTAGATTTTCAGTAATGGAAATAGCACTGTTGTTATCAGTATGAATAAGAGTACTCATAACATTGAATCCATAGTCCAATATCTGATTCTGAATCCATAGCAGTTGAGCATAACAACTAGCAGCATCAATGTATTCAGCTTCAGTTATTGATGTAGAGACACAGGATTGTTTCTTGCATTGCGATGAGATGATCCTTCCACCAATAAATTGACATCCTCCTGATGTTGATTTCTTGTCAATGTTGCATCCACCATAGTCACTATCAAAGTATCCATAGATATTAAAATCATTGTTCCTAGGATACCAGAGACCTAGTTTAGGTGCTCCTTTGAGGGATCCGAGGATTCTCTTGGCAGCAGCTAGGTGAGACACCTTTGGAGCAGCCTGATATCTTGCACAGATGCAAGTTGCAAACATAATATAAGGTCTATTGGCAGTGAAATACATCAGAGAACCAATAATCGCCCTATATTGATGTTGATCAGTATCCTCTCCCTCAAGGTTAGGACAAAGATTATGGTTTCTGGGTATGGGTGTCTTGGCAGGCTTATAATCTTTCATCTCAAATCTTTCTAACATGTCATTGACATACTTAGATTGATTAATGAAAAAACCTTCCTTCAGTTGCTTCACCTGAATTCAAAGGAAAAAGTCCATTTTTCCCATAGAACTCATCTTAAACTTGTTCTTCATAATGCTTTCAAAGTCCTTACACATTTGGTCATTTGAAGAACCAAATATGATGTTATCAACATAGACTTGAACAAGCAAAATGTCCTTACCAGATTTCCTTATAAATAAAGTCTTGTCAATGGTTCCTCTGGTGTAGCCATTCTTTAGGAGAAACTGAGACAGAGTCTCATACCATAACCTAGGTGCTTGGTGCAACCCATATAGAGCTTTATCCAATTTGCACACATAGTGAGGATGTTGTGGGTCTTCAAATCCTGAAGGCTGGCATACATACACTTCCCTATCTATATCCCCATATAGAAAGGCACACTTGACATCAAGCTGGTAGATAGTAAAGTTCTTGGATGCAATATAAGCAAGAAGATCCTAACTGCATCAAGTCTTGCAACAGGTGCAAAAACATCAGTAGAATCGATTCCTTCCTCTTGAGTGTATCCTTGAACTACTAGTCTTGCCTTGTTCTTGATAATTAAGCCTCTGAATCACTTTTGTTCCTGAAAACCCATTTAGTGCCTATTGTTACTTGACCAGATAGTAGCGGGCATAGGTTCCAAACCTTCTGCCTTTCGAATTGAATTAGCTGCTTTTGCATCGATTCAACCCAGCTACTATCTTTCAAGGCATCTTCCACCTTCTTGGATTCCATCTAGGATAAGAAGCATGAGTACAAGCAGACATTCCCATGATGAGTCTGCCCTCTTGTTCTCACACCTTCAGAGACATCCCCAATGATGTTCTCAGCTGGATGAGTGTTGTGAATCCTTAAGCGAGGAATCACTTCCAGTTGCAAGGATAAGTCCAGATTCGACATATTTTGCTCAAGAACATGAACACTTTGTCCAGCTATTGTTTCAAACTCATTCAATGAGGACTGATTGAATGAATGAGAAACATCATCAGTTGTTGGCTATGAAGTAGCATTAACAATTGCCTATTCTATTAGGATCAGTGATCTACGTTTGATTGATTAGAGAGTATTATTACAACTACTGAAAATAAACTATTGAAACAATAACAAATGAAGAACATACTCTTCAGTTGTTTTACAAATATTGAAACAAAGAAACTACTGAAAGGTAAACCATCACAACTACTGAAGAAGACCTCTTCAGCTGTTGTGACAACGTCTGATACTTTGTCTTCAGCACTTGTGTCTTCAGACTTTGTCTTCAGCACTTGTGTCTTCAGACTTTGTCTTCAGCACTTGTGTCTTCAGACTTTGTCTTCAGCACTTGTGTCTTCAGACTTTGTCTTCAGCACTTGTGTCTTCAGACTTTGTCTTCAGCACTTGTGTCTTCAGACTTTATCTTTAGCACTTGTGTCTTCAGACTTTGTCTTCAGCACTTGTGTCTTCAGACTTTGTCTTCAGCACTTGTGTCTTCAGACTTTGTCTTCAGCACTTGTGTTTTCAGACTTTGTCTTCAACACTTGTGTCTTCAGACTTTGTTTTCAGCTGTTGTCTTCAGCTGTTGTGGTCTTCAGACTTTGTTGTGATGTTTGTGGGACTTAAAGGTTTTTCTGATCCGGCTCATTGGTTCTTTTGGTCCAACAAACTCCCCCTGAACCAATGCAGCCAAAACCTTTAACTTTATTGAGGTCCCACTTATTGTTAGCAGAATGGTTGGTCTTTTTCCTTCTTGATCAGTTGAGAAGATGACCCATATAAGCACTGGCCTGGAAATGAGTCTCTGAAGATTTGGTTGGCAATGTATGGATGGGAGCTCTGTATTGGGGAATTGGACACTGAGCTGTTCCCCCATCCATGAGACTCACTTCCCATGTATAAGCCTGTAGGATTCTCTGGTGTATGCTCTGAGAAACATGATTTGTTCTTCCATGGTCAGGTTCTCGGCTTCACCATCAAACAATCCTTCTCGCCCATACAGCTCTGAGATGTACTTGGCCTGTTTACCATTTTTGAGCTCAACTGTTGTAATCTGTCGGTATGCAAACTCATCAGGATGAGTCCCTTCAAGTAACAGACTGAGCTCATTTTGTTTGAAGTTCTCAAGCCTCTTGTAGACTAACCCCTTTTTAATAATTCTGTTCTCCAACATCTTTTGGGTGGTTGTTTAGTCTCATAGGCCTTCTTGAAGTCTTCTACAATCTCCCAGGGTGATACTACAAGGACCACTGTGATCTATTCATCTACGATCCTCTTGACTTGGCCCTTGTATCTCGAAGGAATGTCTTTCTTTACAATCCTGTGAGCCACCCTAGGATCAGGTCATACTCTCACCTTTTCCTTCTGATATTGAAATGTGTTGGCAAGGGTGTACAACCTCAGAGCTTCTTTCTTCATACTAATAATTGATGACGAAGCAGCATAAGTTTTGTCAATGCTTTTCAGCATTTCATCATCATGAAGCTTTTGCTGCTGTTCTTCTTCAATCTTTACTCTCACAGCTTCCATCTGTGAGGTGGGAGTGATGGGCATGGGTTTGGCTTTCGCCAATGTTAGAACTGCAGACAGAGGCAGCCTATCTTCTTCCACATCATCCTCTTCTTCTTCTTCTTCTAGCCTCAACACCCTTCTCTTCTTCTTCTTAGGTGCATCATCGGCTGTTGGTTTAGATGGTAAGGGAGTTGGTTTTGTGGGTTGTGGTTGTGGTTGTTTTGGAGAGGGAATGTTGACAGGCTGAGTTAACATTTTGGAGGTGAGTGTTGCTTTTGAGTATTTGGCTAGCTCAGTCCTGCTCCCTGCTCCTGCTTTATTCAAAGCTTCAATAACAAGTCCCTTAGTATATGCTTCAGATGAACAGATCTTGGTGGTGATTGCCAAGATACTGTCCCTTGACCAAGCTTTGATTTCGATCATTGATCTTCCCGGATATTTTGCAATAAATCTAATCATGATCTCAAGCCTTTCTCGTTCTAACGCTTCATAACTTGCCCATCTATTCTGGATTTCTTCAATCTCTAATCGTCAAATCTCAGAGTCAAGTTTATCGGTGTCATGGCCTTGCCTAAACAGCTGATCAATGATGTTGTCCATTGATCTGCTGTGTTCGGCATCAGCCTCTTTTATCAGTAGCTCCAAGGCTTTCTCTTTTTCCTTCTCTTTATCGGTCTCCACATTCAACTCCAACTCCTTTTCCACTACTCTCCCTTCTGTTTCTTTCTCCTTTTCTTTCTCCTCTGTACTCCTCTTTCTTTTTCCTTTCACTGACTTAATCTCCCCCTTTTTGGTTGCATTGGTTGCAAGGGGTTGATTGCCAGAAAGGTGTTTGCCCACAACCTCCTCTATCAATGGGTGTATTACTGAGGAAAGCCTCTCATCAATGGCTTTGATCACGATGTCAGTGATTATGGGTGTGATGAGAGGGAGGAAATTTTGAAGGATAGCAACTATTTGCTCAGGAGGGTTCTATTCTGAGAAATAGTGCCAGAAGCAGAGGCAGGTGGCTTAGTTGTTGGGAGTGGCTCAGTGTTTGGGAGACCTTCAGATGAAGGTGCCATCTGTGAGGTGGTAGAGGCAGATGGTCTTTGTTCCTTAGAAGTTTTGGCAAGCAACTCTTTGAGTCTGCTCACCTCCTCTTCCAGGATGGTGTTTTGGGCGATTACATCGTAAAAGAAGCCCAGGTCATCATCAGTAGATACTGAACCACCTGACCTCCTGATAGGATCAGGATGAACATGCATTGAGTGTAGCTCAGTTGTAGCATGTGCCCCTTTGTCTTGGAACTGGGGACTTCCTGCATCAGGACTGTGTCCGTCATCAGCAGTTGCCTCTGGTAAGGGCTTAGTAATGGTACCAACTACAACCTGATCATATGCTGACAAAGGAGAAGTGGAAGCCTCACCAGAAGTTCCAATCTCCATTGCTACACTAGGAGAAGGAACATTGTAACCCCTATGCTGTGGGTTCTCAGCTGCACTTTGGTCCTCGCCCTCAATAGTAGAAGTGTTCCCAGTAGTAATTGGTATCTGGGGAGGGGGTGAGGAGTGCAACTGAGTCAGCACTTGTGCAACAAGTAATGTAGGACTTTGGGGGCGGTTGCATGGGGAGATGGGGTAAAAGCAGTCTGCACCTGGGGAGGATGGTGCTCTTCAATGGCAATCTCCTCAAATGAGGAAGATCCCAGATTGGTGGGTACCCCTTCTGAGGTTGCTGCAGGCTCCTTTTGAGAGGAATCCTTAGCGGTTGTGGCTGGGAGAGTCCTTATATCCACTAGGGGGTTATAACCAGTGGATATAGCCTGCGTTTGTGTTGCAGGGGCATCCTCAGGGGACTCATTTCCCTGAGTAGCCTTTTTGGTTTTCTTTTTAGTGGGTTTGGTGGGGACTTTTGATTTGGAGGTGGTGGCTGTTGGTTCCAGCTGTGTGGGTTTGCGCAGCTTGGCAGCCATTTTGAGTGATTGGTCAGAGTTGTGCCGGGAGTATACTTCAGGCAAAACAGCCATAGCAGGGACTCCCAGGCCAACAAGTCCCTCAGCTTGAAGCTGGTTTGTAATTATGGCCATTATGAACCGCGGATATAATATCCAACGGTTAGCAGTTTGTTTTTGAGCCATATCCTTGAGCTCTAAAAATAGTATTTCCGAAAAATTTAAAGGTTGTTGCTCAAGGATGGAATACATTACCTGCTGCCACCTTGTAGACATTTGATCCCAAGAGGAAGTCTTAGGAGCCAAACAGACATTTACCATGTGAAATATGAGACGTTCAGCATCATGGAAATGTTTCTTCAGTATGGTGGAGGCACTAAGGTTTCCCTGATATCCATGGTGGGCAAAGGATAAATCAGTTGTGCCCTTTGGATATCCAGCAGGAGAAGTGGCATCATCCAGGTGTAGGGTTTGACGAAGTATATCGGGAGTGATGACCACTTCGTGGTTGTTGATGACCGACCGGAGAGACGCTGTGTTGTTCTCCCCAGTGGTGAGGGTGACGTTCATCCAAAACTAGTTAAGGGATTCGGCATGAAGGATTGGATTGAGAAGAAAGGCCGTTTTGTAGGGTGACTGGACCATAAGATCAATAGCATTATCGAACTTAGCCCAGAATGACGATTTGGTGAGGTAAGCTACACAGTTGTGTCACGGTTTGAGCTGCATGGACGCCATTTATGAGAGAGAAGTTTTGGAGAGATGAGCGTTAGGTTTGAAGAAGATGAGGCTCTAAAGGATTAGGTCGGATATTTATAGGGTACGGGTTAGAAAACGACTGAAGGGTTTGGTGTTAGTCATCAGTAGTTTTAAACGACTGTTGACATGGTATTACCCTTTCAGACGTTGAAACAGCTGAAGTCATTGTTTTAGGCATCAGCAGTTAGAAAACTACTGAAGACCATGGTTTTGACTTCAGATGATGAAACAACTAAAGACTTGGTATCAGTCATCAGTAGTTGTGAAACTACTGAAGACATTGGTTTTGTCAGTAGTTGTTGTAAATAGCTGAAGACTTGATGTTAGTCTTCAGTAGTTGTGAAACTACTGAAGACATGGCTTTGTCATCAGTTGTTGAAAACAGCTGATGACTTGGTATTAGTCATCAGTAGTTGTGAAACTACTGAAGACATGGTTTTGTCATTAGTTGTTTAGGATGAAACAGCAGTTGTAGAAACAACTGAAGAGAAAGTTCTCTTCAGTTGTTTTCGTCAATTCATAGCCTTTCAGCTGTTTCATACTGTCCTCAACACTTACTCATCAGACTTTGCATCTGCTTTTCAGGTGTCTCATAGGACGTCAGTACTTATCTGTTTGTACTGATTTCAGTAGTTGTAACTACATCAGTGGTTTAGAACAGATAAAGTACTTCAGTACTTGTGAGGCATTTAGCCGTCAGTAGTTATAAAAACTACTGAAGGTGAAAGAACTCATCAGTACTTATATGTGACATGGTTACCTTATATGTGACATGGTTACCAATGATCACCAGTACTTATTACTGAGATCATCAGTAGGTGTCACTTATTCTAGCTGCAGCATACCAAGCCTTAACACAAGGTTTTGGAAAGTAGAACTATCCAAAGGCTTAGTAAAAATATCTGCAAGCTCATCAGCACTAGGCACAAACTTAGGATCAATCAGACCTTTTTCAAAACAATCCCGAATAAAATGATGTCTGATCTCTATATGTTTGGTCCTAGAGTGCTGGACTAGATTTTTGACAATACACAAAGCTGAAGCACTATCCATTAATAATGGAGTCTTAGTCTGTGTAATGCCATAATCCAGAAGTTGGTTCTAAAGCCAGAGTACCTGAGAAGTGCAACTTGCAGCAGCAATGTACCCGGCTTCAGCAGTTGATGTAGCAACAGATGTTTGTTTCTTACTCTGCCAAGAAATCAAACAGTTTCCTAGGAATTGACAACCACTAGAAGTTGACTTTCTAGTTAACTTGCACCCTGCATAGTCACTATCTGAAAAAGCAACTAATTTGCAAGAGTGTCCGGTGGAATACCATAAACCTAGAGATTGTGTACCTTGCAAATATCTAAAGATTCTCTTGACTGCAATCAAATGAGACTCTTTAGGAGCAGCCTGAAATCTAGCACAAACACATGTAGCAAACATAATATATGGTCTAGAAGCTGTTAAATACATCAAGGACCCAATCATACATCTGTAAAGTGTTTCATCAACAGCTTTACCTTTCTGATCAGCATCCAGTTGTGTGGTGTTGCACATGGGAGTAGAACAGGGCTTACAGTTTTGTAAATCAAACTTATTCAAAAGATTTTTTGTATATTTGGACTGATGAATAAAGGTGCCATTAGCCTTTTGTTTGATTTGCAAGCCTAGAAAGAACTGTAATTCTCCCATTGCACTCATTTCAAACCTCTTTTTCATTAATTTGGTAAAATCATCACACAACTGGGGATCAGAGGATGCAAAAATGATATCATCAACATAAATCTGAACAAGTAGCTTATGCTGATCCACCTTCTTAATAAACAAAGTTTTATCAATGGAGCCTCTAGTGAAGTTCTTCTTAAGAAGAAAAGTGGAAAGTGTCTCATACCAGGCTCTAGGAGCTTGTTTCAACCCATAAAGAGCCTAATCAAGTTTATACACCCATTCAGGATGTTTATTATCCTCAAAACCTGGTGGTTGACACACATAAACTTCTTCCTTTATTTTACCATATAGAAAAGCACTTTTGACATCCATTTGAAAAACTTTAAGATTGTGGAATGCAGCATAGGCTAAAAACAATTTGATTTCCTCTAGTCTGGCTACAGGGGCAAAGGTTTCATCATAGTCAATACCTTCTTCTTGTGAAAACCCCTGTACAACCAATCTAGCCTTGTTCTTAACAATAAGCCCATTTTCATCAGTTTTATTGCTAAACACCCATTTAGTGCCTATTGCACACTTACCTGGGGGAAGAGGAACCCGTTCCCACACTTGCTGTTTCTTGAACTGAAGTAGCTCAAGCTGCATGGCTTCAACCCATCCATTGTCTCTCAAAGCAACATGGTAGTTCTTTGGCTCTAGCTGACTGATGAAGAGAGCATAGAAGCAGAAGTTAGACAATTGACTTCTTGTTGAAACACCAGCATTGATATCACCAATAATCTGAGACATTGGGTGATTCTTCAGTTCTTGATAAACAATGAGATCGGTGCAAGTGTTTGTAGGACCTTCAGCAGCAGCAGATGTTGATGCAGACTCTTGAAACCAAGAATTAGATGGTAACCCAAAAGATGTAGAGGAATCAGAGATCTCATCAGCATTTGTTGTGGATGGAACTGCTGAAGCTACAGGAACATCAAATTTAGCAGACACAGGCAGTTGGTCACTAAACTTGAATAGGTGAGTATTGATATTATCATCATCATCATCAATACCACCAGGTGGAAGACATGCTGCAGAAGATGATTTATCCACATGATCTGCAACAGCTGGAGGTTGATAAGGAACATATTGTAGTATGTCCAAATCAAACAACTCCATAGGGTTTTGTGGAATCTTGTCCATAGGAGATTCATTAAACTTCACATGCAAAGTCTCTTCAACTATCTTTGTTTTGCAGTTGAAGACTCTGTATGCCTTGCAAGTAGATGAATAACCAACAAAATACCCTGCATCCACCTTAGGATCAAATTTTTAGAGTTGATCCTTTGTGTTGAGAATAAAACAAGGACACCCAAATGCTTTGAAAAATGAAATTAGAGGAGCCAAGTGATGGAGAACTTCATATGGAGTCTTCATCAACCTTTGATTTACTAAGGCTCTATTCTGCATATAGCAAGCTGTGTTAACAGCTTCAGCCCAAAAGATCAGTGGCAAACCAGAGTCAGCCAGCATGGACCTTGCAGCTTCAATTAGGGTCCTGTTCTTCCTCTCCACTACTCCATTTTGTTCTGGAGTCCGTGGTATGCTAAACTGCCTTTTGATTCCCTTTGAAAGATAGAAGTCATCAAGTGTATGGTTTCTGAATTCAGTTCCATTGTCACTCCTAATACACTTGACTGGAAGGGAGTACTGCTTCTCAACATACAACACAAAGTGAATAATCTTCTGAGCAACCTCATCCTTTGAATGTAGAAAGAAAGTCCATACAAATCTGGAGTAATCATCCACAATTACCAGACAGTATTTCTTCTTTGCCATGCTCATCACTCTCACAGGACCAAATAGATCCATATGCAGTAATTGCAAGCAGGCAGTGGACTTAGGCTCTTCAATAGGAGGGAATGAGACTTTGTGTTGTTTTCCTTTTAAACAAGCAATGCAGGTTTCATCACAGTGGAACTCCTTTATTGGTAAGCCTCTGACTAAACTATTGTGGATCAGCTGATTCATGTTTTTGAAATTAACATGACCCAGCCTTCTGTGCCACAGTTTAGATTCTTGAGAAGAGGCTTTGGAAAATAGGCAAGGATTGCCTCTGAGATCTATTTTATTGGAAAGATCTAAGGCATACACTCTTCTTGTCCTGTTGGCTCTCAAGAGAGTGTGATCATCCAACACCTTATCAATCAAATGCAGAACTTTGGATGACAGAATCCTATAGTTCTGACTGGTGAAAAGAGCAACATGGCCTTTATCACACATTTGACTGACACTCAAGAGATTGTACTTGAGATTTTCCACATGATTAACATCATCAAACTTTATTTCTCCATTGGAGACAAAGCCGTTTCCAATGATGTAACCCCTAGCATCATTGCCAAAAGAATCAAACCCCTTCTTTCCTTGAGAGTAGTCATGAAGAAGAGAGCTGTTCCCAGTCATGTGCATAGATCCCCCACTGTCTACATACCAGATGCTATTCTAGCATGTTGAAGAACCCTGCAATTATAAACAATCAGTTAGTTTTGGAGACCCAAACCTTTTTTGGTTTTGGGCCTGTTCTCATCAACAGATGGTAAACTAACAGGTTTGATGGAAACAACAGCCTGAGAGGAAGAAGATGGTGAAGAAGAGGAATCCTTTGGCTTGGACCTCCTTTTCTTTGGTTTCAACATAGGAACATCTAATTGGTTAACTCTTTCGAATAGATGTTGAACCATCATAACCAGCTGTGTCTGATTTTGTGATAAAGCTTTCAGCTCATCAGACACATTGCCATTGGAGTTTGATAAGTTCCTATGTTGCACCTTCTTCTTTTGAGCAATCTCAGCTGTTACCTGTTTAACCCCTTCCTTTTTGGATTTCTTTATAGACTTAAGGGTTACAGGATTTGATGTTGCTGATACAAATGTGGTTTCAAACTCAATTTTCATTTTAACCATTTTCTCTTTAATTTCCTCTTTATGTTTGAGTTTGGATCCTCTTTTGTACCAGCAATCATCTGTAAGATGATTGAACAAAGCACATACTTCACATGGTTTCTTCTTCATCTTATGTTGATCGTCAACTAAAGAGGATGAAACAACTGAAGACTTGCTCTTCAGTGCTTTGAAAGCATTGTTTGCTTTCTTGACTTCCTCTTTAGTAGTCTTCAAACTCTTTCTACTGACAGTTTTCTTCTTTTCAGTACTGACAGTAGTTGGAGTATTGTTCCTTCTTCTTCGGAACCATTTGATTGGTTTCGGATTGTTCACCATAGGCTTATGTGGTCCATGACCACAGATGTCCAACAACCTGAACTGTTAACAGACAGGTGATGAAGCATTCTTCGCTGCCATATGTTATACTCGGTCCTAACCAGCATCGGGGGCTTGGTTGAGGAACCAGTATTGTGAGGATCATTAGAAGGAGTAGTCATCTCAGATTCAATCAAATTCAATTAAGCTATTACAGATTTAGAACAAAAACACAACAACCAATTGAACCAAGAGAGATCTCAAAATAAATGAATGAAAGCGTCAGAAATTCAGTAATCTATAACCAGTTCTTGCAAATATGCTAATTCAATCAAACATAGATATCAAATAGCAGTTTCAATGATCAATTGTTAGATCAATCAATGATTAACTTGCTCTGATACCACTTGTTAGGATCAGTGATCTACGTTTGATTGATTAGAGAGTATAGCAGCGGAATTCTAACAATAAATTAGCCAATTCACAAGAACAAAAAGATATTCAATGTAAGAACAAAAACGGTTATAGATAGAGAGAATTCTGCAGATATATTTCATTCAATATTTGCTTTCGTGGTAACGGAATGTCACAATTACAATTAGGTCGACACCTCTTATATAAGAGATGTGACGTCTGCTGATGTCACTTGATAGTGACATCTAACAGAATTTATCACAAACTACTGATAGTTAACACAACTACTGAAGATGTCAAACAGCTGACATCTTCTTACAAAAATGCTAAGTGTTAACTATTATTACAACTACTGAAAAGAAACTACTGAAACAATAACAACTGAAGAACATACTCTTCAGTTGTTTTACAAATATTGAAACAAAGAAACTACTGAAAGGTAAACCATCACAACTACTGAAGAAGACCTCTTCAGCTGTTGTGACAACGTCTGATACTTTGTCTTCAGCACTTGTGTCTTCAGACTTGTCTTCAGCACTTGTGTCTTCAGACTTTGTCTTCAGCACTTATGTCTTCAGACTTTGTCTTCAGACTTGTCTTCAGCACTTGTGTCTTCAGACTTTGTCTTCAGACTTTGTCTTCAACACTTGTGTCTTCAGACTTTGTCTTCAGACTTGTCTTCAGACTTTGTCTTCAGCACTTGTGTCTTCAGACTTTGTCTTCAGCACTTGTGTCTTCAGACTTTGTCTTCAGCACTTGTGTCTTCAAACTTTGTCTTCAGCTGTTGTCTTCAGCTGTTGTGGTCTTCAGACTTTGTTGTGATGTTTGTGGGACTTAAAGGTTTTTCTGATCTGGCTCATTGGTTCTTTTGGTCCAACATATTCTTTCAAAATGCTACTTCCCTCAGCTTGGTGTTGTGTTAGATCACCTGATGTCTTTTGAGGATCAACAGGTAATTCACTGGTTGAAGCTTCATTATTCCTTGATATAGTTATACTGTCTAATTTGTGAATAGTGGAAGCTTGATTTGTTGCAGCTCTTGGAGAACTTGGAAGAGGTTTGGGTAGCTCAAATAGTTGATCAACATCAGTATCATTTTGAGCACCTGTTCCAACTAAACATTCTCACAAAAAGGTTTAGAATAGTTTGGAAACAATTCTAAATCAAAGATATGATCAGGGCCATTCCCCTTAACACAAGGAGTATGCTCATTAACAACTATATTGGATGACTCCACAAATTGTTGATTTTTAATATTGTATACTCTGTAAGCTTTGGAGCTAGAGGAGTATCCAACAAAGATAGCATCATTCGACTTTTCAGCAGATTTTGCCAAATTGTCCTTTGTGTTAAGTATGGTACACCTGCTGCCAAAGGACCTTAGAAAGCCAATGAACGGTGGCCTCTTGTTCCATAGTGTTGGTCCATGTGATCGATGAACAGTACAATTGATAGGATAATTTGATCAATATCAAACACACAATCCAAATAACAACAATTGAGAAGTGAATATGATGAATCAAGACATAATTGGTATTCAAATGAACAAACTCACTTAATAACAACAAGCACAATTGTATTTCAATGAAGTAACTGCTTAGAAATGGTAGCTTGCAACAGAATTCCACGATTAGGGTTTTGCAAGCTTACCCAACAAAGTGAAATGACAATAGTATATATAGCAGTCATAGATTCGCTGACAGTTTCGCTACCAGCGAAACTGTCATGCCGAAACTATAGTTTCGCCCGGCAGAACACAAGTTCGCCGGGTAAACCAAAACAGCAAACTGTGAGCGAATATATAGATTCGCTCACAGTTTCGTTGGACTGCCAAAACTGCTAATTACAAACAAAATACAAAATGAAACTAACAAAAGTCCTATTATAATGTAAAGTAAACATCTATACTAAAGTGAGTCCAACCTAACATGATCTTCAATACTCCCCCTAGGTTGGACCTCACTATCTTCACTTCTCTTGATTTGACTCGTCGACTCCGGTTTCCTCTGCTGCTGTTAAGCTTCAGCCACTGATCCTCCAAGGTTAGTTCCTGCATCACCAGCTTCCTCAGAATGACCACTAGCTCTAGCAAACTGCCTAGTCATGTCTTGAACATCCATGGCAAAGTCATCTTGTGCTCTCACCTTTTCAGCCAAACTCTTTACCTCCGCCCGTACTCCTCTTATTTTGTTTACCACATTCATAAATAAGCTTGCCTCTTTTCGTGTTTCCTCTCCTGCCCCAGCCTTAATATGATTTTCACAAAGGGTCAAGAGATCTTCATCACTGAATCTGAATAATTCCATCGGGTCAAACACCCTAAACTCTTTTCCGTGTTTGGCTCTAATCACCGCCTCGCCAGTGTTATTATCATAAAACCACTTTTCAAAGTCCTGTAAACGTTGGGGAAGGGGATCAGCCAATCTTACCCTGTTTATAGTCTTTGGTGGTTTGACTCTCAAAACAATCCTCCCTTTGCCAGTCTCCCAGTCTATATCTTTCTTTGATCTTTTTCGTTCAGCCTTCATGTATCCAAATGACTCAAAATTATCATTAAGTCCATTTTTAATTACCTTCTCAAGAAATACTGCCTTTTCACTTAAATGAGCATTAATCAAAAGCAAAGTGGCCAACCGTCTCAGATCCCATTTGGGCAAGGTCTTAAAAGCCTTCCTCTTGAGCATGTAGCTGATATGACCTCCTCTTCTTTTAATCATAAACATCTTTAAACTAGGATTATAACACCAACTTATTATCTTCTTGTCTGCCTCTTCCTGCTTAAACCTTCCATATTTTGAAACAAAGGAGTAAGTTCTTCAGCCTCCTTCTCCTTCACCAACCAGTCACTCTTATACATCTCAAACACATCAGCTTCATCATCTCCCTTCTTAGCAACATACACCAGTGGTCTCTCATCTACTTCATAAAACTCTGGTTTAGAATCATAATCAACCAATTGCTCATCCTCCTCTTCTTCATCAATCAAACCTTTTCCTTTATCAGACATTCCCTCAGTGGTAGCAGTAACAACCACTTCTTCACCGACACTATCCTTATCAAAATCCAACTGTAGGTTAACAAACCCTGCTTCAATAATATCATCATCCTCATTTCTTCCAGCATCTTCTCGTGGGATCTCTTGTTCCCCTGCTTCAGTATTAGCTGCTCCAGAAGTGCCCTCTCCTACCTTGGATGAAGTACCCACATTCAAGAATGAGTACTTAGATATATCAGTCATATCATCTAACTCAGATTGAGTTAGTTGACTAGGTAGGCCAGCAACAGCTTTCATCTGAGAAATTTCTTCAAACAATCTCTTAATCAAATTATTCTGGTCAACCAATATCTTTTTCATTCCTTCAATTACCTCATCCTTCTGTTTTTTCCTAATCTCCTGATTCGTCAGTTTAGTCTTTATCATACTCAACTCATTGGCCAATGAAGTATTTAGACTACGAATAACATCCTCATCAAGACCAGCACTAGCCTCTTTCCTTGCTGTGAAACCCTCGTGTCGATGTTTTGATCTCCGTTCAGGCTCAACAAAGTCAGTTTTCTTTTTAGATCTTCGTTCTTTCTCCACCCTTATCTCCTCTGCTTGTGCATCTATATCTTCTTCAAAATCATAATCTTTCTCTTTTGCATATCTCTTTCTCTTCTTAGCTGCATCAGCTTGTTGCACCCTTGTTTCCTCAGTCCTTTTGTTTTCAGACTCAACGACCCGTCTGATATAATTCCAGCATTCTGGAGGGTACATATTTTCCCAGAGATGGGTGATTTTACCACTGAAATCATGGCGGATAGCACAGCAATCAACAAATATCTGAGGGTTCATCTGCACTAATCTCTTGACTTCACCATGTTTAGGAACATCAAGAATAAGATCATCAATAATCATTTGAATAAAGCGAGGATATAACAACCATTTATCCTTCTTCACAGCCATCACATTCTCTGCCATACACACAAAGATTAGTCTAGCAATGTTTGCTTTCTCCCCTTTACAACATATCACCATAGCTTTGGCCCAGTCAAGATTAAGTCCATCGGATCCACCCTTACGGTGATCTAAGCACATAATAAAAACATGAGCTATATATCTCCATTCCTTAGATAAAAAAGACTTTTTAATCTCCTTCCTTGAACCAAAAGCCGGTCCCTCATACCCCATTTGTCTGAAAGCTTGGAATACTTCAAACTCCGTCATATCCACTTCATCACCAGTATCATCTTCTAGTCTAAGAATCCTCAACACGCTCTCAGCAGTAATAGTTATATCATGATCAATCACTCTAGCTGTGATTCTCTATACATCTCCTCCAGTGTTGTATTCTGCTGATCTCCAAAAATCTCTAATAATAAGATCATAGATAGTGGGTGAGTGAGAGATAGCATATGCAATGGGTGATCTCTGAAGCCATCTAATGCAGTCACGAAATCCGGCCGCCTTTGGGAGAGTATCGTCTAATATGGCAGTGATGTTATTCCTCTCATCAAACTTGAGCTTCGCCATGATAACCTGAGAAGAACAACAAATAAATTTGAATAAGAAATACTGAAAATAAGAAAATAAAACAAAAACAAAAGAAACAATCAATTTCGGCAAGCGAAACAATAGTTTCGCTCACTAAGACATGATAGTTTCGCTGAAACAAAGACAATTTCGACAAGGAAAACAAACAGTTTCGACAAGCGAAACTATAATTTCGCTTATTGAAACTTGTTATTTTCGCAGAACAAAAATTAGTTTCGACAAGATTAGAATGAATTAAAGTAGTTTCGCAATTAGTTTCACCAAATATTAATTTAGTTTCGCTATTACAAATTAGTTTCGCTGACATAAGAAAACACAAGCGAAACTGTGTAAATTAAAGATCAGTCATTGCGAAATTAGAGAAGATATGGCGAAACTGTTAAGTTTGCTCGGACAGCATAACTTTATAGTTTCGCAGAAAAGATGTGAACTTTCGTTCAATTTCGCATAGAAATTAGTAGTTTCGCTGAACGAACAGCGAAACCATCGAAGAGACACAATCTAGATAACTTAAGAATAGACTATTTAATCCAGATTAGAAAGTGAATCAGTGTTCGAAACTCACATACGAAGTGAATCTCACGAAAAATCAGACCAAATCACAAACACAAGTCAAAATCGCCTTAAAAGTTACGGATAAACCCTAAAAGCGAAACTGAGTGATTGTGCGAAATTATGAGAGAAAATTCGCAAACATGACTTATATAGCAAATAGTTTCGCAGACAGCGAAACTATAAATTCGTCTGGTGAATTTACAGTTTTGCCCAGTGAAACTGTAATTTCGCTAATTTACAGTTTCGCCCAGTGAAACTGTAATGTCGCTAGGAGGTAACTGATTAACAACTTATTAGCCAACCTAGCGAAATTGCAGTTTCGCTTTGCGAAATTATTAGCAAAAGAATACTTTCGCACCTTTTATTTTATTATTTATTATTATTTTATTATTTATTATTATTATTTTTTTATAAATTATAATACTTAAAGGAAGCACATCTAATAATGAGATCTAAAATAATCAGAGATCACGTTCTCTAAATATTTTAGAACATAAAGATGATCAAAAATCATCTACCAGTCATGAGATCATACTGAATACAAGATCTGATCACAATCTGCACAGAAACAACTGAAATTAGAACAAATCAATAACGATTGCTGATATAATTGTCCACTTAAACTCATGCCTTATCCTTTTTCGAACAACAGCTTATGATTCATTTAAGGTTCATTAGATGCTTTAAAATGCAAGACCCCACAATCATTTGGTAAAAAACCCTCACCCAACCTCAGGATTTCTTGAATTATGAATCAATCTTCAAAGAACAAGGTTTGTGAATTAGTGTGCAAAATTTTATCAACAGAATATTTCATTCTGAGAGAAATTCATCGATAAGATGATTTGACATAATTATATCAAAATGGTGAGAGCTCCAGATCTATACTCACGTATAATAGAGGAGATAACCATTTGAACATGTGCTGATGAGAGCTCCAGGTCAGTACTATCATACAGCAGAGGAGATCATCACTCCGGTCAGTACTCACGTACAGCAGAGGAGATAAGCACAGACACAAGACATCTTGACACTAAATATACCAGCAGAGGATGATGACAAAACAAAGCAAAATGAACGAAAGATTCATTCTCAATCCAATTTTTGTCAGGACTTAGTTTTTGTGCAATCCAAAATGATTGAGTAAATCCAGACATTTTTAAGCATAAAGTTTAATTTAATCAAAAAGCTGCTGTCTACTTCATTCGTCAGGCAGAGTCTATCAAGCATATCGTTAAAGAATCTGATCCATTTCCTTTTTTTCAATGTGAAACAGAATCCAGTAACAGTTACTATCATTTCTCATAGAAGTACTGGTCATGTAAATAAAAATTTTTAGAGAATATACAATCATTTCTCATCATGTTAAATTCCAATCTCAGAATAGTGATATTACTCCCCCAAATTTTCATTTTCATATTTGGATTATTATCAATGAATTTTCATTTTAAATAATTTTTTATATGTTTGTTATAATTTTTTTTAATAAAGAAATAGAAAATGAAAATTTTAAAAATATTAACCCAAGCATAGAAATCAATTCATAAAAACGAGGTTTATCAAATGTTTTTGTGAAAAGATCAGCTTTTTGATTTTTTGTATCGATGGATATAATATTAATGAAACCCTCTCTTGAGCATCACGAATAGCATGGATTCGTGTTTCAATATGCTTTGTGCGGGAATGATGAATGGGGTTTTTAGCAATTCCAATGGCAGCCTCATTGTCACAGAATAAAGGTGTATGAAGGAAATTAATGCCATAATCAATCATTTGATGTTGGATCCAGAGAACTTGAGAGCAGCAGCTCGAGGCAGCAATATATTCAGCTTCCCCTGTAGAAAGAGAAACAGTAGTTTGTTTCTTGCTCTGCCAGGATACCAGACAATTTCCCAATATTGACAACCTCCAGACACAGATTTTCTGTTTAACCTGCAACCATTGGAATCACTATCAGAGTAAGCATGTAAATCAAAATTTCCACCATACAGATACCACAACCCGAGACGAGATGATCCTTTGAGATAACGAAATATTCGTTTGACAGCTTTCTCATGAGATTCCTTTGGAGCCGACTGATATCTAGCACAGTAACCAATAGCGAAAGTGATATCAGGACGACTAGCAGTAAGATACACGAGAGAGCCAATCATAGACCGAAAAAGATGAGGATCAACTGGTTTTCCATTTTCATCCGGAGTTAGACATGTCTGAGCAGTAAAAGGAGTCATCTCAGTAGACGCATCATCCATCTTAAATTTCTTCAGAATATCTTTAATGTACTTTTCTTGATGAATAAGAATTCCTTCTGTCTGTTGTTCAACTTGCAATCCAAGAAAGAAACACATTTCACCCATCATACTCATTTCAGACCTTTGGCTCATCACTTCTTCGAACTCTCTACAGAATTAGAGTTTGTAGATCCAAAAATATATCATCGACATACACTTGAACAAAGATCATTTCACACAGTCACGTCTCTTTTAAATAAGGTCATATCAACGGTACCACGAGAGTAACCATTGCTTAGAAGATATTGCGTAAGAGTCTCATACCAGATTCTGGGTGCTTGATGAAGACCATACAAAGATTTATCAAGTTTATCACTTTATCAGGAAAATCAGGATCTTCAAAGCCTGGTGGTTGACACACATATCTCTCCTGATCAATGTCTCCGTAGAGAAAAGCACATTTCACATCCATCTGGTAAACTTTGAATTGTTTATGAGCAGCATGAGCAAGAAATATTCGGATTGCTTCAAGACGAGCAACTGAAGCAAAGACTTCTGTATAATCAATTCCTTCTTCTTGAGCAAACCCTTGCACTACAAGTCTAGATTTGTTGCGCACCACCACACCCTGATCATCTGGTTTGTTCTTAAATACCCATTTTGTACCAATTGGATATTTGTTGGGAGGTAAATCAACTAAGGTCCAAATCTGAAGCTTTCTAAACTGTTGAAGTTCCAATTGCATAGATTCTACCCAACAAGGATCTTGTAGAGCAGCATGAACATTTTTTGGAACAATTTGAGAAATAAAGCATGAGAAAAGACAAACATTAATCAGACCAGATTGACTTCGCGTGCGAACACCATCAGAAACATATCCAATCACATTATCGAGCGGATGATCTTTCAAAGTTTTGTAATCATTGAAGAAGGAAAGATAGTTGAAGAAGTATCAGCCATGTCCGGAGAAAGATTAGATGAAGGTGTATCAATGACAGGTGTGGAATCAGGTAAGTTAGGAGATGTAGGAGATAAAGAATCAGATAATGGAGCTTGATCAGGCATTGGAGACGATGAGCTGACATCAGTTGAAATAGCATCATTTACTAGCGGGATGGATGGAACAGACGATGGAGATGATGGAATAATATTCGTTTGAGTACTTGGAATTGATGTATCATCATCGAAAACTGGCAAATTAAATGAATTGAACACAGTATTGGAGTCAAAGAACCATGCAGGTTCAGATTTCACTTCAGAAGGATTGGATTCTTGCCAATCAACATAGAATGACTCTTGAACAATACGTGTTCTCTTGTTATAAACTCGGTACGCCTTTTGTGAAGAAGAGTATCCAACAAAATAGCACTCGTCAGAAACAGCACCAAATTCTGTCTTTTGAGATTGAGTATTCAGAAGAGTACAAGAACATCCAAATGGTCGAAAGAAATCAATTAGTGGCTTCCTCTTATGAAAAAGTTCATAAGGAGTCTTCACTTTATCTTTCACAATTAGCACCCTGTTTAGAACATAAGATGCACAATTAACAGCTTCAGCCCAGAAAATAATGGGTAATGAGGATTCTATCAACATTGTACAAGCAGCTTCCACAAGAGTGCGATTCTTTCTTTCTGCAATACCGTTCTGCTGGGGTGTTCTTGCAGCACTAAATTGTCTCACAATCCCTTTTTGAGCACAAAATGAATCAAGAATCTGATTTTTAAATTCAGTGCCGTTGTCACTTCTTAATCCCATAACTCTTCTCTTACTGACTGATTCAATAGAAATGATTAATTTATGCAATTCCTCTGCAACTTCACTTTTGTGTGCAAGAAACCTCACCCATGAATAACGTGAGAAATCATCTGTAACAACAAGACAAAAAGATTTTTTAGCAATTGATTTAACACTAATTGGCCCAAATAAATCAGTATGTAACAACTCAAGAGGACTTGATATGCTATTTAAAAGTTTGAGCTTATGAGGTTTCTTATGTTGTTTCCCTTTGGCACATGCCATGCATTTTTCAGTAACAGAAAAATCTTTTAAAGGAAGTCCTCTAACAAGATTGTTCTTACTAGTTTATTAATTATCTTAAAATTGACATGGCCTAAGCGACGATGCCACAAGAGTGACTCAGAGGTTGATGCTTTTGAGAGAAGACAAGTTGCAGTAGCCTTGACTCATTGAATTCATATCAAGAAGATATGTATCATGTTTCCTTGGAGCACGCATGAGAATTAAATCCTCCGGAATAGCTATCGCTGATTTTAAAAATAAACATTCGTCAGATTTAAATAGAACAGGAATGTCTTTATCACAAATTTGAGGGACACTTAGAAGATTAAAAGCCAATTCAGGAACATGGTTGACTTTTTCTAGAGTAAGAGAACCATTGGTAACTTCTCCTTGTCCAATCATTTTTCCACCCTTCTTATTTCCAGCAAATGCCACATATCCTCCATCTATAATCCGATAATTGGTCAACAAATCCTTTAATCCCGTCATATGCTTGGAACATCGGCTATCAACATGCCACAGACTGTGTACAATCTTTGAAGAGGATCCCTGAAATGAATTAACAAATCATTTGGCCAGGAGCAATAGGGACCCAAGATTGAACAACTTTTGTTTTTAAAGAAGCAGATTTTTTACAAAAGAAATTATTAACCAATTTTGTCAATTTATTCCCAAAACAATTCCTATTAGAGGATCTTTGAATCAAAGGGCAATTTTTGATAAGATGATCCTCTCCACCACACCTGAAACTGATGTTTGAATCTAGGTCGATGATGTGATGAGGTAAAAATAGGATCAATAATAATCTCCTCATCACATTCAGACAAACTAGAATCAACATCACTGAATGTCTCATACATCTCATGATGTTTTTGTTTATTTGAATCAGAGTTCTTCTTGTCAAAATCAAAACGTGATTCTTCTGACAAATCAGTAAAACTCGTACCATTGGTACCAGTGTCAGATAAAGACGAACTACATTTTTCTGATGATGTCATATTTAATGGTATGAAAGATGGAATAGGTTGAGAAAAGAACTTTTTGAAAGAATTAATTTTAAGTTGCTCAGTTGTTTTAGGAGAAACATCAAATTCATTGCATTCATTACCAGAACAAAAATCATCACTATCATGATTTGAAGTACAAGATGAAATAGAACTATCAAGAGAACATGAGACATTCAAGTCTGTTACATTTGAACTAGAAACAAACACTGAATTTAAACTAGACTTATTATCTAAAATAGACTGCTGATTGTCAGGTGTACTAGAACTAGTGCATCCAAGCCCACTAGTTGGTCCATAGTCGTAGTCTTCACGAATGTACTTAGAGTTATTCCGACTAAACCTGCAGACATACTGTTAGTATCTGATTTGATTAAATCATTAGAAGGATGAGGAACAGGCATAGGAGAATAACAGTATGTACTAGGAGGAGGATAAACCTGTACATATTCATAACCCAAACCTGTTTTAATTCTTGCTCCCCGTTGAGATTTACAAAGATCATCATGTTTCATTCCAGAAATAGTCCATTTATCTAACTTGACTGAAGTTTGCTTGCTTCAAATTCAGCAAGAGCAACCCATTCAGTCAAAGTATTAACCTCTACATTTCTTTCCAAAACAATTCTTTTTAAATGATCAGTTTCTTTTAAGCCTCATTTAATTTCACAAAATATTTTGATTCATTCATTTTAAGTTCATCATTAATTCGTTTTAAATCCTTTCATTATCAATTAACAAACGATTAGCCTTATAAATCCCAAAAAGTCTAATTTTGCAAGCAGATGAGCACATATCATGTATTACCTCATAAGGAAGTCCCATTACCATCCTTTGGTAGCTAAAGCTTTATCGCACATGCATGCTGGAGTACTTGATTTCCTTTCCTCAACAGTAGCGGCCGCATCATCCTTCTCTTTTCCTTTCGCAGCTTTTGAATTCCTTTCTTCATCTGAACCTGTAATTTCCTCTTTCTCCTCTCCATCTGCCTTCTCTTCTTTCTCCTTTACTGAAGATTCATTTATCCTTTGAATTCCTTGAACAGCACAAATCCATCTTTATCAACTTCCATCTCATCACTTTCCACAACCTCAACAACTAACGCGTGATTTATTTCAGATCTTGTTTCTTCCACCTCCACACTCCAGTCAAAGTTTGAGATCAAAGCTGACTCCTTTTTGAATTTCCTTCTTCCTTTTCTTTCTCTGCTGTCAATCTTGGTACTCCAGTGTTACTAGGATCTGTGACAATTGGTAATGGACATTCACGTTT
Source organism: Flaveria trinervia (assembly GCA_025506515.1). Classification (NCBI taxonomy): domain Eukaryota; kingdom Viridiplantae; phylum Streptophyta; class Magnoliopsida; order Asterales; family Asteraceae; genus Flaveria; species Flaveria trinervia. The sequence goes on along the minus strand of CM046454.1, from coordinate 40,850,616 downwards.
AAAATGTCCCAATTGTTTACAGTTAAAGCACCTCAATTTTGACTTATCAAATCCTAGTTTTGAGGTAGATGATTGACCACCAAAGTTCTTTCTTCCTCTTTCTTTGCCATAATCTCCTGGCTCTTAAAGTTAACATCGCCATTTGCCATTGAATGTCAGTTTCTTCTAAATCATCAGGATCAACCTGATACATATCCTCCATAGTCATTCCTTTACCAGCAACAAGAGTTTCATAGCTCTGAACAAACATTCCAAAAGAGCCATTGTTTCAGATGAAATTGAAGTTTAAGCATTCACCTTAGAATTTCCCAATTCTTTTCCAACATGATTACTACCACTCGAGAAATTACTTGTATTGCTCCCTCCTAGAATTGGATTTTGAATGTGAGAGTTTGCAGCGGATGACAACAAAGCAGCATTTTGAGAAAAACCAGATGTGGGCATCATAGTCTGGTTAAATTCTCTCTTTTCATATCCAACTCAAAAGATTTCAACTTGTTAATGATATCCATCAGCTTATAATCTGTAAAACCTCTTTCTTGTTTGAGCATCCTCACTTGAAGACTCCACTGTGGTGGAAGAGAATCGAGAAGCCTGTTAACTTGTTCACTGTTGGAGAGTCTTTCATCATACTTCTTCAGAGTGCTTGAGACGGTTAAGAAACGATTTGTCAGATCTGTCAAACTTTCATTCTTGTATCCTACAAACGAATTGAACTCCTTTTCAGCTTGAATACTCTTGTCTTTCACCAGATCTGCATTCCCATCATAGAATTCACAGAGAGCATCATAAAGAGATTTAGCATTTTTATGCTCTGTAAAACGATTGTAGATATCTGGAGCCAAGCAGAGAGTTAGAGCACCAAAAGCTTTTTGATCACGATCAATCAGTTTCAGATCTCTTTTAGTATAAGAAGATGGGTCTTTGTTCTGAGAAACGACATCACCAACCGTAACCATAGGTATATGAGGACCTGAAATAATCGATTCCCATTGATTATGATCTGTGTAGAAAAAGAAAGCTTTGAGACATCTCTTCCAATCTTCAAAATTATCTCCATTAATGAGTCTTGGAGGTCTATTAGAGCAACACTTTCAAGATCCGCAAGTGTAAGAGTAGTTAATTTCGACATGATAGTTTCGGCAGAAAAATTGATAATTTCGCTGACAAATTCGCTAACAAATTCGCTGAAAGAGGTGACTTGGCTAACAGTTTCACTGAAACAATACTATCGCAGATACTTTCGCAAAAACAGACACTTTCGCTTGCAATTTCAGCATCACTTTCATTTGAACAGAGACAACAATTACTTAGTTTCGCTGCTAAATTCGCAGGAAACAAGCTTGAACTTTCGTTCAAAAATAGATTCGGCAGCAATTCGCTTGATGATTGGTCAAAAACACTAATGAACTTTCGTTCAAGGGAATACTTTCACTGAAACTCTAGAAAACAACTTCTGATCCAAAATAACTCATAATTTCACTGAATGAAGATGACAGTTTCGCTGTAAGAACAGTAATTTCGTGGTCGATCTCAAAACCCTTTTTCACCTCAAAATCAATCTGAAATCATCCAAATCTCAATGAATTTGAGATCTGATGATTGTAGAATCTTCCTCAATCAAGAACAAGCATAATTCAATCAAATTCCATGCCAAAAACAGCTGATAATCCAATGAAATTGATTGAAACTAGATATTGACCAAAACCACAAAAACTCAACAAATCAAGAGCACTAAGGCTCTGATACCATATTGTTGGTCCATGTGATCGATGAACAGTACAATTGATAGGATAATTTGATCAATATCAAACACACAATCCAAATAACAACAATTGAGAAGTGAATATGATGAATCAAGACATAATTGGTACTCAAATGAACAAACTCACTTAATAACAACAAGCACAATTGTATTTCAATGAAGTAACTGCTTAGAAATGGTAGCTTGCAACAGAATTCCACGATTAGGGTTTTGCAAGCTTACCCTACAAAGTGAAATGACAATAGTATATATAGCAGTCATAGATTCGCTGACAGTTTCGCTACCAGCGAAACTGTCATGCCGAAACTATAGTTTCGCCGGCAGAACACAAGTTCGCCAGGTAAACCAAAACAACAAACTGTGAGCGAATATATAGATTCGCTCACAGTTTCGCTGGACTGCCAAAACTGCTAATTACAAACAAAATACAAAATGAAACTAACAAAAGTCCTATTATAATGTAAAGTAAACATCTATACTAAAGTGAGTCCAACCTAACATGATCTTCACATAGCTCATAAGGGGTCTTTCCATGTGGCTAACTACAAGAACTCTATTCTGCACATAGCATGCAGTGTTGACTGCCTCTAACAAGAAAGTTAGAGGTAGTTTGGAATCAGCTAACATAGTTCGAGCAACCTCAATAAGTGTCATGTTCCTCCTCTCAGCAACACCATTTTGTTGAGGAGTTCTAGGAGCACTATATTGTCTAGCAATCCCTTTTGAGTTACAGAATGAGTCAGAACGAAGTTCTTAAACTCAGTCCCTTGATCACTTTAATAATCATAATCTTGTGATCATTTGATTCTATATTTTAAGAATAAAATATTTTAATGTTCATCAGTTTCATCTTTAGTTCTTAAAAAGAATACCCATATAAATCTTGTAAAATCATCACTATCACAAGGTAGTATGATTTCCTTCCAATGCTTATTATACTTGTGAGACCAAAAAGATCCATGTGCAATAAGTGTAATGGAGTAGTAAGAGTTAACACTTTTGGATTTATGAGAGGCCCTATGTTGCTTCCCTTTTAGGCATGCAACACAATTGTCTTTGTAGAAAAATTCCTTTTTAGGTAAACCATGTACCAAGTTATTTTTAGCCATTTTATTCATTGTCTTAAAATTTACATGACACATACGTTTATGCCAAAGTGTTGACTCATCACTATCAGCTTTGGGAAGAAAGCATGATACTTCACCCATTGGGGAAGCATTGTTCATATCCAGCTTGTACATATCCCCTTTCCTTGGAGATCTAAGAAGCACCAATTCCAGAGGAATTGTCATCCCTGGTTTGAGGATAATGCACTCATGTTCTGTGAAAAGCATTGGTGCTTTTAATCACAAAACTGAGAAACACTTAACAAATTGTGTTCAAGCTATTTGACAAAGTTGACTTTGTCAACTTTTAACTTACTGTTGAATATACTCCCTCTGCCAGAAATATATCCTCCGGCCTCACCTCCAAATTGGACAGGACCTCCATCAAAGTGTTGAAACTGTTGAAGGAGAGATCTGTTCCCTGTCATGTGCCTGGAGCATACACTGTCCACAATCTAGACATTGTTGTTCTTGTCATATGGATGTCCCTGCACACAAGATGAGATTATTAGTTTTCATTGGAGACCCAAGCCTTGTTAGTCTTGGGTTCTTCCAAAGATAGTGACATAATTGAACCAAAAGTTAAGCATGGGGGTTCAATGGATGTCTTTGAAGAAGAGGTTTGGGCTGCAAGATCTTTCTTGATCTTCCAATCCATCATTTGGTTGATCATGGAAGATGTGCTTGTAGAAGCTTTTGTAGCATGGCGTTCTTCCAAAGCTTGATTCTTTTTAGAAGAAGCCTTCACCACCTTTTCTTCCGAAGCAGTCTCTTTTGGGATGGTTTCAAGGGAATTTTCTTGTTCTTCAGATTTTTAATAGCTTTTTCTAAGTGTAAAATCTTCCGAACCAAGACCAATATCTTACGAAGCCAAAATTGAAGTTCTGAAGCTTCAAAGACAAAGTTTTCCGAAGCCAAAAAGTGAAAAAAGATTTTTTTCTGAACACTTTTGAACACATGCTTTATCTGATGTACTTTACCATAAAGCTGAACCATTTTTTGCTGCAATTTTATTCGGTCAAACCTAGAGGTGCAAACAAGTCAAGCCGAGCCCAAGCTCATATGGGCTTGAGCTCAGCTCGTGATGACTTAAAAGAGCTTGAGCTCGAGCTCGGCTCAATAAATACTTTTTCAAGCTCGAGCTCGGCTTGGCCTGACTCGTTTATTATTTAAATATTATTTTTTGTAGTTTATATTTTATTTTGATATATATTTATTATAATATATTTATATGTAAATTATTCATATTATTTAATTATTTTTTATGATAACTTTATATATAATAGATATTATTTATATAATATATATAACAACTTAAATAAAAATATATAAATAAAAAGCTCATTTAGGCTCGCGAGCCGGATCGAGCTCGATATTTAAATAAGCTTTTTCAACCTCGAGCTCGGCTTATTTTGAAGGTTTTATCGATCTGATTTTGAGTAGCTCACAAACGGCTCGGCTAGTTTGCAATCCTAGTCAAACTGCAGAATAGTTTTGTGTTGTTTTGCCTCAAACAACACATTTTTGTGCTATTTTGCGTCAAACAACATAGTTTTGAGTTGTTTTGCGTAATATGTTCTATGTTGTTTTGCGTCAAAAAAATAAAATTAATGTGTTGTTTCTATGGTGTATTATGTCAAAACAAAAAACAACACTTTCTTTACTTTTTTAATGTTCACTAATTTACGTTAATATAACACGTATTGTGTTGTTTTGCGTTAGAATAACAATCTATGTGTTTTTTTGTACTAGAACAATCTAAGTGACAAACTGATTGTGATAAAACGAATGGCATTCGAGTATCATTGATAATCGATATCATCCACGGTCACTATTCATTATCTTCGATTAACACTATCGTTAACTGTCAAATCAATGTCTAAAACACCACTGATTAACACCCACCGCTCCTGTTAACACCTCTAATTATCAATTAGTTATTGCATGTAATAATGAAGTTTAAGATAACAAGAGATCTTTAGGCTTTCATTGCATTTTAAGGTTAATTGTTGATAAGGTTTGTAGGTAAAGATAGTGTGTAAAAAAGATATGTAAGGTTTTATGTAAGCATGATATAATTAAAACATTCAAAGTCTTTCCTGCACGCATGCACTAAAGTACAGAGTAGGAATGCTTCAGAAGTTTTACTCCATGCACTTGAAATATTCTAAGTGTAAAATCTTCCAAAGCCAAGACCAATATCTTACGAAGCCAAACTTGAAGTCTTCCGAAGCTTCAAAGACAATTTTTTCCGAAGCCAAGAAATGTAGAAAGATTTTTTTCTAAAGACTTTTCAACACATGCTTTATCTGATGTACTTTACCATAAAGCTAAACCACTTTCCGCTGCAACTCTGTTCAGACACCAACTTACATAAGTTGGTGAAAAGATCCATGCTTTTGGTAAGTGTACATTGAGGTTTTAATTCTATGCTTTCTACTTTACGTACTTTTATCCTTTTTGTAATATATTAGGGTGTGAGCTATGGCATGTCATAGTCACTAGTTAAAAGGCAATCTGCCTTTTGACTCTGCACTTGATTTTGTTGTCTAGTTCAAATGTTTCCGGTTGGCTTTCTAATTATGGCCAACTGTAGGATGTAGTATAAATTATCTTAGGTCCTTGTAACTTTCTTTATGCTTGGTAACACTTGTAAAAGAACTCGAGAGCAATATATAGCATCCTTGAGAACCAATACTTGTGTTGTTCTATCTCTTATCATGTCTCGTATTTGCTTGTGTTCTAAGTATCTAACTTTGTGTTACTAGTTTCCTATTTGATTTGTTACGTGTTCTTAAACATCTCTCTTCATTGTGTGTTGTGTTGTAACTGACCATCCCTCAAATGGTCCTGCAATTGGTATTAGAGCATTCCAGGCTCTTGATTGTATGATCTCACCATCTTAAGATCCCTCACACACACAAGACACTGAACATCTCAAATGGCAGCTCTCACTAAAGCTGATATGGAAACTGGAACCATGATAAAGTCCCCACTGATCACTCCTAAAGACTTTGACACTTGGTGCCAGCAAATGGAAAGGTTCATCAAGTCACAAGACTCCAACATATGAGAATCTATTGTCTCAGGGCCTCACATACCATGTACCTCTTCAGCTACTGTGGGGATGGTATGATTCCAAAGGTCGTGGCTAATTATTCTTAAGAAGACATGAAGAGAATAGAGATTGATTAGAAAGCCATGACAACCTTTCAAACTACTCTTTCCAACTCCATATACAGAGGCTTAAAGAAGTGTAAAATAGCAAAATAACTATGGGATGCACTGAAGCTATATATGAGGGGTCAACTGAAGCCAAGGGGAACAAGAAGGATCTCCTGAAGTAGCAGTTTGAAAACTTCACCTTCAAAACAAGTGAAACCATGACTCAACAATACTTCAGGTATGTTGAGATTGTGGACACTCTAATAGATTTTGGAGTGACTCTTGAGTACAGGGACATTATAAGGAAGTTCATGTCCTCACTTCCCAGACAATGTGTTGTTATCAAGAGAACTAAGAACCTTAAGACTCTTACTTTGATACACTTGTATGTATTCTTAGTGGATACCGATGAAGTTGAATATGCAAAGTTCATATGGTAACTCCAGAAATCAACTAGTTCAGCCCTCCATGTGGTTGAAAGGGATAGTAGAGAACCATAACATCATCTTATCTACTATCCTGACAACTCACAATAGGGTCCTTTCATCAACTTCTCGAAGACATCAAGAGAAAGCTACACTCAAGGAAGCCCATTCCAAGAGACAAGTTCTTCACAAGCCTTTGTGTCTTCTGATGATAGTGCATGCAATTTTCTTTTCACCCGTGAAGATCTAGACTGTATCCATCTAGATGACCTATAATATATGGAGATAGTTCAACAAATGGATCTTCTCACTCAAAGAGCCAAGAAGTTCTACTCTAGACATGGAAGAAGATTCCAAGCAATGCAGCCAGTGGAAAATTTGGGCTGGATAAAAGCAGAGTAAAGTGTTACAATTATAACCAAATGGGACACTTTGCAAGGGAGTGTAAGGCACCAAGGACAAATTATGGACAAACACAAACCAGGTGAAACTACACTGAGAGAGCCACCTAGAATAAGAAGCCAAAGCAGCAAGCTGCAACTGTTGTTGAAGAAGGAGGCTTTGACTGGAGCTTTCAAGTGGAAGATGCATCTCCAAACCAAGAACTTATGGTAGACCATGATGTGGCTAAGGTATTGCAACATCTTTGTACACCTGAATGCATTGCTAAAAAGAGCTGAAGATGATTATAAACTAAAGATAGAGGACTTAGAGAAAACTATTTCAACTCTTAAACATGAGCATACCAACTACATGACTTAGATTAAAGATCTTATAACTAAGTTGACTGAATGCTAGCTGAGCTTGTGATCAGCAAAGCCAAGGTAGAAAAATGTGTTATTGAAGAAAAGACATTCAAGAACATAATATTCTCATCCTTGCATGAAAAATTTTGTTATCAAAATAAGCAGGGACTGGGAACTAGTGAGATAGCTCCTCCACACACAATCTTGTTTGTAAGATCTCCTAGGTATGAAACTTGTGAAGATGAGCTTCCCCTCATAGACCTAATGACTGAAGAGGATGAAGAAGATAGTGAAGGATGCATATGAGAAGAGTGAAGAAGAGCATTCTAAGAAGGGTCACTATCCTTTTGAGGAGAGTGAGAAAGTTGAGATGACCAAGTCAAGAAGAAAGAACTTGATCAGGAAAGCCTAGAGGAAGTACAAGAACACTCAATAGATTAAGGCCACTTTTAATTCTAAGCAGAAACAAGTTTTATCTCTGTAGGATTTAAGGTGGTTAAGGCTGAAGACACAAACTTGAACTCTAGTACTTGGAGTTTTAGTTCATGTTCAAATCATCTCAGCAACATGAAGAAGGTTGATCAGTTGTATACTACTGCTACATAACCTGAACCACCTAACTCCAAGGTAGTTTTCACCCTAAAGGAATTCCACAACATCTGTAAAGATGAATATGAAGAATAAAATTGATCAAGTTTAGCCTTGCTCATAAAATAAGACTCTTAAGAAGAAGAAAATAGACTGTGTTATGTATGAAAGTACTTCTTATCTTGCAAAGGATTGTCTTACCATCCAGAAGGTACTATCCACATGATCAAGAAAGAGACTTATGTTGGGGGACTGTGTACGTACAGAGTACTAACTGAAACTACGCATACACTAGATCAAATACTGCGGAATCCTATTTGATTGGCGATCCCATCAATGAGAACGTAGTTTAGATCAATCTAACGATTAAAGAAACTTTAACAACAACTAGAACAAGATCAACTGTGATCTATGAACTTGGAACAGGTTTTCTTGAGTCTTTGGACGGCTAGGGTACGATTATGTGCGTAGGTATTCGAATTGTTTTGTTTTTCCATAAATTAGCTGGTATTTATAGGTTAGGGTCTTCCAATCGTACGACTAACCATTAGTATGGTTCAGTCGTGTGACTGAATCATGCGATTGATCCATCCGCACGACTAAAGGTTCAGTCGTGCGACTGAGTCAATCTTATGTCTCAATCGTGCGACTGATCCGGTCTCTTGATTCAGTCGTGCAACTGGTCCATTAGCATGAAGTATTCATGCGTATGGTCCATTAGCATGGTCCATTCACACGAGGACTTCATACGATCAAGTTTGAACACGTTTCTCAATCATTATTGACTAAGTATTATGTATAACAACCATAAACCTATATAGTTAGTTCAATATGTGTTAATACACAATAAACAATGAAATATTAAAGATTAAAAGCATCAACCACATATTGTATTTCATTCATACCCATTCATTACATATATGTAAGACATGATAGACATTTTACATTAAGCTCCTAAACTAGGTACATATGTATCAACAAACTCCCCCTTGGACCTAGTTTACATTAGTGTCTAAGATTCTTCATTAGCTCCTCAAATTTCTTGTACTTTTCCTCCCTTGTAACTCTAGCATGTATCTCAAATGCAAAACAGAGTCGTATCATGTTCTGGAACTGGAGGGCTTGTACAATGTGTTGCAAGTCATAGAATAGTGGCCACTTGTATAAGGTATAGACATCGCCTGTAGACAAGTTGGTCAGCCACATAGGGTCGAACACCCGGATAGTTTCCATTTTGCTCTCTCTTTGTAAGACTATGGCCGCTTCACTTGTTCTCCAATCATAATACCACCACTTGAAGTGTGGAGTGAAGTCCTATGGCATTTCCCTTAGAGGGATTTTGGACATTATGCACGGAGGACTCCACTTCAGCACCACTTTAGGCTTTCCAGAAATGGGATCCACTTCAGACCTTCTGATGTACCTCTTCGGTTGTTGAGATCTGAAGTTTACCCACCTGGTGTGGTATTCTTTCCTTAGTGCAACCTCAAACCAGCCTGACATTTTCCTCGGATCAGCATATAACAAATTTAGGCATGCCAGCTGGTTGAGCTCAAAACCAGGGAGAGTCTTGAGATCATTTAGGAATCTGAAGTACTCTATGCCCTTCTCTCTCTTAACCGCATACACATTCAGATCCTCAAAATACGCCCATGCAATGATCTTGCCCGACACCTTTAGGTGTTTCTTGACTTTGTATGGCTTGGTGTAGGCATTTGGCTTTTGTGCAGTGCATAGGGCTCGGATCTCAGCAAAACAAGCCGCCCATTCAGCCTTCTTGATATCAACATCAGCGTCCGAGGCTTGGGCTTGGCTCTCATTCTTCTCTGTCTCTTTCTCCATCTCATCCAACTTGTCAAATGTAGCACTGCCGAGAGTGTCACCCAAGTTGGGGATCACATTGCCCTCTCGGTCAGTATACTCTAGATAGTGGTCAGCAGTGACATCCTCTATATCGATTTCGTCTACATTGTTTAGCTCATCATCACTTGTCACATCAAAGTAGGTGCATCTTTGACAATCTCGTCTGGGTTTAGCCTGAACATCTCAGCAAGTTGCTCGTCAGTCAAGTCATGTATGATTTCCCCTTCTTCGGGAGTATAGCTCACCGACCTTCCGACTATCCCTTGCAAATCAAAAATCATTGTGAGTTGAGACTTGATTTGCTAAAGGGGAGCAACATCATATTCATCTTGCTGAGATGTTTGATCTGTTTGATTTAAACATTTAAAACACATCGATCATTAGTGATTAATCAAGACATTCAAACATTTGATAAGAATATATAAACATTAATTATAGAATTATAAATACAAGATTCAAGTACAGAAGTTTTCAATTACATAACCACCTAATCATTACTTTTGTCTTGAATTGCCGGCTTCTCAGCAGGTGGGGCAGAGGATGACGCTCCTTGGTCTTGAGTTCTCTTTGTCCTTCTTTTTTGACCTTGAGCTGAGGCAGATGCAGCTACATCTCCTTCTTCATCAGTATCATCATCTCTCATTGCCCTTGGCCCTTCATCTACACTAGTCTCTTCATCATCACTATCATCATCATCTTCATCATCATCATCATCGTCATCATCAACCCCTCTAATCTTCAGAGGCTCATCTTTCGATCCCTTTAGTTTGAGCATGATCATCTTGTTTGAGGCCTCCAACTCCTCTATTCTCTTCACTGATTGGTCATTTCGCTTCTGGAGTTGGGAGATCTGTTGTGCTTGCTGGGCAATCTGTTGCGCTTGAGTAGCATTTAGCTCCACAAGCTGACTTAGTTGAGCAGCTTTTTCTTCGTCAGCAACTAACAGCTTCAGCACCATCTTGTTTAGTGCTGCCAGTTGTTCCTCTACCCCAATGGAAGGTAGAGTGGATCCTGTGGTGAAGGTGGTGTGGGTTGATGGACCTGCTTGGTGGCTGGTGGTGGTAGATGTGGTGCATATGGGTGGTGGAATATAAGTGGATGGTGAAGGGTTGGCTGTAGTCATCGTGGTTGGGAGTGTGGTAGATGTGGTAAGTAGGTGTGGTAGTGGTGGTGGTAGAGATGATGGAAGTGGTGGTGGTAGCTGTGATGGAAGTGGTGGTGGTTGTGGCAGTAGTGGTGGTGGCTGTGGCAGTAGTGGTGGTGGCTGTGGCAGTAGTGGTGGATGTGGTCAATGTAAATCTTGGCCTCTTACCCTTTTTGCCATAAGGGTGAGCCATTCTCTTCTTCCTAGAGCCCTTAGAAACAGTGGCTCCCCCTTGGCTATTGGGCAGGTCCGGGATATACAGAGGATCTGTACCAGCGGTAGTGGCATCCCGGACTCCCCTTAGCGTCCACCAACCGCCCTGAGCCCTCTCTTCGTGGCTACGACCCGACTCCCCACCGTTCGCACTAGAGGCTCTTCTTCAGACTCCTCCTCCTCGTCCATATGAAAATCATGGTGTATAGGAGCCGGCTCGGGTCCACCTGGACCATCACCTCCTTGATCAACATCATTGTCATCACCGTCAGAATCATCGGAGGATAGAGCAATCCGCTTAACATCAGAATCACTATCATCGTGGTGCCACTTCCTCCTAGCTGGTGCCACATACTCTGCATAAGCCAGATGGCCGAACAACCTCCTCACCGGGGTCTTTACCTGCTTGCCCTGGCAGACCTTCATCCTCCCAAGGGTGGTGTCATCCATGACCTCAAGAGTAGTTGCATCATGACTCTCCTTAGGCAGTGAGGGTAGCTTTTGGTCAATGATCATCTGGAGGAACCGTGGGTACATACAAAATCCCTCCTAACCTTGGCTTCCAAGTTCTCGACCAGATAGGAGACTATAATACGAGAGAAACTGAACGGATGGTTTAGTACTAGTGCAACGAATGCATTCTGGATTTGATCGAAGAGGTCGTCAAATCCTCCACGCCTAGAGGCTATGCAATTGTGGATCACATGTGCCAAATACTTAAATTGAGGGCACATGTTACTCTTGTTCAGTACGCCGACATTTAAGTTGCCAGCGTACTTGATCCTCTTAAAGCATCCCCGGACTGTCAAGGGATGTAGCTTAGTTGTGTGGTCTCCATCATCACCCAGACCTAAGACTCGTGTCAAGTCCTCCTCCGTGATCACTATCTCTTGACCCAAGATGGAGCTCTGGATACAATGGGGCTTAACTGAACTGTCAACCCTGGCACTCTCCCAAAATGCCTGCTGGATAGACCTGTAAAGTGTGCATGGAGTCGATATAGTTTTGAAGATCCGTGATCGGTGAAGAAAAGATATAATCCCAGAGAACTCAGTAGCGTTTCGGGACGTAAGATCAAGGTGGGCACATATGTTGTGCTTGGTGTTTATAGTCCACAATTCTGCCATGTTTCTATAACATAAAACACATAAACATCAGATTAATCCACAACAGAAATACTTGAAGCTTAAACTGTTTTGAAATCAGTCTGGTTCAATCATGCAATTGAACAATACGACTGACTTCAGTCAGTTGATTGAGTATGCGATTGAGTTCAATCAGGCGACTAAGCATGCGTTAAGTTCAATCGAGCGATTATGCATGCGGCTAAGTCCAATCGGGTGATTGTGCTCATATGCCTAGTTCATTCGGCCGATTGAGTCATTCGCTCAGTTCATTCGGCCGATTGAGTCACTTTTCCAGTTCAATCATGCAATTGAAGTTCATTTGGAGTGACCAGTCGCATAGCTCTCTGTTTGAAACTTTAAACCCAGAATCTAGGTCAAAACTTGAAGTTAGACGTTGTTTTTAGACTCTTTAGACTCGCAGGAACCCTAATTGTCACAGTATGTCTTTCATTTTTACCATTATACACATTTATGTGATCTATTTGTTGGTTGTTACCGATTTCTTGATTTTTAAACAATTTGGCCTGTTAGGGTCTAAATATGATATGCATTTTGTGCGATTTCTATCACTCATTACCTGTAGATGATTCAAAAACAGGTCAGTAACACAATGGCGGTGAGAAATCAACTCAATCAAATTTTGGCAGAGTGTTATGCTTTCGGGCGATTTTAGGGCGATTGAGGGGCGATGAGGAGATGCGACCGACTTTAGCCCTATTTATACTGATTTTATCTTCAGTTGGGTAATTGGACCTATTCGCATGCTTCATTCGGGCGACTGGGTCTCAATCGTGCGACTGGCTCAGTCAGTATCATTCATTCGTGCGACTGGAGTTCAGTTGTATGACTGACTCAGTCGGTCACCTCCATTCGTGCGATTGGCTCATACTCATGATCCAATCATGCGAATGGTTCAATCTCGTGCTCCATTCGTGCGACTGGTCCATACTTATGGTCCAGTCGTGTATGACTCTGACTTGTTAATTTGACCTTATGCACTTTCAAACGCTTATCCTTTTAACAATAAATAAAACATTATCAGCAATGATCATCTCAAACATGACCCTTTTAATTTGAAAACAATTGTTGATCACCTCAGACATGATCCTTTTACTTGAAATGAACTTGTCACATCAGACGTGACTCATTTTAATTTTTGAATGTTTTGGTCACCTAAGATGTGACCCTTTTGAGTGAGTGATTCACAGATTATGACGAGTTGTTGGGTCTGACTCTTACCTTACAATTAACTAAACTTAAGCAGAACAACTTGAAATTAAGAACAATAACAAAACATATTTTTGTATTTTTGATTTGAGATGAAATTCAACCTATTAGAATATTCTAATTGATTTTATTTCCTGGACAGCGCAACTTCAGTTCTAGTTAATCATTTCTAGTACGATTCATTTGGAATCATACAGGTATATCAGAATCATTTGGAACACTTTAATAAACAATTTTGATGCTTGATCCTTGTTTTCACTGATAGTCACTAGCAATTTTAGGAAATCATACTAGAGCTACAAGATGCACACACTGATTTTGACTTTCAAGAGCTGCAGCTCACAATGATTGTCAGTATACTTGTCCTCTTAAATCCATACACAGATGTTTGACACACACTGGTGATGATTTAAGGTTTAATTATTTCAACAAGCATTTGTGGATCCCACACTTATATGGTAATCAACATTCCTCAGGAGATTTTTGAGCGGGCTATGGGTATATTACAAGAAGAAACTATTCTAAGAGCTTTCAAAGAGATGCTAAGCCTCAGGTCAGTGCTACCGCCACAGTAGAGAGGTGCAAACAATAATGAATTCTAGAATATTTAGGTTATGCTTATCCTTAGGTCAGTACCACCGCATAGCAGAGAGGCACACAACCTATCTTCTTGTTTGAGCTATTATTTTCTTTTTGCACATATCGCACGAACAACATAGGTTATTAGCTTGATTGCTTTTTGCATTTCATGTGCTTTGCTCATATTTTATAGTCATTCGCACACATTTGTGGCGTTTATTTTGCTTGTCACCCCTTATTGGAACTTTGTTGATTGTGTTAACTAAGGATAAGATGGGAACCCACAGCTTGTTGAACAACTTAGTTTGTGCTTGAAATCACCAATGATGTCTACTTATCTGTTGTGTTGAATCTACCAACACATCATCTAATGAGCTAACAACCTCTAGGTCTACTTTCTCTATGTTACCATAATAGCATACTAGTTTAACTATCATATTTCTTTTTATTTTTTTTTGACTTTTTAGACTTAAACTTTGAATTTTGTATCTTAATCAATTAAATCTTTTGAAGTCCCAAATAATCTGTTCCCTGTGTATTATCGTTTTCCAACTACGTTGAATCAGTATCACAGATTTGATTTATTTCCTTTTAGCTAAAACTGTCCTCCTCTCCCCTTTTTAACCAACTAATTTAATACTAAACTAACCTATTCTCCCCCTAAAATTCTAAAACCGAAAATGTTTTTGCGTTTTGAATTTAATAGGTGAAGAAATAAAGATAAAATACAGTAAATTAAATAAAATAAAAATAAAAATAAAAAATAGCTCTACTCGACAGACAATGTACTGTCGTCTTCTGGAATTACGTCACATTTCTTTTTCACACTGTTGATCTCTAACAAATATAAAAATCTTGGTTTATCAAAAGCTTTTGTGTAGAGGTCAGCGCGTTGAAAGTCTGTATTAATTTTAACCACATCGATTAAATTCTTTTCAAAACAATCACGTAAAAGTGATATTTAATTCTGATGTGTTTAGTTTTTGGATGTTGGACAGGATTTTTAGTTACGGCTATAGCAGCAGAATTATCAACAAATATAGGAGTGTTGAATCCAGATGATTTGGGAACAACAACTAGCAGTAGCAACATATTCAGCTTCAAAAGTTGACAGAGCAACGGATGTCTACTTCTTACATTGCCAGGTGACTAATCTTCTCCCAAAGAATTGACATCCTGCAGATGTTGACTTGTAGTTCATTTTGCAGCTGCCATAATCCGAATCGCTATACGTTGTAAGCTCAAAGTCATCGTTATGAGGATACCACAACCCATGTGTTAGTGTACCCTTCAGATAATGAAATATCCTTTTGACTCCTATGAGATGGTTGACTTTCAGTTTCGCCTGGTATCTGGAACAAAGACACGTCGCGTACATGATATCAGGTCTTAAGGCAGTGAGGTACATGAGGGATCCGATCATTCCTCGGTACATGATGGCATCCACCAGATCACCATTTTTGTCAGGTGCTACGTCGTGGTTTGTAGCAAGTGGAGTCCCAGCTACCGAAGCATTCTCCATATCGAACCGACTGAGAATATCGCCTAAATACTTGGTCTGATGTAGAAATATCCCCTGTGGTCTCTGATCCACCAGTAACCCGAGAAAGAACTTCATCTCTCCCATGGCACTCATCTCAAATTCAGCTTTCATTACTGCTTTAAATTGTTTACATAATTCTTTGTTTTTGGAACCAAAGATTATGTCATCAACATAGATCTAAACTAGCAGTAAGTCACCATCCTTTTCTTTGATGAACAGTGTACAATCAATCACTCCTGTGCAAAAACCATGTTTCACAAGATGAGTCAAGAGCTTCTCATACCATGCTCTTGGGGCTTGATGGAACCCGTAGAGAGCCTTATTTAGTTTGTAAACTCTGTCCCGATGATAAGGATCCTCAAATCCTTCAGGTTGACTGACATACACTGTCTCACGGATTTCACCATGAAGGAATGCACTCTTTACATCTAGTAGATAAACTTTAATCTTTATATTAGATGCATAGGCTAGGAAGATATAGATTGCTTCCATTGTCGCCACAGGTGCAAACACTTCATTATGATCAATGCCCTCGACTTGTCGGAATCCCTGAACTACAAGTCGAGCCTTGTTTCCGATTATGACCCCTTGGTCATCTTTCTTGCACTTCAAGACCCATTTGGTGCCAATGACTTTAGCACTTTTTGGTCTATCCACCAGTGTCCATACTCCTAACTTCTTGAATTAAATAAGTTCTTCTTACATGGCACTCGCCCATGCCTCTTCGTTTAGGGCTTCACTAACATATTTTGGCTCAAATTGAGACACAAAACATCGATATGCACCATCATGAAGATATCCCTTTTCCATTACTGAGGCATAATCAGCTGAGTATAGCTGATTTCTTGTCTGTACTCCTGATCAAACATATCCAATGACATTGTCCAAAGGATGATAAACATTTAGTCATGATCCAGGAGTGGAGGGAACAACTACCTCATTATCCAGGTTGTGAACACCAGGTTGGTATCTGAGGCAGTGGGAGTGTGAGGTTCCAAAGTGTCAAAGGCATCAATATCATATGTGTGTGTACTTGCAGTAGTAGGAACCTATGCCTCCTGATCCACCTGTTCATTTTCCACGTCTTCATCATCAGAGGAGGAGTCACTTATCTCAAGTGCTTCCCTGAAGAACTAGAAGACTCACCTTGTGAAGCTGAGGTTGTCGAGTCTAGTGATGGTGTGTTTAACACATCGTACATCATTCTGGCCGATAACACATCCTCAGTAGGGGAGAGAGGGATGTCGAAGGACTTAAAGAATCCATCATAGTCAAAAAAGAATGAGGGTCTTTTTCCAGCACGGGGGTGGTGTATCTCTGAACGTCGATGTTGCACCATACTTCTACTTGACTCGTTGAGTTGTTGTAAACTCTCTTATTCGGTATGTTGTATCCGAGAAAGATTCCTTCTTCAGCCTTTTCATTGAACTTCCCTGACTGAATTTTCTTGAGTAGTGTATATGGTGCGCCAAACGGTTTGAGGTACTCTAGATTAGGTTTATGTCGTTGGAGCAACTCGTAACACGTTTTACCATGGTGTTTGACCACCAGGGCTCGATTTAGGGTATAACATTCGTTAACTACTGCCTCGTTCCAAAATTGGATAGGCAGTTTCGAGTCTGTTAGCATCGTTCGGGCTATCTCTATCAAGCTTTGATTCTTTCTCTCAGCAACTCCGTTCATTGAATGAACTTTCTTTCCTTATGAGACTTCTTTGTCTGTTTACCTTTCTTGCACGCGACGCAAAATCCGGTGATTGGAAGTTCTTAACACTTACTCCCCGCACAAGATCATTCTGGATCAAGTGATTCATCTTCCGTTGATAATGTGTCCCATTCTCCTATGCCAGGAGATGGATTCTTTCTCTGTTGCCTTTGACAAGAAGCATTAAACTTGATGATCAGTTGTGGAGGCCTTTGATAGATCCAAGACATATAAATCGTTGTATCTTGAAGCTGACATTAAAACTTGGTCCTCCGGGATTATGTAATCCTTCTTCAATACATAGCACTCCTTGTTATCAAAGACAACCTTGAAATCTTTGTCATATATGTGGGAGACATAAAGTAAGTTATTTTGAAGTTATTGAACATAGTTTACCTTATCAAACTTAACCTTCTGATTTCCCACTTCCCTTGTGTAGTGATATATCCTCTTTTATTTCCAGCAAATGAACGTGTCCCCCTTTAATTTTTTTGACATTTGAAAGGAGAGACAAGTTCCCAGCCATGTGCCTGATGCTCCGCTATCAATAATCCTGGTATTTGTAGTAGCACTATAGCGGACACCCTGCACATTCAAAGGAAATGATTAGTTTAGGTTAGGGACCCAAGCCTTAACTGGCTTGGGTGACCCAGAGGAATCACACATCATGAACTCAACCCACTGTCCATTTGAGGGTGAGGGTGTATCATTCTTCTTCTTGTTCTCATTATCAGACACTTGCCTTGTCTTTGCTTTCCATAAGCCAGTTTTGTGTAAGGCTTGTTTGTGATAAATAGACGACTGGCTTACAGGTTGAACTCTAGATTCATTACTTATTTTTGGTGGAGTAATAGAACTTCTTTTCAAAGAAGTTTGTTTAGTATCATAAAGATCTATTTTATTTTTAGGGGTCTGATAATAAGGACAATTAGAAGCGATATGTCCATACTTCCCCACAATTGTGACATGATAAACTTTCTACATGTTTGTGGAACTGTTTCTGTGGGGAAGTGTGTGACCCAGGTGTGACTTTAGTCTGTTTGGGTTTGGACACTTCTTGTTTAGATATTTTTGCTTCTTTAACAAAATTCATTGTTTGAACATTTTTAACATCTTTACCCTTTTGTTTATTTGGACTATTACATGGAGCACGTGGTAGGTTAACTTGTTTGATCTTTTTGGGTTCAGAAATAGACCTGTTTGAACCTGACTTTACATTAACTTTTTTCAAATTGTTCGTCCAAATTGACATTAGGCATCTTACCTTTAGATTTGAAAGTGGCCTCCTTCTATTCAGCGATAGATTCCACCGATTTACTCGTGGAATCTGGATCACTAACTAGAGGAGTGGACACTACATGATCTTTGATTGGATTGTTATTTATTGGTCTACATTTAGCATTCAACAAGATCTCATGTGGTGGTGGAACCACTTTGTAACCTAACCCCTCCCCGTTGTTACGTTCTTTCACTAAGTGTTGGACTATGTGAGAAGAACTTGTCCAACTATGCAGTTTTTATTTTAATGAGTTGACTTCGACTTCCAAAATTGCTTTTTGTTTCTTAGTTTCTTCCAGGGAGTTTAAATAGAACTTTATATCATTTGCTTGGTTAAACGCAACAACCTCGGTTTCCCTTAGTTGTTTATTTAAAAGTTCTATTTTCTCTTTATAACTGTGCTCATTTTGTTTTAAAATCCGATTTGCTTCTGTGCATAGTTGTAAATCATTTACTAAGCTATCATTGTGATCTAATAACCTAGCAAATTTAAGGTCAATGCTTTCTCTAAATTTATTACATTCATTACAAGCATGACTTTCAAAAAGTTGGTCTTTGGTACTTACCTATGAAGACTCGGTTGAACCTGCCATCAGTGCAGAGGTTGACTCCTCGGATGTTGGTGATTATGAACATGTAGTTCTAAGATCGTCTTCATTCAGGTGATTGACCACATTCGCAGAATCTTCATTATTTGACACCACTAGTTCAACTGCGATTTCACCTTCGCTTGCAGATCTGTCATTCAACCCTCAACACAAGCAATGTTAGATTCCCCCGGAGATACAAAACGAAAGGTCCAATCTTGCCTTTCATCATCTTGTGCAGTCAAGGCCTTTGTTTCCTTGTTTGACAAGGTAGCTCTATTCATGGGTTTATCTTGACGGTTGAAGGTGGAGAATGGATTATCATTACCTGTCTTCTTGGGTTTAACATATTCACGTTTGAAATGCCCCTTCTTTCCATAGTTAAAGCAGGTAACTTTGGTTTTATCAAAACAAAAGGTAGTGTCTTTTGTGGCTATAAAGTTCTGTCCGGTCTTTTTCACAAACTTCTTTGCCCTTCGGATAGCACTAGCCAATGCCCATATGATATCCATTCTTTCGAGTTCAGTTTCATCCACCTGCTCATAATCTTCATCTGCGAGATGGCAGATTCCAATCTTCCCCGCAACTAGGCCATCATAGGAGTGAACTACCTCTGCTAGAGATCCATATGCTCCCTTGCCACCTCCATAGTAATATTACAGAGATTCTTGGTCTTCAACTTTGTAGCATTTGCTTCAGGTACTATATATTGGGTGCAAGATGACCCTGACGTTTCATATCCTAAAGTAGTGGCTTGAAGAGGAGATGTTGAACTTGACAAAAATGTCATTGAAGTGGTGCTCCTGAACTTGTTGAGGTGGTAAATGAGTTATATAGAGACGGGTTCTGATCGTATGATCCTTTCTGAGACCCGTACTTCATCCTCAATTCTTCCTCTCTCAACTTCAGAATGAAATCATTGATATCCAACTTTGCAAGCATATATTCTGTCTCAAATTTGACACAAACGAGACCCATTTCTCTGGCAACCCATTGGCGAAACTTGACACCTCGTCTTCCATGGACGTGGTTACCCCATGAGTGTGCAGCTCACTCATCAAGTGGTAGAATCGGTCGATGATGTCATCCAGACTCTCTTTTCCTATCGAGAGAAGTTATCAAACTCCTTCTTCAGAGCCTTTGCCTTTAATGCCTTCAACGTTGCATTCCCATCATATTGTTTTTCCAGAGCCTCCCATAACTTCTTTGCTTGTTTGTTCTTAGAAAACTGATGGAATATGTCCTTTGATATTGACTGAGTCAACAAGCATACACCTTCTTTTCCGCATTGTACTTCACCTTCTGGCTATCAGTCATACCACCCAAGGAAAGTTTAACGCCATTAGCACCAACCGGTATGCTATAACCTGTCTTGATTGATTCCCACAGATAGGATCAAGCCATTTAGATATATCTCGAACCTTTGCTTCCATTATGGGTAATCATTTAACGTTATGAGTTTAGGGGGCTTATTTTGATTCCTGTTGGACCAAAAGAACCAATGAGCCAAGATCAGAAAACCTCTAAGTCCCACATGGTATCACAACAACTGCTGAAAGACTCATCCAGTTTGACAAGTGCTGAAGACCTCAACAGCTGAAGATCAAGTGCTGAAGACTTCAATAGCTGAAGAACTAAAGTACTGAAGTACAACAGCTGAAGAACACAAGTGCTGAAGCTGAAAGACCAAAGTACTGAAGTACAACAGCTGAAGAGTTTACAAGTACTGAAGATCAACAACTGATGTACAAAGTCTGAAGACAAAGACTGAAGACATCAGCTGATGGGTCTACTAAGTCATCAGCTGATGAAACACCTGAAGGTCAAAGTCTGAAGATCAAGTACTGAAGCCTCAGTAGTTTGTCACAACTGCTGAAGAGTACTTCTTCAGTAGTTGTGATATCAGTAGTTTTATTTTTTATGTTTCAGTAGTTTTGTAAAATGACTGAAGAGCTTGTTCTTCAGTTGTGTAGTTTCAGTAGTTTTTATTTTGTACTTAACACTCTGATATGTTCTCAGTAGTTGTGAACATTTCAGTAGTTTGTTAAGAGTTTGTTATTTTTGTATTTGATCTGCCAGTTGTCACTTTCCGTGATAACAGCAGTGATTGTTGCACTCTATATAAGGAGTGACAACCTATTGTAACAGGATGAATGAATGGAATGTAATGAATGATTTGATTGGAAAGATTCTACATCTATAAACATTCCTTGTAATCAGAAACATATATTCTCTCCTATAACCGTATGTGCTCTTAATGAATACAAGTTTGATTGCTTGCTACAATTTGTCTAATTCGTTCATTTCCGCTGCTTTGAATCCTAATACGTCAAACGTGTGATCGCTGATCCTATCAAATGGTATCAGAGCAGGTTAATCATTGATCGATCTAATAATTGATCATTGAAACTGCTATTCAAGATCTAAGTTTGATTGAATTAGCTTTTGTCATTGCAAGAAACGGTTATAGAGATTGAATTGTCTGTATTTCTGATCATTCATCCTGAGATCTTCTCTTGGTTTTCATTGAGTTTGTTGTGGTCTGTTAAAACTTTTAAAAGCTTGAACTAAATTGTTTTTGAACTGAAAATGACTACTCCCTCCAATGATCCTCACAATACTGGTTCCTCAACCAAGCCACCGATGCTGGTTAGGAATGAGTACAACATATGGCAAAGACGTATGCTCCATCACCTGTCTGTTAACAGCGCAGGGTGTTGGACATCAGTGGTACATGGTCCACACAAGCCTATGGTGAATAACTCGGAAACCAATCAAATGGTTCCGAAGAGGAGGGAGCAATACTCAGATGAGGATAAGAGGTTCTTGAAATTGATGCAAAGCCCATGGAATCCTGGCCATGGCACTGCCAAATGAAATATATTCTGGGCTAATGCATCATGAAACTGCCCATGACCTCTGGAATGCCTTGAAAGAACAATTTGGAGGAACAGATGAGGTCTTGGCAAATAATAGAGAAATTCTTGCCCAACAATATAAGACATTCTCTCATAGAAAGGGTGAGACCTGACTCAACAATATGAGCGGTTCTCTTGTTGATCTCTGAACTAAAAATGGTCAAACTTGAGTACACAAATATTCAGATGAATAACAGATTTCTCAGATCACTGCCTGAGAGATGGACACATATACTATTGTCCTACGCTCCAGTGCAAGTTTGGACAAACTATCTCTCACCCAACTCCATGGGAACTGCTCACTTTTGAGAGAGAGATAGAACAAAGAGAAAGCTGTCTTCATCTGGAAAGCTCACTGAAGACTTTGTACCAGGCAACACTGCATTGGTGGGTCATGAGTCAGAATATGCTTCATCTGAATGCCAGTATGATGAGCATATTAATTCTCTTCAAGCAATTCTGATTCTGCATTTTGAGTGTTGATGGTCAATTTACTGGTGTAATAATGACAATCTATGCTTCATTATGGATGATCTCAAGGGGATTGCCGATGATGACTTAGAAAGATGGATATTTTGAGCCAAATGGCCTTGATAAATATCAGATCTCAGAAGTTCTATAAAAGAACTGGAAGAAAATTCCCAGGACTCTCTGGCAAAACCAAAGTTGGTTTTGACAAGAGCAATTGAGGTGTCACAAATGCCAAAGGCTTGGACACTTTGCAAGAGAGTGTAGATCAACTGGATCTAACTCCACTGCACCCTTTGTGACTTTTCCTGGCAATAGTCAACAACACAGAGGGCAACATCCTGTCACCTCTAGTCATCATCCTCAACAACAATCTCCAGCATATTTTGTTCCTCAGGGTCAAATGCCATATCCTTACCTTGTATTACATGCCACAGTCAAATCAAGTTCAAGTTCCTATGGCACCACAACCTCATGCACTACCTAAACCTCAGCCTTCCCAATCTCATCAACAAACTCAACCTCAACAACACAGCTTCTTCACCCCAGGAGTTGTTGACTGGAGCAGTTTACCAGATGACATGTCTGGTCATGATCAACTGTTCTCAGGTGCTGGTCAACATGGTGGTGACAGTCCTTTTGGAATCTAGCTCTTATGGCTTTGGAGTCTGCTGATACTTCATGTTCTAGTGCCTCTACATCTCAGGTATCACAGGTATCCTCTGAGGCAAAAGCCAAATTATGTTCTGAACCATGCATAGCAGCATTTGCCTCCATTAGAGAAGCAAATGTAGCTCTAATTAACAAGAACATTGAGCTAGAACAAACAATTTCCAAAAATAAAGCTGAGTTTGAGTCTGTGCTTAAAGATAAAGATGATGAGATTTATAAACTGAATTGCCAATTAATTGATGATAAGGCTAGAGAAGAGTACTTCTAGAGAAGTACAAAGATCTCAAAGAAACTCTTGCAGTTACCCAGGTAGAGTGTGATAGATGGGTACAATCATGCAAAGGTTTTGAAATGCTTCTTAGTAAGCAATCTGCTTCAAATGTGAAGTTTGGAATTGGTTACAATCACACTGCTCCACCTACAGATTTTACCCCAAGAGAGGTAGAATCTGATGGTGAGAGTGATAACCAATCCATCACATCATGTGATCTACCTTCTGATACAGCACAATCAGAAGTAGCAGTCAGCATCAAGCCCTCTTTGAACCTATCAGCTGATGTTGATGGTTCAAATGCTGACATTCACATGATTAATGATTTGATCAACTCAGGAGTTAATTCTGAAGGTCCTAAAAGGACTAGAGAGCAGGATTCAAACACCTGAAGTTCAAACTTCAACTGCTGTCAGTACTGAAGAGAAGAAAACTGGCAGTAGAAAGAGTTTGAAGACTACTAAAGAGGTTGTCAAGAAAGCAAACAATGCTTCCAAAGCATTAAAGAACAAGTCTTCTGTTGCTTCATCCTCTTTAGTTGATGATCAACCTAAGATGAAGAAGAAACCATGTGAAGTATGTGGTTTGTTCAATCATCTTACAGATGATTGTTGGTACAAAAGAGGTTCCAACTCAAACTAAAAGAAGAAATTAATGAAAATGGTAAAAATGAAAACTGAGTTTGAGACCACATTTGTATCAGCAACATCAAAACCTGTAATCCTTAAGTCCTCAAAGAAATCCAAAAGGAAGGGTTAAATAGGTGACAGCTGAGGGTGCTCAGAAGAAGAAGGTGCAACATAGGAACTTATCAAACTCCACTAGCAATGTGTCTGATGAGCTGAAAGCTTTATCACAAAATCAGACACAGCTGGTTATGATGGTTCAACATCTGTTGGTAGAGTTAACCAACTAGATGCTCCTATGTTGAAACCACAGAAAAGGAGGTCCAAGCCAAAGGACTCCTCTTCTACACCATCTTCTTCCTCTCAGGCTGTTGTTTCAAATAAACCTGTTAGTTTACCATCTATTGATGAGACCAGGCCTAAAACCAAAAAGGTTTGGGTCTCTAAAACTAACTAATTGTTTATTATTGCAGGGTTCTTCAACATGCCAAAGTAGCATATGGTATGTAGACAGTGGGGGATCTATGCACATGACTGGGAACAACTCTCTTCTTCATGACTACTCTCAAGGAAAGAAGGGATTTGTCTCTTTTGGCAATGATGCTAGGGGTTACATCATCGGTAAGGGCTTTGTCTCCAATGGAGAAATCAAATTTGATGATGTTAATCATGTGGAAAATCTCAAGTACAATCTCTTGAGTGTCAGTCAAATGTGTGATAAGGCCATGTTGCCCTTTTCACTAGTCAAAACTGTAGGATTCTGTCATCCAAAGTTTTACACTTGATTGACAAGGTGTTGGATGATCACACTCTCCTGACAGCCACAGGACAGGAAGAGTGTATGCCTTAGATCTTTCTAAGAAGATAGATCACAAAGGAATCCTTGCCTATTTTCCAAAGCCTCTTCTCAAGAATCTAAACTGTGGCACAGGAGGCTGGGTCATGTTAATCTCAAAAACATGAATCAGCTTACCCACAATAGTTTAGTCAGAGGCTTACCAATAAGGAGTTCCACTGTGATGACACCTGCACTGCATGTTTAAGAGGAAAACAGCACAAAGTCTCATTCCCTCCTATTGAAATGTCTAAGTCCACTGCTTGCTTGCAATTAACATATGGATCTATTTGGTCCTGTGAAAGTAATGAGCATGGCAAAGAAGAAATACTGTCTGGTAATGTGGATGATTACTCCAGATTTGTATGGACTTTCTTTCTACATTCAAAGGATGAGGCTGCACAGAAGATTATTCACTTTGTGCTGTATATTGAGAAACAGTATTCCCTTCCAGTCAAGTGTATTAGGAGTGACAATGGAACTGAGTTCAGAAATCATACACTTGATGACTTCTATCTTTCAAAGGGAATCAAAAGGCAGTTCAGCATTCCAAGGACTCCAGAACAAAATGGAGTAGTGGAGAGAAAGAACAGGACCCTCATTGAAGCTGCAAGGTCCATGTTGGCTGACTCAGGTTTGCCACTAACCTTTTGGGCTGAAGCTGTCAACACAGCTTGCTATGTGCAAAATAGAGTTTTAGTAAATCAGAGGTTGATGAAGACTCCATATGAAGTCCTCCATCATTTGGCTCCTCTGATTTCATTTTTCAAAGCATTTGGGTGTCCCTGTTTTATTCTCAACACAAAGGATCAACTCCATAAATTTGATCCTAAGGTGGATGCAGGGTACTTTGTTGGGTATTCATCTACTTGCAAAGCATACAGAGTCTTCAACTGCAGAACAAAGATGGTTGAAGAAACTCTACATGTTAAGTTCAATGAATCTCCAAAGGACAAGATTCCACAAAGCCCTGTGGAGTTAATTGATTTGGACATACTGCAATATGTTCCTTATCAAACTCCTGCTGTTGCTCCTGTCAACAGATCACCACCTGGTGGTACTGCTGATGATGATGATGATTGCAGTACTCACCTCTTCAGGTTTAGTGATCAGCTGCCTGACTCAGCTAGACCTGATATTCCTGTAGCTCCAGTAGCACCATCCACAACAAATGCTGATGAGATCTCTTCGTCTTCAACTTCCTTTGAATTACCATCCACTGATTGGTTTCAAGGAAATGATTCACCATCACCATCTGTTGCTACTGAGCCTGCTACAAACACTTTCACAGATCTCATTGTGTATCAAGATCTGAAGAATCACCCTATGTCTCAAATCATTGGTGATATCACTGCTGGAGTATCAACAAGAAGTCAATTGTCAAATTTCTGCTTCTATGCTCTCTTCATCAGTCAGCAAGAGCCAAAGAATTATCACATCGCTTTAAAGGACAATGGATGGGTTGATGCCATGCAGCTTGAGCTTCTTCAGTTCAAGAAACAGCAAGTGTGGGAACTGGTTCCTCTACCTCCAGGTAAGTGTGCAATAGGCACTAAATGGGTGTTTAGGAACAAAACTGATGAAAATGGGCTTATTGTTAAGAACAAGGCCAGACTGGTTGTTCAGGGGTTTGCACAAGAGAAGGTATTGATTATGATGAAACCTTTGCCCCTGTAGCCAGACTGGAAGCAATTCGATTGTTTTTAGCTTATGCTGCTCATCAAAACCTAAAGTTTTTCAAATGGATGTCAAAGTGCATTTTTGTATGGAAAAATTAAAGAAGAGGTTTATGTATGTCAACCTCCAGGATTTGAGGACAATAAACATCCTAACTGGGTGTATAAGCTTGATAAGGCTTTATGGGTTAAAACAAGCTCCCAGAGCCTGGTATGAGACATTATCAAACTTTCTTCTGGAAAACAATTTCACTAGAGGCTCCATAGATAAGACTTTATTCATTAAGAAAGCTGGGCAGCATAATCTACTTGTTCAAATTTATGTGGATGATATCATTTTTGCATCCTTTGATCCAAAGTTGTGTGATGCCTTTACAAAGTTGATACAACAGAAGTTTGAAATGAGTGCCATGGGAGAATTACAGTTCTTTCTGGGGTTGCAAATCAAACAAAAGGCTGATGGAATTTTATTCATCAGTCCAAATACAAAAGATCTTTTGCAAAAGTTTGATTTACAAAACTGTAAGTCCTGTTCTACCCCCATGTGCAGCACCACACAACTGGATACAGATCAGAAAGGTAAAGTGGCTGATGAAACACTTTACAGATGTATGATTGGGTCATTGATGTATTTAACAGCTTCTAGACCAGATATTATGTTTGCTACATGTGTTTGTGCTAGATTTCAGGCTGCACCTAAAGAGTCTCATTGATTGCAGTCAAGAGGATCTTTAGATATCTGCAAGGCACTCCATCTCTAGGTTTATGGTATTACTGGACATTCTGGTAAATTAGTTGCTTTTTCTGACAGTGACTATGCAGGGTGTAAGTTGACCAGGAAATCAACTTCTGGTGGATGTCAATTCCTAGGCACTGCTTGATTTCTTGGCAGAGCAAGAAACAGACCTCAGTTGCTACATCAACTGCTGAAGCAGAGTACATTGCTGCTGCAAGTTGTACATCTCAAGTACTCTGGCTTCAAAACCAACTTCTGGATTATGGCATTACAGACTAAGACTCCATTGCTAATGGATAGTGCTTCAGCTCTTTGCATTGTCAAAAATCCAGTCCAGCACTCTAGGACCAAACATATAGAGATCAGACATCATTTTATAAGGGATTGTTTTGAAAAAGGTCTGATTGATCCTAAGTTTGTGCCTAGTGCTGATGAGCTTGCAGACATCTTTACTAAGCCTTTGGATAGTTCAACTTTCCAAAACCTGGTGTTAAGGCTTGGTATGCTGCAGCTAGAATAAATGACAACTACTGATGATCTTAGTAATAAGTACTGATGATCATTAGTACCTATGTCACATATAAGTACTGATGAGCTCTCTTACCCTCAGTAGTTTTTATAACTACTGAAGGCTAAATGTCTCATAAGTACTGAAGTACTTCATCTGTTCTAAACTACTGATGCAGTTACAACTGCTACAATCAGTAAAAACAGATAAGTACTGATGTCCTATGAAACAACTGAAATCAGCTAAAAAGTCTGTTGAATGTGTTGAGGACAGTATGAAACAGCTGAAAAGCTACGAATTGACGAAAACAGCTGAAGAGAACTTTCTCTTCAGTCGTTTGTACAACTGCTGTTTCATTCTAAACAACTGAAGCAAAACCACGTCTTCAGTAGTTCTATAACTACTGATGACTAATACCAAGTCTTCAGTTGTTTACAACAGCTGATGACAAAACCACTGTCTTCAGTAGTTTCATAACTGCTGATGACAAACACCAAGTCCTCAGTTGTTTCAATCATCTGAAGTCAAAACCACGGTCTTCAGTAGTTTTCTAACTACTGATGCCTAACACCACGACTTCAGCTGTTTCAACGTCTGAAAGGATAATACCATGTCAACGGTCGGTTAAAACTACTGATGACTAACACCACATCCTTCAGTCGTTTTCTTACCCGTACCCTATAAATACCCCTAACCTAAGCTCTCAATGCTTCATCTTCTTCAAACCTAACGTTCCTCTCCAAAATTTTCCTTTTCTCCATGGCGTCCATGCAAATTAAACCGCGACACAACTGTGTTGCCTATCTCACTAAATCGTCTATCTGGACTAAGTTCGATACTGCTATCGATCTTATGGTTCAGTCCCAATACAACACGGCATTTCTTCTGAATCCCATACTACATGCCGAATCCTTGAACCAATTTTGGATGAACGTTACTGTAACCACTGGGGAGAACAACACACCATCCCTCCAGTCGGTCGTAAACAACAAAGAAGTAGTCATCACTCCTGCAACAATCCGCCAAATTCTTCAACTGAATGATGCTAGTTCTCCTGCTGGATATCCAAAGGGCACCATAGATCTATCCTTTGCTCAACATGGATATCAAGGCGATCTCAGTGCCTCCACTATCATGAAGAAACATTTTAATAACGCTGAGCGCCTGATTTTTCACATGGTGAATGTATGTTGGCCCCTAAGACATCGTCTTGGGATCAAATGTCAACAAAATGGCAGCAGGTAATGTATTCTATTCTTGAGCAACAACCACTAAATTTTTCAGAAATAATATTTTTAGAGCTCAAGGATATGGCTCAAAAACTAACGGCCAACCGTTGGATACTATATCCACGGTTCATAATGGCCATCATTACAAACCAGCTTAATGCTGAGGGACTTGTTGGCTTGGGAGTCCCTGCTACGGCTGTTCTGCCGGAAGTATACTCCCGGCACAACTCTGACCGGACACTCAAAATGGCTGCCAAGCTGCGACAACCCACGCAGCTGGAACCCACAGCCACCACCTCCAAATCCAAAGTCCCCACCAAACCCACCAAAAAGAAACCCAAAACGGCTACTCAGGGAATTGAGTCCCCTGAGGTTGCCCCTGCAACACAAATGCAGGATATATCCACTAGTCCAAACCCCCTAGTGGATACAATGACTCTTCCAGCCAGAGCCGCTCAGCCTCCTCCCAACAGGAGCCTGCAGCAACCACAAAAGGGTACCTACATATCTGGGATCTTCCTCACTTGAGGGGATTGCCATTGAAGAGCACCAACCTCCCCAGGTGCACACTGCTTCTATCCCTTCACCCCAAACAACCGCCCCTCACAGCCCAACTTTAATAGTTGCACAAGTGCTGACTCAACTGCACTCCTCCCCCTCCCCAGAAACCACTTACTACTGGGAATACCTCTACAATTGAGGGGGAGGAACACAGTGCACTTGAGAACCCACAGCACAGGGGTTTACCACTTCTATCTCCTAGTGTAGACAAGGAGCTTAGAATATCTAGTGAGGCTGCCACCTCCTCTGACTCAGCACATGATCAGAGTGGGGCTGGTAACATTGCTAAGACCTCACTAGAGGCAACAGCTGATGATGGACACTGTCTTGAGGCTGGAAGTCACCAGTACCAAGCACAAGGGGCACATGCATCAACTGGTCTACACCCAGTGCATGTAAATCCTGCTCTAAGCAGGAGGTCAGATGATTCAGCTTCGGCTGATGATGACCTGGGCTTCTTCTATGATGTTCTTGCCCAGAACACAATCCTTGAAGAGAAAGTCAGTAGGCTGCAAAACCTACTTGACCAACTCTCACAAGGAGAAAGACCATCTGCCTCCACCCACCCACAGATGGCACCTTCACTTGAAGGTTCCCCAAACACTGAGCCACTCCAAACTCAACCACCTGCCTCTGCTTCAGGCCCTACTTCTCAGGAACAGAACCTTCCTGAGCAAATAGGTGCTGCACTTCAAAATTCCCTCCCTCTCATCACACCACTAATCACTGATATTGTAACCAAAGCCATTGATGAGAGGCTTTCCTCACTTTACAGCCCTTGGTGGATGTTGCTGTCCAAAAGACTCTTTTCTGCGGTACAAACCCCTCTCTCCAATGCAACCAAAAAGGGGGAGAGTACTGCAGTGAAAGAGAAGAAGAGGAAAAGAACAGAGGAGAAGAAGGAAGAGGAGGAGAAAGAAAAGCAACCTCTGCTCACTTACAAGCGAAAGAGAAGTGCTGATGATCACACTACTGAAGACAAATCCTTGGAGGAGCTGGTCAAAGAAGCTGATACTACACACAGCCGATCCATGGATAAAATAGTTGAACAACTTTTCAGGCAGGGGTTTGACACAGCCATACTGGATAGCGAGATCAGAAGGTTGGAAGTGCAAGAGATACAAACCCGTTGGGCAGGGTATGATGCTCTTGAGAAAGAGAGATGGAAATAATGATCCGCTTCATTGCAAAATATTTAGGAAGATCATTAGTGGAGATTCGCGCATGGACCAGGGACAGCATTCTGGCTATAGCCACCAGAATCTGTCTGTCTGAGCAATTCAACAAAGGGATTATTGTGGAAGCCCTTGATGAGGCTGGGGCTGGTAAAAGTTAGAGATGGCTAAACTCACAAAGGCGAAGCTAACTACAAAGATGCTGGATCAACCTTCCCTTCCACCCACTCAAACAGATCCCATCCCTCAAATCTCCCAATAAATCTCTAAGCCAAAATCCAAACATCCTCATTCTTCAAAACCAAATCCTTCACCAACACCAATTCCTTCACCAACACAACCATCATCCAGTGATGTACCCAGAAGGAGGAGACGGGTGCTGAGGATGGAAGAAGAAGAAGAAGAGGAGGATGAAGATGATAGTCTGCCACTCTCTGCTGTTCTGAAGCTACCAAAACCCCAAAGTCAACCCATGATCACATCTGACTCTCAAAGGGAAATGGTCAGAGTCAAGATAGAAGAAGAAGAACAGCAGAAACAGCACGATGAGCAACTATTGAAGATGGTTGACAAGGAATTCCCTCAGTCATCATCTATTCAAGCCATGAAAGGGCATGCTCAAAGGCTGTACACTCTCAGGCACACCTTTCAATATCAGAAGGAGAGAGTGAGAGTATGGCAAGACCCCTGGGTGAGTTCTAGAATCCATAAAAGAACTATCCCACACAGATACAACGGCCAGGTACGAAAAACAATAGAGTCTACCATCATGTTGGCCGTTGTAGTCTCACCCTAGGAAATCATTGATGAATTCAAGAAAGCTCACCAAGCAAAGAAGACCCCTCAATCTTTACTAGAAAACAAGATGATCAAGAAGGGGTTGCTATATAGAAGCTTGAAGACATCCAGAAGAATGAGCTCCAGTTACTCCTTGAAGGCAACCATCCAGATGAATTTGTATATAGGGAGGTAACTACGGTGGAGCTAAAAAACGGCAGGACCATGAAGTACTTATCAGAGTACTATGGTCCAGAGTTCTTCTTCGAAGGAGGAGTAGAAGAACTCTCTCAGGAGGAACAAGTTGTTCTCCTTGAGGCCTATGTTCGTGAGTCATACAGGCTCATTATGGGGAAGTAAATCTCATGAATGGGATAACAACTCTGTGTCCAGTTCCCCAAAACAGAGTTCCCATTCATACTCTGCCAAACAAATATTTGAGATTCTTCCCAGGCCGGAGCTTACATGGGTCATCTTCTCTACTGATCAAGAAGGAAAAAAGACCAACATTTTGCCATCAATAAGTGGGATAATAAATAATTTAGAGGTTTTGGCTGCATTGGTTCAGGGGGAGTTTGTTGGACCAAAAGAACCAATGAGCCAAGATCAGAAAACCTCTAAGTCCCACATGGTATCACAACAACTGCTGAAAGACTCATCGGCAGTTTGACAAGTGCTGAAGACCTCAACAGCTGAAGATCAAGTGCTGAAGACTTCAACAGCTGAAGAACTAAAGTACTGAAGTACAACAGCTGAAGAACACAAGTGCTGAAGCTGAAAGACCAAAGTACTGAAGTACAACAGCTAAAGAGTTTACAAGTACTGAAGATCAACAACTGATGTACAAAGTCTGAAGACAAAGACTGAAGACATCAGCTGATGGTATCTACTGAAGTCATCAGCTGATGAAACACCTGAAGGTCAAAGTCTGAAGATCAAGTACTGAAGCCTCAGTAGTTTGTCACAACTGCTGAAGAGTACTTCTTCAGTAGTTGTGATATCAGTAGTTTTATATTTTTATGTTTCAGTAGTTTTGTAAAACGACTGAAGAGCTTGTTCTTCAGTCATTGTAGTTTCAGTAGTTTTATATTTTGTACTTAACACTCTGATATGTTCTCAGTAGTTGTGAACATTTCAGTAGTTTGTTAAGAGTTTGTTATTTTTGTATTTGATCTGCCAGTTGTCACTTTCCGTGATAACAGCAGTGATTGTTGCACTCTATATAAGGAGTGACAACCTATTGTAACAGGATGAATGAATGGAATGTAATGAATGATTTGATTGGAAATATTCTACATCTATAAACATTCCTTGTAATCAGAAACATATATTCTCTCCCTATAACCGTATGCGCTCTTAATGAATACAAGTGTCGATTGCTTGCTACAATTTGTCTAATTCTTGTTCATATTCCGCTGCTTTGAATCCTAATACGTCAAACGTGTGATCGCTGATCCTGTCAATTCCCAATTTCATTTTCCAGAAGCAATAGATTCTGGATACGTGAGTCCCTTCCGAAAATAAACGTTGAATACTGATCTTCCATTTCGTTAAACTTTGAGAATTAGAACAAGACTAGCTCACTAGTGCAAATGGAGAGATGCGAATGGGTCAATCCTGCGATTGGACCAACGCGGATGACTCAATCATACGATCGAACAAATGTGGATGAGTCTATCGTGCGATTGGACAAATGCGGATGAACAGTCGTGCGATTGGGCAAATGCGGATGGACAATGCGAATGGGATTGTTCAGTCGTACGAATGGATGGGCAACTGAGTTCAATAGTGCGTATGGGAGGTGCGATTGAGTTCATTCATGCGATTGAGTCAATCGTGCGACTGAAGGCTGCTGGTTTTGAAAATTCGAAGGTTTTTGGTACTTTGACACACAAATACGAATTTTCACAAACCCTAATCTGCCGTAAGCCAAAAAATGCGAACTTTTAGATCTAGAGACGTTGATAACACTGTTTTACTCAAAAAGACGGTGTTTTTGAATGAAAAACGTGATTTTTACACCAAAACCGATCGAAGCACATGCCAAATCAAGAGCCAAAGCTCTGATACCACTTGTTGGGGGACCGTGTACGTACGGAGTACTAACTGATTCTGCACGTATACCAGATCAAATAGTGCGGAATCCTATTTGATTGGCGATCCAATCAGTGAGAACACGGTTCAGATCAATGTAACGATTAAAGAAACGTTAAGAACGATTAGAACAAGATCAACTGCGATCTATGAACTTGGAATAGGTTTTCTTGAGTCTCTGGACGACTAGGGTACGATTATGTGCGTAGCTATTTGAATTGTTTTGTTTTTCCACGAATTACGTGGTATTTATAGGTTAGGGTCTTACAATCGTACGACTGAACCATTAGCATGGTTCAGTTGTTCGACTGAATCATGCGATTGATCCATCCGCACAACTGAAGGTTCAGTCGTGCGACTGAGTCAATCTTATGTCTCAATCATGTGACTGATCCAGTCTCCTGGTTCAGTCATGCGACTGGTCCATTAGCATGAAGTATTCATGCGTATGGTCCATTCGCATGAGGACTTCGTACGATCAAGTTTGAACATATTTCTCAATCATTATTGACTAAGAATTATGTACAACAACCACAAACCTATATAGTTAGTTCAATATGCGTTATTACACAATAAACAATAAAATATTAAACATTAAAAGCATGAACCACATATTGTATTTCATTCATACCCATTCATTACATATATGTAAGATAGGATAGACATTTTACATTAAGCTCCTAAACTAGGTACATATTTATCAACAACTTCTAAGAGTTTGACGAAGAAGCAAGCTTCAGAAGAAAAATCTTTTCCTTTTGGAAGCTCCAAGTTGAAGAAGAAGACAAGTGGAAAATTGCCTTCGGAAGAAAATTTGGTTTTGGAAGAAAGGAATACTTCTGAAGTACTGAAGCCTGCTGCAGTGTTAGCAAGATCTTCCGAAGGTCCAGTCATTAAAACTTCTGAAGTCATCAAAACTTCCGAAGTGTTGAAGGTCAAGTCTAAACTTCCGAAGGTGGTGTGAAGTCAAAGAAAGACCAAGTGACTGAAATTTTTCATCAGCATTAGCAGAAGATCCTCAAAACATGACAATAAGATCTATTACTGTTAGATGTCTGGATCATTGATAGTGGGTGTTCTTGGCACATGACAAGCAATAGGTCACAACTCCAAAATTTTAATAAAATTGATGGAGGTTCAATTTCTTTTAGAGGAGATGTTGGTGGTTACATTACACGAAGGGGCAAGGTCACAAATGGTAAGCTCAGCATTGGGAAGATAAACTTTGTAAAGAAGCTTGGATACAATCTTTTGAGTATATATCAATTTTGTGATCAGAGTCATAACATGCTCTTTTCTGAGTATGGGTGCATTGTTCTCAGGCTAGGGATGGTCATTTTTTATGATCATCAGTGCCCCAAGGAAAGGGAACATATACAAGATGGACTTGCAAGGAACATCTTCATCAGGAGAAGTACATCTCCATGAGGAGAAGTACATCTCCATGAGGAGAAGTACATCTCCATGAGGAGAAGTACATCTCCATGAGGAGAAGTTTCATGCTTTCTGCCTAAAGCCAATAGTGACGAGTCTTTCCTCTGGCATAAAAGAATGTGCCATGTAAACTTTAAAAACATGCATAAATTAATTAAGAATGATTTGATAACTGGAATGCCAAAGAAAGAGTTTACAAGTGATGAACCTTGTGTTGAACATTGTGTTGCATGCCTCAAAGGGAAGGAACACATGGTAATGAGTTTAGGAAGGACCTTTACTATTTAGTGATCATAGATGACTTTACAAGATTCGCTTGGGTTTTCTTTCTTAGAACTAAGAATGAGACCCCTAAGATTCTGAAGAATTTCATCTTAAAGATTAAGAATCAATGTGATCACAAGGTCAAAATCATAAGATGTGATTAGGGAACTGAATTTAAGAACTAAAGCCTTGATACATTTTGTGATGAAAAAGGTATTACGAGACAATACAGTGCTCCATGACTCCTTGGCAAAATGATGTTGCTGAGAGGAGAAAAAGCACACTTATTGAAGCTGCAATAACTATGTTGTCTGACTCTAACTACCCATCACCTTCTAGGTGGAGATAGTTAACATTGCTTGCTATATGCAAAATAGAGTTTTAGTAGTTAAGACACATGGTAACAATCCTTATGAACTTTGGCATAAGAGGAAACCTTTCATTGGTTTTCTCAGGTCATTTGGATGTCCTTGCACCATCTTGACTAACAAAGATCAAATTGCTTAGTTTGATGAGAAATTAGATGATGGTCATTTATTGGATACTCTTCCCAAGCCAAAGCTTATAGAGTATATAATCTCAAAACTAGAGTAATTGAGGAGTCAACCAATATAATGAGCACACTCCTAGAATGAAAGGTTCTGGTCCTGATTGGCTATTTGATCTTGATTTATTTACAAATTGTTTTAACAAATCTTGTGAGAATGTTTCAGGATCTACTTATACACTACCTACATGTGACCCTGATCCAAGATTTGAGCTGAGAAGACCATCAAGTTACAATACTTCAGCTCCAGTTGTAACTAACTCTGCAAATGAAGTTTTCATCATCACAACAATGACAAATTTAGCTGATACATCTGAGATGCCTTCAAATTGTAGGTCAGAGGCACACCACTCCAATAAAGAAGCTTCAATTTTGAAGATCATGGTGGTGGTGAAAGTGATCAAGAACTTCTTGATACTGACAACCACTCTATTGAAGACAACATCAATGATGTTACACACTCATTTGATCAAGTTGCACTTGATAAATGTGCTGATGTTGTAGGAGAAACTTCATTTTATGATCTAAATTTCTCTAATTTAGATCTCTCAAAGCAACTTTCTATGATCCATCAACTAAGGATCCACAAGTCTCATCCCACCACAAACATCATTGGAGATGTTGTCTTAAAGGTAAAAACAAGAGGACAAACCAATGATGCAAATGTTTGTCTTCACTCTTGTTTCTTATCCCAAATAGAGCCAAAGAAAATTTATGAGGCTTTAAAGGATGGAAGTTGGGTTGAATCTATGCAAGAAGAAATACTTCAATTCAAAAGGCAAAAGGTTTGGAGCCTATGACCTCTTCCTTAAGGAAAGACTACCATAGGAACCAAATAGTTGTTTTTGAAGAAGAAGGATGATAGAGGACTTGTCATAAAAATTAAAGCTAGACTAATTGTCCAAGGATACACACAAGAAGAAGGAATTGACTACACAGATGTCTTTGCTCCTGTGGCAAGACTTGAAGCTGTTAGAATATTCATATCTTTTGCTACATCTAAGGATTTAAAGGTCTATCAACTTGATGTCAAGTGTGATTTTCTTTATGGGGTGATTGATGAAGAGGTAACTACCTTACAAAATAGGTAATATTCTTAAACTGAGACAGATGAAGCCCAACATCTTTAAGATATTGAAGAAGCCAACTGTTGGCTTCTTTGGGGTAGAGACAACCCTTGTCCCAAAAATGTTAGAGCTCATTGCTCAAGCTGACAACCTAGCAACACAAGCTAATATTGATCCCACACCTTCTACTTCTCAACCACCTAAACAACCACAAATCACCTCACCTACCAAAGAAAAACCAAACGAACCCCTACACAAGCTCCTCAATTTATGCAGGCCCCCATATAATTGCCCACACAAGAAGAAGTGGACACTCGAGCTCCCACTTCTCCTGAGGAGCAAACCACTCCCATCTCATCAAGAATCAGTCCTGAGGTTCCACGTGCTTAGTCTGATGAGCTCATTAGCCCATCAACCTTAAGCCTTCAATCTGAGTCCCAACACTCAAGTGACCAACCTTTAGGGGAAAGTTACCATCCCTAGCCTCTAGATCTAAACCAACCTATCCCTAACCTTGAATTCTACGATTATGAAGATATGGGATTTAGTAAGTACCATGAGTCTCTCTACTCCTCCCCTGCTCAAAGAGAGATGAGTGCTCCTGCTTCTCCCATATCTAGCCCACATCATTCACCTATCACTGAGGTGGATATCTCTAAACATGTTTAGGAGGTCCATATGGAAAAGGCTCTCACTTTTGAAAGTGATTACATCTTTAAGAACTCAACTATGGCAACCCAGCCTATTGACAAATCAACTGAAGTTGTTAGTGAGCAGGGGAAATCCAATAGCCAAGAACAATATGCTGGTGGTGAGAGAGAAGATTTTGATCCAATTCTCTCATTCCCATTGATTGTTTTGATAAAGATAAGGGGAATATGAGACTAAAGGTACAGAAATTGTCACAAACATGCTCCTATCTAGTCTCTAAGATTAGTCATCCAGAATCTCAAGTGACTACCTTACAAAATAGGGTCAATGATAAAAAAAATTTAGATTTCTTATCTCAAGGAAAAACTAGCTAGGAGACCTTTGAGGAGAGCTCATCTAGGAACACAATAACCTGTGGATGTGATTGACCTAACTCCTAGCTCACCTATGTAAGTGGGTGATTGCAGGATCGATGAAGGGTATGCACTTACAACATACACAATGAGGAGAGTTTCTAATAATACTTAACAGATCAAATAAGGAACTTGTGAACCTTTCTAATGATACTAAGAACACAAGTAAATATGAGACAGAACAAGATAGCAAAAACACACAAGGAGTTGGTTTTCAAGATTGTAGTATATTGCCTTCTCAAGTTCTATTACAAATGTTACAAAGCATACCAGAAAGTTACAAGTACTTGAGATACATATACTACATCCTACAACCAGCCATACTTTGTAGGCCAGCTGGACACAATTGACTAGACAACAAACAAAATCAAATGTAGTGTCAAAAGGCAGATTGCCTTTTGACTAGTGACTATGCAATGCCATAGCTCATATCATAATATATTACAAAAAAGATAAAGTACATAAAGTAGAAAGTTACAGACTCAAGACCTCAATGTACCGTTACCAAAAGCATGGACCTTTTCACCAACTTATGAAAGTTGATGACATTATAGAGTTGCAGCGGAAAGGGATCCAGCTTTATGGAAAAGTACATCAAATAAAGCATGTGTTCAAAAGTCTTTGGAAGTAATATGTCTTCAAGTGTTGGCTTCGGAAGACTTTGTCTTTGAAGTTTCAGAAGACTTCATCTTTGGCTTCGGAAGATATTGGTCTTGGCTTAAGAAGATTTCACACTTAGAATATTTCTGATGCTGGTGTGAAACTTCCGAAGCATTCTACTTCAGTACACTTGTGCATGCATGCAGAAGAGACTTTGGGTGTTTAGGTTCTATCAGCCTTTACATTTAATCCTTACATTGATGCTACCAAAAAAGGGGAGAAAGTCATAACAATCACAAAACCTGAGAGTTCTTCACAGAGTATGGACATTAAGGACTCACCATCCTTACTTGCAGTTGTCCATACTTAGCAACTTCCTCAAGTTCACATTAACATGGACTATCTAGACTCACCCATTCAGAATCTCTTGGAGGAAAGAATTCCAAGGGCTATGTTAACTCCACCCTAAGGAGCTTAAACTATATTATTGGGTGGAGGTATGATACTGACAAAAGAGCCCTCATACTTCAAAGAGTTCAAGGACAGTAAGAAATTTTTGATTTTCAGACCTTGAACTTCTATAAAGGTCTTGACCTAGTCCATATGCCACTTCCCAATCCAAGCCAAACTAGGCAAGCTGACAAGCTGGCTCAAAGGATTCAAGATAGGAT
Source organism: Flaveria trinervia (assembly GCA_025506515.1). Taxonomy (NCBI): domain Eukaryota; kingdom Viridiplantae; phylum Streptophyta; class Magnoliopsida; order Asterales; family Asteraceae; genus Flaveria; species Flaveria trinervia. The sequence goes on along the minus strand of CM046454.1, from coordinate 40,811,363 downwards.
TATTGGAGAGTTCAGTCATAGAAGAAGACTAAGGCAATCAGGTAATGTCATTAGTCAACTGGATAGGATTATTGGAGAGTTCAGTCATAGAAGAAGACTAAGGCAATCAGGTAATGTCATTGGTCAACTGGATGTTAAGGTGGACTCTAAGATTAGCTTCAATGGGAAAACCTTGATTGAAGGCCCAATGACAGAACCTGTAAGCCCTGTCTCATAACCAACAACTCCAACAATCCATTCCCTTAGTGAAACACTTGTCAATAAAGGTGTATCACAACCTCTCTCTAGCCAGAGTATGGATGCTACTCCAAGCAATGAAATCCAAAGCTCTCTCTACCCTGAGTCATAAAGGTCGATGCATGACAAAGGGAAAAGGAAAATGATTCTTGAGGAGGAGAGAGAGAGAAAGAGGAAGCTAAAGGGAGAAAGTTTGACTAGGTCTTCAGGCTTCATGCAAGCTGCAATCAGGGTTGCGACCAGACAAAACACTCAAAATGATGAGTTAAAGGCAGTCATGATTAACTACCTATAGACCAGGAACTATGATTTAGATGAGATCATTTCTCTCCCCTTAGAAGAATTAAATGAACTAGTAGACATGGAAGTGTCTAAAGAGGGAAAGGAAGTAGAGGACGTAAGGTTGCTCCTTCAAATCAAATAGGAAAGAAGAAAGAAAAGACCGTGCAAGCATTTTCCTAACCTCTCTCCAGTTCAAGAAAGTCATGTGTAAGAGACTGTGGCAACTTCACAACCTTAGGTAGATAAAGAAGCTGAAAAGCAACTATACTTCTTCCCTTTTCCTTTGAGTATATTGAGTTTGAGTATCTTAAACAACTTGAACTTCAAGTACTCAAAGAACAAAAGGCTACAAAGAGAAAGATAAGGGAAGAAGCAGCCAAGTAAGAGCCATCATCCAAAAGAGTATGAAAAAGTCTGCTAATAGGTAGAGTATGATGAGCTTCTTGAAGTTGTATGGATTCTCCAGAAGGAGACTTGGTCCGATGTCTCTATCCACCATGGATGAGCACATTAGGGTGATTAAGTAGAAGATCAAAAGAGGAGAGCTCATTGACTTACACTCTTCACCAAGTTAAGCACCTCAAGAAGTGTAGGTTTAGGTTGAAGAATTTAAGGCAACACAACCTAGATCTCATGTTGAATCTCAACAAGTTTCATCTTCTGATCCATAGCAGGGTTAAACTCCCTCTCTTTCTAAACCTGTGAGGGAGGAAGACCCAACTGAAAAAGACAAGAGTGAACCACCTATTTTCACCTGCACATCTCAAATCAAGATTAACCAACTTCAAAGCCCAATATGCTTTGTGCTCAAGTTCTAATGGTAGATGACAAGCTTTTTCGTAAACCAACTTAAATGGTGTTGTGCCTATTAGTGTTTTGTAAGCATTTTGAAAAGCCCATAAAGCGTTATCTAACTTATCTGAGCAAATCTTTCGGCTCTGCCCCATTGTTCGCTCAAGAATGCATTTGAGGCCTCGATTAGTGACTTGCACTTGTGCACTTGTTTGTGGATTTTACGAAGTTGAAAATATATGGTGAACACCATAGTGTGAAAAAGATTTTTCAAGTAGAGAATTAAAAAAATGAGTGCCACGGTCACTAATTAAGGCCTTAGGGGTTCTAAACCGTGCGAACAACTTTTTTAAAAACTTCACGACAAACCTAGCATCGTTTGTAGGCAAAGCTTGTGCTTCTGCCCAAATTGAGACATAATCTACATCAACTAGAATATTTGTGCCCTCATGAAGATGGAAATGGTCCCAATGCCCTAAATGTCAAATACCTCAATACCTGAATACCGTTTTGGGGCATCTCATCATGGAATAAGATGTTACCTGCTCGTTGGCAAGCACACATGCTTTAACCAATGCATGTGTATCTTTAAAAATAGTGGGCCAATAGAATACGGAGTCGTAAACCTTCTTGGTAGTATAATTAGCTCCATGATGCCCACTAGTGGGTCCTTCATGACAATGAAGAATAACGCTCATTGCCTCACTCCCATGCACACATCTTCTCACACTTGATCTGCACAAACCTTAAATAGTTGTGGGTCTTCCCAAAAGTAATGCTTTAGGTCAGTAAAGAACTTCTTTTTCTATTGATAAGTCATTCCTTTAACAAGAACCCCACCCACAAGGTAGTTTTCAAAATCCACGAACCAAGGGTGATCATCATTCTTTGAATCTGCAAAAGAAACTCATGTGGTAAATTGTCATTAATGTTGGATTCCCCAAGGGTCTCTAAAGAAGGGTTCTCGAGATGAGAAAGATGGTTAGGTACAATGTTCTTAGCCTCCTTTTTGTCTTGTATCTCTATGTCAAAACTCTTACAAAAGCTAGATCTATCTAATTAATCTGGGTTTTGCATCTTCTTTTCCAAAAAGATACCTAAAGGCTGCATGATCAGTAAACACAATGGTTTTTGATAAGATAAGGTAAGAGCAAAATTTATCAAAAGCAAACACCACAGCAAGCAACTCCTCTTTGGTAGTTGTGTAGTTGTCTTGAGCATCATTGAGAGTCTTGCATGCGTAGTAGATTGGATGAAATGATTTTCCTTTTGTTGTCCTAAAACCGCTCTAGGTGCATAGTCACTAGCATCACACATTAGTTCAAATGGGAGATTTCAATCTGGGCTACCATTATGGGTGCATTCATTAATTTCTCTTCAATAGATAAAATGCAACCAAACATTCATCATTAAAAACAAAAGGCACATCTTTTTCAAGAAGTTGGGTCATAGGACTTGTAATTATTGAGAAGTCTTTGATAAAAAGTCTATAAAAGCCAGCATGACCTAAAAACTTCTTATCACTTTAACCAAGTTAGATGGTGGTAATTTTGAAATGGTTTCCACCTTTGCCCTATCTACCTCTAGCCCCGCATTAGAAATCTTATGACCTAAGACAATGCCTTCCTTCACCATGAAGTGGCATTTCTCCTAATTCAAAACAAGATTTGATTTTTCGCATCTTGAAAACATCCTTTCCAAATTACTTAAACAATGATCAAATAAATTTCCAAAGATCAAGAAATTATCCATGAACACCTCCATTGAGTCTTCGATCATGTCATGGAATACGACAACCTTACATCTTTGAAATGTGGCCGACGCATTACATAAGCCAAATGGCATCCTTCTATAGATGAAAGTGCTATAAGGGCATGTATATGTTGATTTTTCTTGGTCCTCGAGTGCAACTGGAATTTGAAAATATCTTGAAAAACAATCAAGAAAACAATAAAACAATTACCTAGATAAACGTTCTTTCATTTGATCAATGAAAGGTAAAGGGAAATAATCCTTTTTTGTTGCATCATTGAGCTTGTAGTAACCGATACAAACTCTTCAACCCGTGATGGTTCTTGTAGGTATAAGCTCATTCTTGTCATTTGTCACCACTGCCATACCTTCTTTCTTTGTGCCACTTGAACCGGACTAACCCATGGGGAATCAAAAATCAGATAAATTAAGCCCGCATCAAGTAGCTTGATTACTTCCTTCTTCACAACTTCTTGCATGTTAGGGTTAAGGAAATGTTAATGTTACAGCACTATCTTGTAATTATCTTCCATTAATATCTTATGGGTACAAAAGGAAGGATGTATTCCTTTTATGTCCATGATCATCCAAACCATAGCTTTCTTGTGTATCTTTAACACCTTTAATAGCTTCGCCTTTTCATTATTTGTTAAATCGGAAGCGATTATAAAGGGTAATTTGGAATCATCATCCAAGTAAGCATACTCCAAATGAGATGGTAGCTCCTTCAGTTCCAATGATGGTGGTTCCTCAATAGATGGTTTAGTCTTAGATTCTTCATCTTTTTTTGTTACTTCAAATACTTCCAGACTTGAGGATGTTTCATTGGTTGATGAGGAAACTAACTCATTCAAGTCAGTTTAGGCTCACCTAGGTCTAATTTTGCAAATACCGAGTAAGGCATCACATTGATGCTAGCATCTAGGTCGGCTAATGCATTACTAACAGATAAACTACCAATTAAATAAGTAATAGTGAAACTACATATATCGTTCATCTTCTTGGGAAGCTTTTTTTGCAAAACCGTCAAGCATTCTTCATTCAAAGTCACATGAAAAGCTCTTCAAGTTTCTTCTTGTTTGTTATATTGTCTTTAAGAAACTTGGCATACTTTGGCATCTATGACAAGGATTCAACAATGGTAAGTTAATATGCAATTGTTTAAAAAGTTCAAGAAACTTGGCATATATGGTTCTTTGACTTGTGTGGTACTTGATAGGCTTTTCCTAGTACGTTGCACCTCGTCTTGAACCTCAACTTCCTCTTCATCAATTGGCTCGGATGTAGAAGCTAAGTTATCCAAATGAGTGGTCTTGCCACTTCTAGTTGTGACCGCCTTCACATGAGCTTTTGGATTGGGCTTGGTGTTACTTGGAAGACCACCTTGTTGCCTTTTGGATAATTGCCTTAACATCTCTCCCACTTAAGCTTCTAAACTTTGTATTGTGTCTCGATGGTTTCTCAATTCCATTTCATATTGTTGGTGACGAGCTTTAGAACTTTGATGATGACTTATGGCTGCAGATATAAATTGTGCCATCATCTCTTCCAAATTGGATTTTTTTTCTAGTTATGAACCACTACTTTATCCTTGATGTTAGAATTGTTGATATTGATTTTTGTTTGAGGGCGGAGTTGATTGTGAGTTTGTTGCTGATATGATTGATGGCCTTCTTATTGATGGTTTTGATATGTTGGTCTTGGTTGAAATACTGAGGGTTGGCTACTACCACTTGTCTTCCAATTGAAATTCAGATGATTTGTCCAACCTGCATTGTATGTGTTACTATATGGGTTGTTTTAGGATGAACTTGACTTCCTATATAATCAACTTATTCCGAAGGGTTGAACATTTCTCTTTGTTGGAAATTCGAACTCACATGTGGCCCCCTACAATATCACAAACTGATTGGGACCTATTTACCTGCATTTGATTCATTCAATTTGTAAGTGCTTAAACCTATGCAGATAGAGAATAATATGTATCAAATTTTGAACACCCTATCTTGGTTGCCTGGTTCTTGGAGCTCACCATGAACAACTATTGTTGGCCAAATCTTCAATAAACTTATATGCCTCCTTAGGTGTTTTATCCCAAAACCCACCTCATGCAGATGCATCAGTAATCTAACGAATTTCAACCCAATGTAAAAGGTTTAGATTTGAAACCAAGGTTGCAATCCATGGTGTGGACACTTCCTCATTGAATCTTTGTACCTTTCTGATGCTTCCTAGAGTGATTCTCCTTCATCTTACATGAATGATGTGATCAAGTTCTTTAATCTAGCGGTTTTTGATGGTTAAAAACACTTCACGAGAAATTTTTTGGCTATTTCATCCCAAGTGGTGATGGAACCAACATGAAGTGTATTCAACCATTGATTTTCTCTATCCCGTAGTGAGAAAGAGAATAATTGGAGTCTAACTGAATCATCACTAACTCCATTAATCTTGAAGGTGTCATATATCTTAAGAAAGTTTGTAGGGTGAAAGTTTGGATCGTCATCCGGACGACCATCAAATTGACAATTCTTTTGAATCCTTTGAATTGTGCTTGATTTGATATCAAAGTTCTTAGCTTGCACATTCGATCGTATAATGCTAGGTCTTGCACCTTCCAAATATGGTTTGGCAAAATCATAGATTGTTCTTCTATTTTCTTGCCCCGCCATTATGTCTTCGGTGTGGTCTTCTTCACTTTCTGTTTCGTAAGTGTCCTCCTTTTCACTTTCCATTTTGTTTGAGCCTTCTAGCCTCGTCACTTCACCTTCGATTTCTTGTGCTACTTTTTGGGTTCTTGTACTCAAGCATCTCCTGATTGCCTTTTCGGGTTTAGAATAAGGCTCTACAAGATCATCAACCGGTGAAGATGCGAACACAAGCTTCCTAAAAATACAAACACTACCAAATGCGTAAAGAAAGATAAAAGTAACAAAATAATTACACTAAACTAAAACAAGTAAGTACAAAGGGTTGGCTAAAGTAATGACTCGGATCTTCCTCATAATTGTTGTGACCCTTGCAACAACGCCAAAAACTTGATGTGTTTTGATATATATATATATATATATTATATATATATATATATATATATATATATATATATGTGTGTGTGTGTGTGTGTGTGTGTGTGTATAAAATGGATTTTACACAATTAAGCTTTAAATTTATAAACATGAATTTCACCTTATGACTAACTACACACATAATAGGCAAGTGTACTTATCGGATAGTAGTATAGCTTTTGGTAAGAACCAAGTATCGATCCGTGGACATGAAAGCTCCTAATACTAAGTCTTTGTCATTATCTAGCCAATAAAAGATGATTTGTGAATAATATGATTAATGTTAATAACTAAACTAATGAAGAAAGTAGACAAAAATGAAGATAATCAGTTAGAGGAAGATATCACTTAGACTTCGAATCTGCTTAGCAAAATATTAACAACATGCATGAACCTATGGTGAGATCATTTTCAACATATGAATCATATATGAACTAGACTCCTGTCAAGGTTATCTGTATTATATAACTTACTGGAAAGCTAAAACGATAAACACATAATAGCCACCTAAAGTTATGTCATGAGACCCAATGATATTATTAAGCCAAAGTTGAAGATGGTTAGGACTCCCATCAAGGATATCAAACCCACAAATATTTGGAAAGTTAACACGATAAAAACATGGTAACCACCTCAATTCGCATAATGTAACAATATCTATGTAAATCCTTCAATTTACGAATGTCCTAACACGAATACGCGAATCATAATATGCGTATTATATATGGTTACACATACACAATGTTAGGGGATATTCATGACAAGCATAATAATTTTCACATTCATATGTATTTGGATGAACACTTGTTCAACTTGATTAAATAATCAACCACCATTCATCATTCCTAGTCAAATGCCATAAACCACACACTAATGTATGCATTTCATGAACATATGGTCTAAAACACAAAGTTTTTCAATAATATATGATTACAACTCCCAAAAGATTCATCATTTCATAAATTTCAACAAGTATAACCAATCATTGCAGAAAATTTATAGCTTTGTAATAAACATTGACATAATCATCACCAAAAGTTACATGTAATATGTCAAAGTATGCTAAGCTTCATCTATTCTAAGTGATAAAGAGTGTTTAGCCTATGAGACTTACAAAAACCATAACCAAGCTCATATCAATGGAAGAAAACATGATTGATCTAGAGGTTTTCAAACCAAAGATGAGTATAGGTGGTTGTGTATAGTTGAATCTTCCTTTGAAATACTTGATCTTCAAACTAGCTTGAACTCTTGAAAGAACTCCTTCAAAGTTGCCACAAGAATAGAGAAAAACTAGGGTATCTACTCCAAATTTCGTCTACCCCATAAAGAAGAAGAAGAAGGGCTTAAAAGGGGGTCTGATGTGTGTTGTGGCCATGACTGAATTAGTCATGACTAAATTGTGTAAGAAAAAGGGGCCTGATGCATGTTATGGTCCTGACAGTATCAGTCATGACCATAACAACCTCTAAACTTCCAAAATCTTCATGTATTTCTTGTCTTTTTTGAAATCATCAAACAACCATCCAAAAATTAATCATAATCAAGTATAGATAAAGATGAACTTGAAACAAAAATCACTCAAGATGGGTAAAGATATGTATTATTAACATATACATATTTATATCAACAGACAACACATGACAAGTGAATTTTGTTTGATAATTTTAGGCCTGAATCTCTGCTAGGAGGTGATTGTAGGTGTGTTTAAATAAGTTGTTTGGAGAGCTCAAGACATGTGAATTGTATTTGATAATTTGTCAAGTACCATATGCCTAATTTAACACCTGATAACTCAACATCCTAACATTATTAGTCAAGTTGATATCAACATAATCTTGTTCTATTTTCTTTTTAAGGGTTGTTTGGATGTGTTTTTTTAAGTAATATTGTGATAATAATGTTGGGTGCGGTTACATTTCTTGAAGTCGTAATATACTAATAATGAGTTTTTATTAAATGGCAAACTCTGACCATTCACGAAATAAATACATAAAATGGCCAAATGGATGGGAGGTTTCATGATTATGTTTCAATCATTTCTGTTCACTAATCATCCGAAACTAAATTAACCTCTACATTATCATATAATCAGAAGCCAATTTTTTTACCCCTGAACTGATCATTGCGACCACAAGTTGCTAATTACTATGATTAGATAATCAATTTCAAAGCATTTGTTCAATTGTTCAACCACTTATATAGCAATAGTATTTTTCTAATATCAATCTTAGTTATCATTCTCTAACCATATTTTTACAGGTAGTTGTAGTGAAGCATCTAAATAGAAATGGGTATCTAGCTGTTTCTATCAAACTAGTCAAGAAACTCATACCTAACTCTAATCAACCAATGCCATTTCTAAATTTTGAAACCAAAGCCTACACATCTGCTGTTACTTAAGATGTCTAGATCTCCAAACTATTTTCTATGTCAAAAATTCTTGAACTCCAGTTGGCTCTAGACATGACTCAAGATTTACTACAAACCTTAGTTCAAGTTCCAGACATGAACCAGTTATATTTTTGTGGACCATATGAAACATTTTGGTGATGTTTTAAATGTTTCTATAATTAAATAAGGTGACTTGCATCACCGCAGTCAAAATTTTCACCAAATAGGTTTTTTTAATTAGTTTTAAAGTCTTTTTATGAGTTTTATCTTAATTCAACACTTACCAAATAAGAAATCCAAACAATTGAGTTGAATAAAAGATTTCAAGGAATGGATTATAAACTGCATTATTGAGTACTCTAATTATCAAATTATTAAACTACTCTTTACATGAAAGGTGGTTTATCTCTTTTGGTTGATAGTTGTTTTAACTTATTAGATGAAATGGTATTTGATGAAAGGGGTTTAGCTTTCAAGAAACTTAGGATAAAAATTGAAGATTTAAAGCTATAAAAAGAAAAATCACGTAGTTAGTATCTCATTAAGTTGAATAAAAAGGATGGTATTTTAGGAGAATTAGGTGTTATTATAATTCTGCACAGATTAGGTATGAATAATGAATGGTTTTCATGTGTTTTAAAGTGTTAGTAGTCAAATCAAATAAAAGTATGGAAAAGTGAAATTTGTCGCAATGATTCATGGATAATATTTATTTTAGGTTATATATGACTTCTCATATTCATTATAATGTATGCATTAAATGTATAGGTTAACCCATATATGTGTGTTGATTAATGTATGTTTGCAGGGAAAACATTATGATTGGTAAAATTCACCAAGTGTAAGAAACATTTATGGATGAACATTTTGTTCTTCCGTAGATATGTTTCTTACAAGTAAAATGCATCCGAAGATCTTCTGTGGATGAACAACCAGCTCTATGGATGGAAGAACAAGATTGCTTCGGAAGAACGAGATTGCTTCGGAAGAACAAGATTGCTTTGGAAGAACAAGATTGCTTCGGAAGAACAATATACCCTCGGAAGAACAAGACTTCTACGGAAGAACAAATATCTACGGAAGACAATATTCATGCGGAGTCCAAACACTTGTATAACACAAGTGTTACAAGTCAACAAGGCAGTTATGCAAATCCCAAGAGATCTGGTGATTCCTTAACAAAAACAATTCGAATCCTAAGAGATCCAGTGTTTCCTTAACAGAAACACACATGCCTATATATATGGATCCTAGGTTTCACATCGAGCAGATGGCTTCGACGGCAAACATCCAAGCAACAAAACAACCACCACACATCACATCAAATCACACAAATCAAAACCCTAGCAACCGTCACATCATCAAACACTCAAATCAATATCATTCATTCATTGTTTATTCATATGTAATCATTAACATGTTTTTAATGAATTACGCTTGAATTGAATATTTGTCTGATCATTAATTGTGTTTCATTCATTGCATTCATCTTATTCTTTAGTCATTATTGATACTAAAATTAATACAAACAATTAAACCAAGTTAACGTTGATTCTGCAAACGTTGACTTGACTTCAAGTAACACTGATAATTCCTGATTGCAATCCTTGGATTCACAAATCTTTTTCTTACCTTCTTTCCTAAGTACATAATATTAATTTTTCAAGTGAAATGAATAATGGGTGTGTCATAGTGTTATTTTGACCATAAAACTTTTCTAATTTTCATTTTTACCCTTGCTAAGGTTTATAAGGAAGGAGTTTCAGGAGAGATGGGGTTTGTGACGGTTCAGCTGGGTGTAGGCAGTCACCTATTGGTTATGCAAGTTGTGTCAGTAACACTTAGCATTAACGATCGATAGACAATAATATTAAATAAAGATGTCGTGTTTGGAGTGGCAAATGACTGTCTACAACCACTAACAATTTTTTTGACATGAGTGTTTGAAGCCACGATGGCTCTCCGTTTCTGGGCCCTCATATATGGAAATATATTGTTACGAACCCCGCTGTGAATCGTTGGTAGATACTAGGTAGCATACTATTAATCTAGTAATTAAATGAATAGGAAGTGTAGAGATTAATAAAGAGGCTGAAGCAACCTAAACATCTTAAGTCTTTCCTGCATGTTGTACAAGTGCATTAAAGAAGAAGCTTAGGAAGTTTCACACATGAAACAGAAAATACTCTAAGTGTGAAATCTTCCGAAGCCAAGACCAATATCTTCCGAAGCCAAACATGAAGTCTTCCGAAGCCTCAGTGACAAAGTCTTCCGAAGCTTCAACTCATGAAGACAGATTTTTTCCGAAGACTTTTAGTAACATGCTTTATCTGATGTACTGTTCCATAAAGCTCGACACCTTTCCGCTGCACCTCTGCAAGTCACCAACTTACATGAGTTGGTGAAAAGGTCCATGCTTTTGGTAATTGTACATTGAGGTCTTGAGTCTGTAACCTTCTACTTTATGTACTTTATCCTTTTTGTAATAGATAAGGATGTGAGCTATGGCATGTCATAGTCACAAGTCAAAAGGCAATCTGCCTTTTGACTCTACAATTGATTTTGTGTGTGCCTAGTCAATTGTATCTAGTTGGCTTTCAAAGTATAGCCGGCTGTAGGATGTAGTATAAGTATCTCATGTTCTTGTATCTTTCGAATATGCTTTTGTAACACTTGTAATAGAACATAAAGAAGGCAATATACTGCATTCTTGAAAACCAAATACTTGTGTTCTTTATGTTCTGTCTCTTACATTACATGTGTTCTTAGTATCTTATCTTGGTTAATCCAGTTTACCGTTGGATTAAAGTTTAGTTAATCTCCTCTTTGTGTTGTTGTGTTGTAACTATAACCCTTCAATGATCCTGCATTTGGTATCAGAGCTTTTCAGGCTCTTGATATAAGATCTCACCATCTTAAGATCCCTCACACACACAAATACTAAACTTTTCAAATGGCAGTCATTTCCAAAACTGATATGGAAACTGGAACCATGAACAAGTCCTGCAGGATCGTTTAAGGGTTTGAACATAATTACAACACAACAATACAATGAGGAGATTATCTAAACTCTAATCAAACAGTAAACTGGTTAACCAAAAGTGATACAAAGAACACAAGTAAAGCAAGAGATAGAATAGGAGAATATGGTTTTCAAGGATGCAGTATATTGCTTTCTCAAGTTCTTTTACAAGTGTTACAAAGTATATTAAAGATACAAGAAACTTGAAATACTTATACTACAACCTACAACCGGCTATACTATGAAAGCCAGCTGGATACAATTGACTAGACACTAACAAAATCAATTGTAGAATCAAAAGGCATATCTGCCTTTTGACCTTGTGACTATGACATGCCATAGCTCACATCCTTATACATTACAAAAAGGATAAAGTGGAAAGTTTTAGACTCAAGACCTCAATATACAGTTACCAAAAGCATGAACCTTTTCACCAACTCTTGTAAGTTGGTGACTTATCAGAGACGCAGCGGAAAAGGTGCTTTATGGAACAGTACATCAGATAAAGCATGTGTACTAAAAGTCTCCGGAAGAAATCTGTCTTCATAGGGTGAAGCTTCGGAAGACTTTGTCTCTTGAAGCTTCGGAAGACTTCATGTTTGATTCAGAAGATATTGGTCTTGGCTTCGGAAGATTTTACACTTAGAATGTTTTCTAATGTATTGTGTAAAACTTCCGAAGCATTCTTCACTTCAGTACTTAGTGCATGTTGCTGAGACACTTTGGATGTTTTGGGTTGCATCAGACTTAAGGAATCCTTACAAACTCCCCCTAGGCTGATGCTACCAAAACACTTAGAAGATCTTCAGATGTTGGTAGTCTTCAGTACAATCAAGACCATTCCCTTCTTCATTTGGTGGTCAGGATCATCAAGACTCTCATAGTATCTTCTCATTTCAAAGAGATCATGCAGAGGTAAGTTGATTATGTCTTGCCAGGAGTAGACATTCTCAACACCTTGATCTCTGACAACATGCCATCTTTCTGAATTGGTAGAATAAGTCCAGGACAAGATAGGTGTCTCAGTTGCTAGAGGAGCCACTTGCATAGGAGTTGATTGGGTTGCCTCATCATGCACTTCCTCAGGTTGATCTGATTCAGCATGGGGTGTAGAGGTAGATGACTTTGACTTCTTCTTTTTAGTCTTTGTTTAGAAGCCATTTTTCTTCTCCTCTGTAATGTCTTTAACTGAGAAGACTAGTCTGCAGCACCATGTTGATCATCAGTGTCTTTCTCAGTTGGGTGTTCCTCCCTCACAGGTTCAGAAGGAGAGGGAGTTTGACCCTGTCTTGGATCAGAAGATGAAGTTTGTTGAGGCTCAGCTGGAGGTTCTGGTTCAGGTGTCTCTGGTTGTTCAAACTTGACCTCCACTTCAGGTGGGACTTGACTTGGAAGAGAGTGCAAGTCAATCAATTCACCACTTTTAATCTTCTGCTTGATCACCCTTATATGCTCATCCATTGTAGATAGAGACATGGGACCAAGTCTCCTTCCGAAGAATCCATATGACTTCAAGAAGCTCATCATTCTTTGTCTGTCGGCAGACTTCTTTGCATTCTTTTGAATGATGGCTCTTAACTTTGCAGCTTCTTCCCTTAGCTTCCTTTTGGTTGTTTTTCTTTCTTTGACTAGCTCAAGCTCAAGTTGCTTTAAGTACTCGAACTCGATGAAGTCATAGGACAGGGGAATAAGTGCATTTGCCTGATAGAAGCCTGTGGCACTCAGGTAGTTTATCATTTTGATTCTATCCTCTTCTTTATCTACCTGAGGTTCTTGTGGAGCCACATCTTCCTGTGCAGGACTTTCTTGAACTGGAGAGAGAGTAGGAGTATGCTTGTAAAGTCTTTTCTGTCTCTTCTCCTCTTTGAATTGGAGAAGTAATCTTGCATCTTCTTTCTCCTTTATCTCTCTTGACACTTCCATGTCAGCCAGCTCATTCAACTCTTCTAAGGGGAGGGAGATGATTTCATCAACATCATAGTTCCTGGTCTGTAAATAGGTAATCCTGACTTCCCTTAACTCATCATCTTTAGTATTTGGTCTGGGAGCAGCCCTGATTGCAGCTTGCATGAATTTAGATGACCCAGAAGAACTTTCTCCCCTTAGCCTCCTTTTCCTCTCTCTCTCTTCCTCCTCAATTTCCTCAGGAGTCATTATCCTTTTCCCTTTGTCACCAACAGACCTTTGTGACTCAGGGTGGATTGAGGCTTGGCCTTCATTGCTTGGTGTAGCTTCCATGCTCTGGCCAGAGAGAGGCTGAGAAACACCTTCACCAGCAGGTGTCTCAGATGGAATTTGAACCTCTGCAGCAGTTGTTGATGGTGAGACAAGGGTCTCAGGTTCTGCCACTGGGCCTTCAGCCAAGGTTTCCCCTATGAAACTAATCTTAGGGTCCACCTCAACATCCAGTTGACCGATGACATTGCCTGATTGCCTAAGTCTCCTTCTTAGAGAGAACTCTGCAAGGATCTTGTCTTGGATTCTTTGAGCCAGCCTGTCAGCTTGTCTAGATTTGCTTGGATTGACAAGTGGCATGTTGACTAAATCCAGTCTTTGATAGAAGCTCAGGCTTTGGAACTGAAAGACTTCTTGTTGGCCTTGAACTCTGTGAAGTATAAGGGCTCTTCTGTCCTCATCATACCTCCACCTTATGATGTAGTTGCCAGTTCCTTGTAGTGGAGATGAGACAGCCCTTGGTATACCTTCCTCAAAGAGACTCCTGATGATTGAGTATATAGAGTCCACATTAATGTGAACTTGAGGAAGTTACTGAGAATGCATAACAGCAAGTGAGGATGGTGAGTCCTCTATGTCCATTCTCTTTGAAGAACTCCCAGGTGCTGTGGTTGTAATAACTTTCTCCCCCTTTTTGGTAGCATCACCTACTTGCATAGGTGAGCTGGAGGATAAGTCAATCACTTCCACAGGTTCTTGTGTTCCTGGTTGAGCTCTTCTTAAAGGTCTCCCAGCTAGTTTTTCCTTTAGATATGAAATCTGAAGTTGCTGATCATTGACCCTGTTTTGTAAGGTAGTCACCTGAGATTCCAAGTGGCTAACCTTAGAGACTAAATAGGTGCATGTTTTTGACAATTTCTGCACCTTTAGTCTCAAATTCCCCTCATCTTCATCAGAAGAATCACTGGGGGATGAGAAGATTGGACCAAAGTCCTCTCACTCACCACCAGCTTGAGTTTCTTGGCTGCTGGTTTTCCTCTGCTCACTGGTAGCCTCAGTTGAGATGCCAGAGGGCAGAGTTGCCATGGTTGAGGTCTGAATGATGTAATCACTTTCAAAAGTGAGAGCCTCTTCCATATGGACATCCTGAACAGGTTCAGAAGTGTCCACCTCAGTAATAGGTGACTGATGTGGGATAGACTGAGGAGAGTCAGAGGTACTCATCTCTCTTTGAGTAGGGTATGGGAAGAGAGACTCATGGTACTCACTGAATCCTAAGTCTTCATCAGTATAGAAGGATAGGTTGGAATTGGTTGGTTGAGATCCAAAGGCTGGGGATGGTAGCTGTCTCCTGAAGGTTGTTCACTTGAGTGTTGAGACTCAGAGTGAGAGCTTAAGGCTGTTGGGCTAGTGAGCTCATCAGTGTGAGCATGAGGAACCTCATCACTGATTCTTGAAACAATGGGAGTGGTCTGCTCCTCAGGAGAAGTGGGAGCTCCAGTATCCACTTCTTCCTGTATTGGTGAGTATATGGGGGCCTCCACAGACTGAATAGTCTGAGCAGGGTTCGTTTGGATTTTCTTTGGTAGGTGATGGATATTTGAGGTTGTGTAGAGGGTTGGAGAGCAGTAGGTGTGGGTTCAACACTAGCTTGGACTACTAGGTTGTCACCTTAAGCAATGAGCTCTAACATTTTTGGGACTAGGGCTGTTTCTACCCCTGAGAAGCCTACAGTGGCTTCTTCATAATTTTAAAGATGTCGGGCTTCATCTGTCCCAATTTAAGAATATTACTTGTTTCCCTCAACTGTGAGCCCAGTTCACAGTTGAGAATGTGTTGAACATATCTAGGAAACACGTAGAATTCTAAGGAGTCTAAGTTTGCAAGTAAATTAGTATAAACAAATTGTGAATACCTGAACTTGACCCCCTGAATCATTCTATGAACTATAAAGGAGAGATTCTCAGGAATCTAGTCCCATCCACCATGCTTGTTTGATAAGCTGTGGATACCCCATGGAGCGGGTATTTCCACTGGGATGAGACCTTCCCTTTTCTGAAGGTCTTTACAGAAAATCTCCTTCATAGCTCATCTGCTCGAAGGAATGATTAACCGCTTCCTTTGGGAAGAACACTTCACCTTCTTCATCATCCAGCTGAAGATGTCGGTTGATGATGGCCGGAGTGATGAAGATTGTTCTCCCCTGCACTGTGGCAGACAGTGCCTTCTCCCCATCCATAATGACCTCTTGGCAGGTCTTCCAGAATTCAAGCAAGTGATCCTCATATAGAGTAGGATCAATGGTTAGGGAGGTGAAGTAGTGAGACAAAGACAAGAAACGGCAAACCTCTGAGAAATGAGGATCTTTGTCAGAGCATAACAGAGCAACCTGATTGTGTTGTCTGTGTAGTTGCATGGCAAAGTTAGGATCATTTCTGTGAGCAAGGTCAGCCATTGTGAGTAGCTCAGAGAGAAAGAGAAAAATGGGAAAGAAATTTCAGAGAGAAAGCTTTGGGTTTTAGGTTTGGAAGAAAAGCAGATGATAGAAGAGGGGGAAACCGTTGGGTTTATATGAGTGAGAAGGATTTCAGATAAAGTTTAATGAAAGAGGATAAACTTTGAAATCCGTATGTCGGTCCCACCTCTAAAAAGTAGTTTACCTTTTTGCTCAAAAAGTAGTTTTCTTGGAATTCGAAAAGCTTCCGAAAGTAATTTGTCTTCGGAAGTTTTGATTGAAAAAGCTTACGAAGCTAAAATGGCTTCGGAAGAATTTTCCTGAGAGTCTTGAAGATTTATGCTTCGGAAGAGAAATAAACTCTTGGATGCTTTGTATAAGAATGAACAAAGCTTCCGAAAGTTATTTTGCTTCGGAAGGAAAAAGTCCTTAAAAATGAATAAGTGTCTAAGTTAGAATTTTAAGCTTCGGAAGATAAATTTTGACTTCTTCCGAAGGTAAAATCTCTTAGACAGTCATTTATTTTGAAGACATATTTTTCTTCCGAAGGTAAAACGTTATCTTCCGATATCAGAAATTTTCAGAATCTAAGGAAAGTCTTCAAAAAGAGTTTTACATTCAAGAAAACATGAGCTTATGAAAGTGATGAACTAGACAACTTAGGACACACATATTTTTTAAGAAGAAATAATTAGAATTAGTTTTAACAAAAAGTCTACTCAAAGTTAATCATCCCAATAGCTGATATCAGATACTTAAATCTCTGTTCATCAAAAGCTTTTGTGAACAGCCCAGCATATTGTTCATCTGTGTGAACTTTGACTAGTTTAATTAATCCATTTTCATAGTTATCTGTTATTAAATGATACCTGATGTTGATGTGTTTGGTCCTTGAGTGCTGCACAGGGTTCTCAGTGATAGAGTTAGACTATTGTTGTCTATGTGGATAGGAGTCTCTTTGAAGTTAAATCCATAGTCTAGCATCTGATTTTGAATCCAAAGCACTTGAGCACAGCAGCTTGCAGCAGCAATGTATTCAGCCTCAGCAGTTGATGCAGCACACAGGATTGTTTCTTGCATTGCCATGAGACAACCCTTCCACCAAGGAATTGACATCCCCCAGATGTAGACTTTGCAGTCATGTTGCAACCACCATAATCACTGTCTGTATAGGCATACAGATTGAAATTAGGATTCTTTGGATACCATAGACCAGTGTTGAAGCACCTTTGAGGTATCTTAAAATCCTTTTCACAGTAATTAAGTGAGACATCTTAGGTTTGCTTGATATCACACAATACATGTAACAAACATGATATCAGGCCTGCTAGCTGTAAGATACATAAGAGACCCAATCATAGCCCTGTATAAGTGCTCATCTACACACTCCCCTCAAGATCTGGACCAAGGGAGTGGTTTCTGGCTATGGGTGTCTTAGCAATCTTACAATCAGTCATGTTGAATCTCTTGAGTATATCTTGAACATACTTTGACTGACTTATGAAGATGCCATCTTCAACCTGCTTCACTTGAATTCCCAGAAAGAAGTTGAGTTCTCCCATTGAACTCATTTCAAATCTGTCTTTCATCATCAGCTTTTCAAAGTCTTTGCAGAGCTTTGAATTGGTTGAACCAAAGATGATGCCATCCACATATACTTGAACTAGCAGAATGTCTTTTCCTTGTCCTTTGATGAGGAGTTCCATCTATAGTACCTCTCCTGTATCCATGTTTATAGAGATACTCAGACAGTGTCTCATACCACTTCCTGGGTGCCTGATGCAGCCTATAAAGAGCTTTGTCAAGCTTGCAGACATAATCAGGATGATCAGGATCTACAAAACCAGGTGGTTGTTTGACATAACCTCCTCATCAATCACTCCATATAAGAAAGCACACTTTACATCAAGTTGATAGACTTTGAAATTCTTGGATGCAGCAAATGCCAGGAATATCCTAACAGCTTCTAGTCTTGCTACAGGAGCAAAGAATCAGTGTAATCAATCCCTTCTTCTTGTGTGTATCCTTGAACAACTAGTCTTGCCTTGTTCTTGATGATGATTCCTCTATCATCCTTCTTATTCCTAAAAACCCATTTGGTTCCAATGGTAGTCTTCCCATGAGGAAGAGGACAAAGGTTCCAAACTTTCTGCCTTTTGAATTGAAGCAGCTCTTGTTGCATAGCTTCAACCCAACTTCCATCCTTTAGAGCCTCCTCAACTTTCTTTGGCTCTAACTGGGATAGAAAACAAGAGTGAAGACAAACATTTGCTTCATGGGTTTGCCCTCTTGTCTTTACCCCAGAGATAACATCTCCAATGATGTTTGTGGTAGGATGAGACTTGTGGATCCTTAGCTGAGGGATCACAGCAAGTTGCTGAGATAGATCCAAATTTGAGAAATTTAGATCTGGTCTTGAAGATTGATCCTCCACATTATCACACTTATCAAGATTAACTGATCCGATGAGTGTGTGACATCATTGATGTTGTCATCTATGGTATGGTTATTAGCATCAAGAAATTCTTGATCACTATCACCATCACCATTGTTGTCTTCTGCAATTGAGATGTCTTTATCTGGTTGAGAAGCCTCTGAGCTGGAATTTGAAGGAATGTCAGATGTATCAGCTGGATTTGTCATTGTTGTGCTGATAGAACCCTCATTTGCTGAAGTAGTTTCAACTGGAGCTGAAGGTGTGTGAGTTGAATGTCTTCCTAGCTCAAATCTTGGATCAGGATCACCTGTATTTAAATTTTCTGCAGATCCTAAAACATGCTCACAAGATTTATTAAAACAGTTGGTAACTAAATCAAGATCAAATAGCCAATCCGGACCAGAACCAGCCACACTGGGGTGTGCTCATTGAAAGTCACATTGGCTGACTCCTCAATAATTCTAGTTCTGAGATTGTATACTCTATAAGCTTTAGCTTGGGAAGAGTATCCAATGAAGTGTCCATCGTCTGATTTCTCAGCAAACTTGGCAACTTGATCTTTGGTATTCAAGATGGTGCAGGGACATCCAATGACCTGGGAAAACCAATGAAAGGTTTCCTCTTGTGCCAAAGTTCATAAGGAGTCTTACCATGTGTCTTAACTACTAAAACTCTGTTTTGCACATAGCAAGCAGTATTAACTGCCTCTGCCCAGAAGGTGATAGGCAGTTTAGAGTCAGACAACATAGTTCTTGTAGCTTCAATAAGTGTCCTGTTTCTCCTCTCAGTAACTCCGTTTTGCTGAGGAGTCCTGGGAGCACTTCTATTGTCTAATACCCTTCTCACAAAATGTATCAAGGATTTGTTCTTGAATTCAGTTCCTTGATCACATCTTATGGTTTTGACCTTGTGATCACATTGATTCTCAATCTTTAAGATGAATTCTTTAGAATCTCAGGAGTCTCATCTTTAGTTCTAAGGAAGAAGACCCAAGTGAATCTTGTAAAATCATCTGTGATCACTAGACAGTATAAGGTCCTTCCTAAACTCATTACACTGGTGGGGCCAAAGAGATCCATATGTAACAAGTGTAGGGGTGTAGTGATGGAGTTCATTTCCTTAGGCTTATGGGATGTCTTATGTTGCTTCCCTTTCAGGCATGCAACACAATGATCATCACTTGTAAACTCTTTCTTTGGCATTCCAGTTACCATCATGCTTAATCAATTTATTCATGTTTTTAAAGTTTACATGGCACATTCTTTTATGCTATAGGAAAGACTCATCACTATTGGCTTTAGATAGAAAGCATGAAACTTCTCCAGAGGGAGATGTTTCTTGCAAATCCATCTTGTACATGTTCCCTTTCCTAGGGGCTCTGAGCAGGATGTGCTCATGAGGAATGACCACACCAGGCTTGAGAACAATGCACTCATGCTTAGTAAAGAGCATGTTATGTCTTTGATCACAAAATTGGGATACACTCAGAAGATTGTATCCAAGCTCCTTAACGAAGTTTACCTTTTCAATGTTGAGCTTACCATTTGTGACCTTGCCCCTTCCAGAAATGTAACCACCTTCATCTCCTCCAAAAGCAACTGGTCCTCCATCAATTCTCTCAAAATTATGGAGTAGAGACCTATTGCCTTTCATGTGCCTGGAATAGCACTGTAATTATCCAGACGTTTCCGTTTGTCTTGAGCTGTTCCTGCACAAAGAAAATGATTAGTTACATTTGGAAACCCAAGCCGTACTTGTCTTGGGCTCAGTAAGTGTAATAGAAGGTAATGCAACAGTAATAGATCCTATGGTTGTACTGTGAGGATCTTCAGCTATTATTGATGGAGAAATTTCAGTCATTTGGTCTTTCTTAGACTTCCACACCACCTTTGGACTCTTGGACTTGACCTTCAAAACCTTTGAAGCTTTTGGAACTTCATAGGTTTTGATGAGTGAACCTTCGGAAGATTCTGCAGTCACTGCAGCAGACTTCAGTGCTTCGGAAGAACTCCTTTCTCCGAGACCAATTTTACTTCCGAAGGTAATTTTCCATTACCTTCTTCTTTGATTTGGAGCTTCCGAAGGAAACAGACTTTCCTTCCGAAGCTTGAGACTTCTTGAGATTCTTTGAAGTCTTGTATTGGTCATGTGGATGGTACTCCTAGGATTGTATGGGCAATCCTTAGCAATGTGAGAAGTATTTTCACACATGACACATAACATTTTCTTCTTCAAAAGAGTCTCCTTTTGAGAGCAAGACTGGCTTTGGTCACATCCCTTCTCCACCTTCATCTTGGTAGATGCTGAGACAGTTCTTTTGGGTTGTGATTGTTCTTGGAGTTTGATGGTCCAGGCTGTGCAGCAGTGGTACAACAGCTCAGTCTTCTTCTTTGCTCTGAGATGATTTGAACATGAACCAGGACTCTTAGATTAGGAGTCTTGGTTGATGTCTTCAGTCCTTACTACTTTGAAACCTGCAGAGATAAAAACTTGTTTCTGCTTAGCATCAAAAGTAGCCTTGATTTCTTGAGCCTTCTTTGCTTTCCTTTTGCTCTTCCTGATCAAGTTCTTTCTTTTGGACTTGGGTCACAGATGATTTCTTCTCCTCAGAAGGATAGTGGCCCTTGGAAGAATCCTCTTCTTCACTCTTCTCAGAGGAATTCTTCACTATCACTTCTTCATCATCCTCACTTATAGGATCTATGAGAGGAAGCTCATCTTCACAAATTCCACACCTAGGATATCTTACAGACAAGATTGTGTGTGGAGGAGCTATCTCATTTGATCCTAGTCCCTGTCTATTTTCATAGCACACTTTGTTGTGTAGGGATGAGGATATCATGTTTTTGAAGGTCTCTTCTTCAAGAACACTTTTCTCTGCCTTGGCTTTGCTGATCACAAGCTCAGCCTGGCACCACTCAATTTAGTTATGAGATCTTGGATCTGAGTTCTAAAATCTGTATGTTCATGTTTTAGTACTGAAATGGTTTTCTCCAAATCTTCTATTTTTAACTTGTAATCATTTTCAGACTTTCTAAAATCAGATTTTAATATGTTTAATGACTCAAGATCGGATCTCATCTCTAAGTTGTAGGACCTGTATCTATTCACTTTAGCAATGCATTCAGGAGTACAGAGATGTTCCAATACCTTGCTTCATCATGGTCAGCCATCAGTGCTTGGTTTGGAGAAGCATCTTCCACCTGAAAACTCCAGTCAAAGCCTCCTTCTTCAACAGCAACAGCAGCATGCTGCTTAGGCTTCTCAGACTGAGGAGCTTTGTCAGTGTAGTTTGGTCTGGGTGGTGTTTGGCCCCCATTTGCTTTAGGTGCCTTACACTCCCTAGCAAAATGACCCATAAGGTTACAGTTGTAACACTTAACTTTGCTTTTATCCAGCCCAAACTTTCCACTGGTAGCATTGTTTGGAAATCTTCTTCTGTTCTCTTGTAGAACTTCTTGGCTCTATGAGTGAGGAGAGCCATCTGCTGAACTATCTCCATGTATTCTAGGTCATCTGGATGAATGCAGTCTAGGTCTTCAAGAGTGAAGAGATAATTCCCACAGCTTTCATCAGTAGACACAAAGGCCTGAGAAGAACTTGTCTCTTGGAATGGACTTCCTTGAGTAAAGTTTTCCCTTGGTGTCTCCGGGAAGGTGATGAAAGGACCCTTTTGTGAGTTGTCAGGGTAGCATGAGATGATGTTGGGGTTCTATGCTGTCCCTTTCAACCACATGAAGGGCTGAACCCATTTGATTGTTGGAGTTGCCAGATGAACCTTGTATGTTCATCTCCATCTGGTATCCACTAAGAATCTCATATAACTCTGTCAGAGTAAGATTTTTAAGGTTCTCAGTCCTCTTGATCACCACACAATAGTGTGTCCATTGCCTAGGAAGTGAGGACATCTGTTCTCAAGAGGAACTCCTCCATCCACTAGGGTATCCACAATCTCAACATACCTGAAGTATTGTTGGGTCATGGTTTCACCTGCTTTAAAGGTGAAATTTTCAAACTGCTGCTTCAGAAGATCTTTCTTGTTCTCCTTGGCTTCAGAGGAGCCTTCATACATCAGCTTCAGTGCATCCCACAGCTGTTTAGCTGTTTTGCACTTCTTAAAACCTCTGTATACAGAGTTTGGGAGAGCAGTCTGAAGAGCAGTCATGGCCTTCCTGTCAATCTCTACTCTTTTTCTATCTTCATCTGAGTAGTTGGCCATATCTTTCGGAATCATACCAGCACCAGTAGCAGAGGGGGTGCTGGGTATGAAAGGTCCATTTTCAACAGATTCCCACATTCTTGAGTCAAGAGACCTGATGAAGCCTTCCATCCTCATGCACCAGGTGTCAAAATCATCAAGAGTGATCAGTGGGGATTTGTTCATGGTTCCAGTCCATATCAGTCTTTGAGATGGAAGCCATTTGAAGAGTTTAGTTTTTGTGTGTGTGAGGGATCTTAAGATGGTTAGATCTTATATCAAGAGCCTGAAAGCTCTGATACCAATTGCAGGATCGTTTAAGGGTTTGAACACAATTACAAACAAATACAATGAGGAGATTATCTAAACTCTAATCAAATAGTAAACTGGGTTAACCAAAAGTGATACAAAGAACACAAGTAAAGCAAGAGACAGAACAGGAGAATATGGTTTTCAAGGATGCAGTATATTGCTTTCTCAAGTTCTTTTACAAGTGTTACAAAGTATATTAAAGATACAAGAAACTTGAAATACTTATACTACAACCTACAGCCGGCTATACTATGAAAGCCAGCTGGATACAATTGACTAGACACTAACAAAATCAATTGTAGAATCAAAAGGCATATCTGCCTTTTGACCTTGTGACTATGACATGCCATAGCTCACATCCTTATACATTACAAAAAGGATAAAGTACATAAAGTGGAAAGTTTCAGACTCAAGACCTCAATGTACAGTTACCAAAAGCATGGACATTTTCACCAACTCTTGTAAGTTAGTGACTTATCAGAGACGCAGCGGAAAAGGTGCTTTATGGAACAGTACATCAGATATAAAGCATGTGTACTAAAAGTCTTCGGAAGAAATCTGTCTTCATAGGGTGAAGCTTCGGAAGACTTTGTCTTTTGAAGCTTCGGAAGACTTCATGTTTGGCTTCGGAAGATATGGTCTTGGCTTCGGAAGATTTTACACTTAGAATGTTTTCTAATGTATTGTGTAAAACTTCCGAAGCATTCTTCACTTCAGTACTTAGTGCATGTTGCTGAGACACTTTGGATGTTTTGGGTTGCATCAGACTTAAGGAATCCTTACAAGTCCCCACTAATCACTCTGATGAGTTTGATACCTCGTGTTTAAGAATGGAAGGTTTCATCAGGTCTCTTAATTCAAGAATGTGGGAGTCTATTGAGAATGGACCTTCATACCCAGCACCTTCTACTATTGGTGCTAGTATGATTCCCAAAGATGTGGCTAACTACTCTGATGAAGATAGGAAGAGAGTAGAGATAGACAGGAAAGCCATGAAGCTCTTCAAACTGCCTTTCCAAACTCTGTATACAGAGGTTTCAAAAAGTGCAAAACAGCCAAGCAGTTGTGGGATGCACTGAAACTGATGTATGAGGGTCTTCTAAAGCCAAGGAGAACAAGAAGGATCTCCTAAAGCAGCAGTTTGAAAACTTCACCTTCAAAACAAGTGAAACCATGACTCAGCAGTATTTCAGGTATGTTGAGATTATGGATACCCTAGTGGATGGAGGAGTTTCTCTTGAAAACAGAGACATTGTAAGGAAGTTCATGTCCTCACTCCTAGGCAATGGACACACTACTGTATGGTGATCAAGAGAACTGAAAATCTCAAAACTCTTACTCTGACAGAGTTATATGGGATTCTCAGTGGCTACCAGATGGAGATGAACATGCAAGGTTCATCCTGCAACTCCAACAATCAAGTGGGTTCAGCCCTACATGTGATTGAAAGGGATAGCATAAAACCCAAACATCATCTCTTATGCTACCCTGAGAATTCACCAATGGGTCCTTTCATCACCTTCCCAGAGACACCAAGGGAGAACTACACTCAAGGAAGCCATTCCAAAAGACAAGCTCTTCTCAAGCTTTTGTGTCTTCTGATGAAAGCTGGGCAACTCTCTTTTCACTCTTGAAGACCTGGACTATATCCATCCAAATGATCTGGAATATATGGAAATAGTCCAGCAGATGGCTCTTCTCACTCACAGAGCCAAGAAGTTCTACAAAAGAACTGGAAGGAAGTTTCCAAGCAATGCAACCAGTGGAAAGTTTGGACTGGACAAACACAAAGTCAAGTGTTACAACTGTAACTTGATGGGCCACTTTGCCAGAGAGTGTAAGGCACCTAGGACAAATGGTAGCCAAACACAATCCAGACCAAACTACACTGACAAAGCTCTCCAGAATGAGAAGTCAAGCAGCAAGCTACTGTTGCTGTTGAAGAAGGAGGCTTTGACTGGATCTTTCAGGTGGAAGATGCTTCTCCAAACTAAGAACTATGGCTGATCATGATGAAGCCAAGGTATTAGAACATCTCTGTACTCCTGAATGCATTGCTAAAGTTAACAGGTATAGGTCCTACAACTTGGAACTAAGATCTGATCTTGAGTCCCTAAACATTTTAAAATCTGATTTTAGAAAGTCTGAAAATGATTATAAACTGAAGATAGAGGACTTAGAGAAAACCATTTTAGTTCTAAAACATGAACACATAGATCTTAGGACTCAAATCAAAGATCTCATAACCAAGTTAACTGAGTGCCAGGCTGAGCTTGTGATCAGCAAAGCCAGGGCAGAAAAGAGTGTTCTTGAAGAAGAGACCTTCAAGAACATGATATCCTCATCCCTGCACAACAAAGTGTGCTGTCAAAACAGGCAGGGACTGGGATCCAATGAGATAGCTCCTCCATACACAATCTTGTCAGTAAGATCTCCTAGGTGTGGAACTTGTGAAGATGAGCTTCCTCTCATAGATCCTATGAGTGAAGAGGATGAAGAAGAGATAGTGAAGAATCCCTCTGAAAAGAGTGAAGAGGAGGATTCCAAGAAGGGCCACTATCCTTCTGAGGAGAAAAAGAAACCTGTGATGACCAAGTCTATGAGAAAGAACTTGATCGGAAAGAGCAAAAGAAAGGCAAGGAAGGCTCAAGAGATCAAGACTACTTTTGACTCTAAGCAGAAACAAGTCTTTATCTCTGCAGGGTTTAGAGTGGTAGGGACTGAATACATCAACCAAAACTCTTCTGCTAAGAGTTTTGGTTCTTGTTCAACTCATCTCAGCAGCAAGAAGAATACTAATCTACTGTGTACCACTGCTGCACAGCCTGGACCATCAAACTCCAAGCATAATCCTCAGCCCAAGAGGATTGTCTCATTATCTGCAAAGATGAAGGTGGAGAAGGGATGTGACCAAAGACAGTCCTATTCCAAGGAAAAGGGTCTTGTGAAGAAGAAGATGAATTGTGTCATGTGTGAAAGTACCACTCACATTGCCAAGGATTGTCCCTTCAATCCTAAAGGTACTGTCCATATGACCAAAACAAAGGCTTCAAAGAGTTCTAAGAAGACTCAAGCTTTGGAATGAAAACCTGTTTCCTTCGAAAGCTCCATGTCTAAGAAGAAGGGAAGTGGAAAATTACCCTCGGAAGAGAAATTGGTCTCGAAAGAAAGGAGTTCTTCCAAAGCACTGAAGTCTGCTGCAGTGTCTGTAGAATCTTCCAAAGGTTCAGTCATCAAAACTTCCAAAGTTCCAAAAGCTTCCGAAGTTTTGAAGGTCAAGTCCAAGACTCCAAAAGTGGTGTGGATGTCTAAGAAAGACCAAGTGACTAAGAATTCTCCATCAACAACAGCTCAAGATCCTCTTAGAACAACCATAGGATCTATTACTGTTGAATTACCTTCTGCAAATGAGCCCAAGACAAGCAAGGCTTGGGTTTCCAAATGTAACTAATCTTTCTCTTTGTGCAGGGACAACTAAAGACAGACAAAAATGTCTGGATTATAGACAATGGTTATTCCAGGCACATGACAGGCAATAGGTCACTACTCCAGAACTTTGAAAGGATTGATGGAGGACCAATTGCTTTTGGAGGAGATGAAGGTGGTTACATTTCTTGAAGGGGCAAGGTCGCAAATGGTAAGCTCAGCATAGAAAAGGTAAACTTTGTTAAGGAGCTTGGATACAATCTTCTAAGTGTATCTCAATTTTGTGATCAGAGTCATAACATGCTCTTTACTAAGCATGAGTGCATTGTTCTTAAGCCTAGTGTGGTCATTCCTCATGAGCATATCTTGCTTAGAGCCCCTAGGAAAGCAAACATGTACAAGATGGATTTGCAAGAAACCTCTCCCTCTGGAGAAGTTTCATGCTTTCTGTCTAAAGCCAATAGTGATGAGTCTTTCCTATGGCATAAAAGAATGTGCCATGTAAACTTTAAGAACATGAATAAATTAATTAAGCATGATTTAGTAACTGGAATGCCAAAGAAAGAGTTTACAAGTGATGACCATTGTGTTGCATGCCTAAAAGGGAAGCAACATAAGGTATCTCACAAGCCTAAGGAAAAGAACTCCATCACTACACCCCTACACTTGTTACATATGGATCTCTTTGGCCCTGCCAGTGTAATGAGTTTAGGAAGGACCTTATACTGTCTAGTGATCACAGATGACTTTACAAGATTCACTTGGGTCTTCTTCCTTAGAACTAAGGATGAGACTCCTGAGATTCTAAAGACTTTCATCTTAAAGATTAAGAATCAGTCTGATCACAAGTCAAGATCATAAGATGTGATCAAGGAACCGAATTTAAGAACCAAATCCTTGATACATTTTGTGATGAAAAGGGTATTACAAGACAATTCAATGCTCCCAGGACTCCTCAGCAAAATGGTGTTGCTGAGAGGAGAAACAGGACACTGATTGAAGCTGCAAGAACCATGTTGTCTGACTCTAAACTGCCCATCACCTTCTGGGCAGAGGCAGTCAACACGGCCTGCTATGTGCAGAACAGAGTTTTAGTAGTCAAGACTCATGGCAAGACTCCTTATGAACTTTGGCACAAGAGGAAACCTTTCATTGGTTTTCTCAGATCATTTGGATGTCCCTGCACTATCTTGAATACCAAAGATCAAATTGCCAGGTTTGCTGAGAAATAAGATGATGGACACTTTATTGGATGCTCTTCCCAAGATAAGGCTTATAGAGTGCTGATACATCTGGTATGCCTTCAAATTCCAGCTCAGAGGCTTTACAACTAGATAAGAACACCTCAACTGTGGAAGACAACAATGGTGGTGGTGACAGTGACCAAGAATTCCTTCATGCCACTAACCACATCATTGATGAGCACACCAATGATGTCACACACTGCTTGGATCAAGTTTCACTTGAAAAGTGTGCTGATGTGGTGGGAGAAACATCTATGCCAGATCTAAATTTCTCAAATTTAGATCTTTCTCAACAACTTGTTGTGATCCCTCAGCTTAGGATCCACAAGTCTCACCCTACCACAAACATCATTGGAGATGTTGTCTCAGGGGTATAGACAAGAGGACAAACCCATGAAGCAAATGTTTGTCTTCACTCTTGTTTTCTATCCCAGATAGAGCCAAAGAAAGTTGATGAAGCTCTAAAGGATGGAAGTTGGGTTGAAGCTATGCAACAAGAGCTGCTTTAATTCAAAAGGCAGAAAGTTTGGAACCGTTGTACTCTTCCTTCTAGGAAGACTACCATTGGAACCAAATGGGTGTTTAGGAACAAGAAGAATGATAGAGGCATCATCATCAAGAACAAAGCTAGACTAGTTGTTCAAGGATACACACAAGAAGAAGGGATTGACTACACTGATGTCTTTGCTCCAGTGGCAAGATTAGAAGCTGTTAGGATATTCTTGGCATTTGCTGCATCCAAGAACTTCAAGGTCTTTCAACTTGATATGAAGTGTGCCTTTTATATGGAGTGATAGATGAAGAGGTTTATGTCAAACAGCCACCTGGTTTTGTAGATCCTGATCATCCTGATTATGTCTGCAAGCTTGACAAAGCTCTCTATGGGCTACATCAGGCACCTAGGAATGGTATGTGACACTATCTGAGTATCTTTGTAAACATGGATACAGGAGAGGTACTATAGATGGAACTCTCTTCATCAAAGAACAAGGAAAAGACATATTGCTAGTTCAAGTATATGTGGATGACATCATCTTTGGTTCAACTAATCCAAAGCTCTGCAAAGACTTTGAGAAGCTGATGAAAGACAGATTTGAAATGAGTGCTATGGGGGAACTCAATTTCTTTTGGGAATTCAAGTGAAGCAAGTTGAAGATGGCATCTTCATAAGTCAGTCAAAGTATGTTCAAGACATACTCAAGAGGTTCAATATGACTGACTGTAAGATTGCTAAGACACCCATAGCCAGAAACCACTCTCTGATCCTGATCTTGAGGGGGAGTGTGTAGATGAGCACTTATACAGGGCTATGATTGGGTCTTTTATGTATCTTACTGCTAGCAGGCCTGATATCATGTTTGCTACATGCATTTGTGCAAGATATCAAGCCAACCCTAAGATGTCTCACCTTATCACTGTCAAGAGGATTCTAAGATACCTCAAGGGTGCATCAACACTTGGCCTATGGTATCCCAAGAATTCTGACTTCAATATGTATGCCTATATAAATAATGATTATTGTGGTTGCAACATGATTTCAAAGTCTACATCTGGGGGATGTCAATTTCTTGGTGGAAGGGTTGTCTCATGGCAATGTAAGAAACAATCCTGTGTCTCTGCATCCACTACTGAAGCTGAATACATTGCTGTTGCAAGCTGCTGTGCTCAAGTACTTTGGATTCAAAATCAAATGCTGGACTTTGGGTTAAACTTCAAGGAGACTCCAATTCACATAGACAACAACAGTGCTATCTCAATCACAGAGAACCCTGTGCAGCACTCAAGGACAAAGCACATCAATATCAGGTATCATTTAATAAGAGATAACTATGAAAAGGGATTAATTAAACTAGTCAAAGTTCACACAGATGAACAATATGTTGATCTGTTTACAAAGGCTTTTGATGAACAGAGATTTAAATATCTAATATCAGCTATTGGGATGATAAACTTTGAGTAAGCTTTTCTTAATTCTAATTCTTATTATTTCTTAAAAAATTATGTGTGTCCTAAGTTGTCTAGTTCATCATTTTCATAAGCTCATGTTTTCTTTGGATAAAAATTTCTTTTTGAAGACTTTCCTTAGACTTTTGAAAATTTCTGATACTTTGGAAGTTATGCTTTTAATTCGGAAGTAAATCATGCCTTCAAAATAAATAACTGTCTAAGAAATTTACCTTCGGAAGAGCTTTCAAATTTATCTTCCAAAGCTTAAATACTTGTCTCAGACACTTACTTATTTTCAAGGACCATTTACTTCCGAGGCAAAATTAACTCTCGAAAGCTTTTGTTGGTTTATATACAAATCACTCAAGTTTTAATTTTTCTTCCGAAGCAAAATTCTCAAAACTCTCAGGAATTCTTCCGAAGTCATTTTAGCTTCGGAAGCTTTTTAATTAAAACTTCCGAAGATAATTAACCTTCGGAAGCTTTTTGACTTCCAAGAAAACTACTTTTTGAGCAAAAGTAAACTACTTTTTTAGAGGTGGGACCCACATCCGGATTTCAAAGTTTATCCTCTTTCATTAAACTTTATCTGAAATCCTTCTCATATATAAACCCATGGTTTCCCCCTTCTTTCTATCATCTGTTCTTCCTCCAAACCTAAAACCCCAAATTTCTCTCTGAAATTTCTTTCTCTCTTCTTTCTTTGTCCTTAAGCTACTTCAAAATGGCCAACCTTGCACACAGAAATGATCCTAACTTTACCATGCAGCTACACAGACAACACAATCAGGTTGCTCTGTTAAAGTCTAAGAAAGATCCTCATTTCTCAAAGGTTTGCCATTTCTAACTCTTTCAAACTACTTCACCTCCCTAACCATTAATCCTCCACTCTATGAGGATCAGTTGCTTGAATTCTGGAAGACCTGCCAAGAGGTCATTATGGACGAGGAGAAGGCACTGTCTACCATAGTGCAGGGGAGAACAATCTTCATCACTCCGACCATCATCAACAGACATCTTCAGTTGGATGATGAAGAAGGTGAGGTTTTTTTCCCAAAGGAAGTTGTCAATCATTCCTTTGAGCAGATGGGATATGAGAGAGATTTCTCTTTAAAGACCTTTAGGAAAGGGAAGGTCCCATCCCAATGGAGATTCCTGCTCCATGTGATCATCCACAGCTTATCAAACAAGCATGGTTGATGGGACCAGATTCCTGAGGATCTCTCCTTCATAATCCATGGAATGGTTCAAGGGGTCAAATTCAGGTACTCTCAGTTTGTTTATACAAATTTGCTTGCCAATTTAGACTCCTTAGAGTATTACATGTTTCCTAGATATGTCCAGTACATTCTTAACTGTGAACTGGGCTCACAGTTGAGGGAAACAGGTAACATTCTTAAATTGGGACAGATGAAGCCCGACATCTTTAAAATACTGAGAAAGCCCACTATTGGATTCTCTGGGGAAGAAACAGCCCTAGTCCTAAAAATGTTAGAGCTCATTGCTCAAGGTGACAACCTAGCAGCACAAGCTAGTGTTGAACCCACACTGCTTTTTCCCAGCCACTCTCACAGCCTCAAATCACCATCACTTACCAAAGAAAATCCAAACAAACCCCTGCTCAGGCTATTCAGTCTGTGGAGGCCCCCATATACTCACCTATACAGGAAGAAGTGGACACTGGAGCTCCCACTTCTTCTGAGGAGCAGACCACTCCCATCTCTTCAAGAATCAGTGCTAAGGTTCCTCATGCTCAGCCTGATGAGCTCATTAGCCCAACTGCCTTAAGCCATCACTCTAAGTCTCAACACTCAAGTGATCAACCTTCAGGGGACAGTTACCATCCCCAACCTATAGATCTCAACCAACCAATTCCCAACCTTGACTTCTATACTGAGAAGATATAGGTTTCAATGATTATAATGAATCTCTCTTCTTTCCCCTACTCAAAGAGAGATGAGTACTCCTGAATCTCCTACATCTATCCCATATCAGTCACCTACAACTGAGGTGGACACTCCTGAACCTGTTTAGGATGTCCATATGGAAGAGGCTCTTACTTCTGAAAGTGATTACATCATTAAGACCTCAACCATGGCAACTCAGCCCACTGATATCTCAACTGAGATTGCCAGTGAGCAGGGGAAACCAGTAGCCAAGAACCTCAAGCTGGTGGTGAGAGAGAGGACTCTAGTCCAATCATCTCATCCCCCAATGAGTCTTTTAATGAAGATAAGGGAAATCTAAGACTACTGGTGCAAAAATTGTCTAAAACATGCACTTACCTAGTCTCAAAGGTCAGTCACCTTGAATCTCAGGTGACTACCTTACACAACAGGATCAATGATCAACAACTTGAGATTTC
The DNA here is from genome assembly GCA_025506515.1 of Flaveria trinervia. Classification (NCBI taxonomy): domain Eukaryota; kingdom Viridiplantae; phylum Streptophyta; class Magnoliopsida; order Asterales; family Asteraceae; genus Flaveria; species Flaveria trinervia. The sequence continues at coordinate 40,779,260 of CM046454.1, read as the reverse complement.
ATATCTTAAGGAAAAACTAGCTGGGAGACCCTTAAGAAGAGCTTAACCAGGAACACAAGAACCTGTGGATGTGATTGACCTATCTTCCAGCACACCTATGCAAGTGGATGATACTACCAAAAAGGGGGAGAAAGTCATTACAATCACAGAACCTGGGAGTTCTTCAGAGAGAATGGATATTGAGGACTCACCATCCTCACTTGCAACTGTGCATTCTCAGCAACCTCTTCTAGTTCATATTGATGTGGACTACACAGACTCCTTCATACAGAGTCTGTTTGAGGATGGGATACCAAGGGCTATGTCACCTTCACCATCTTCCAATCACATCATTAGGTGGAGGTATGACAACAACAGGAAGGCCCTAATCATCATAAGAGCTCAAGGATAGCAAGAAGTCTTCAATTCTCAAACCTTGGACTACTATTAAGGTCTGGATCTAGTCAACATGCCACTTGTCAACCCAAGCCAATCAAGACAACCTGACAGACTGGCTAAAAGAATCCAAGACAGAATCACTACAGAGTTCAGCTTAAGAAGGAGACTTAGGAAATCATGCAATGTTATTGGTCAACTAGATGTTGAGGCAGACCCTAAGATTAGCTTCATAAGGAAACCTAGACTGAAGGCCCAGTGACAGAACCTGAGAGCCCTGTCTCATCTCCAACTACTGCAGAGATCCACATTCCTTCTGAGACACCTGCTGGTGAAGGTGCTTCTCAACCTCTCTCTGGCCTGAGCTCAGATGCTGCAACAAGCAATGAAGGCCAAAGCTCTCTCCACCTTAAGTCACAAAGGTCTGTGATGGACAAAGGGAAAAGAAAGATGACATCTGAGGAGATTGAGGAGGAGAGAGAGAGGAAAAGGAGGCTAAAGGGAGAAAGTTCCTCTGCTGAGTCTTCAAGACTCATGGAGTCTGCAACCAGGGCTGCCCCTAGACCAGATACTCAGAATGATGAGTTAGGGTAGTCAGGATTAACTATCTGCAGACTAGGAACTATGACATAGATAGTGTCATTTCTCTTTCCTTAGATGAGCTGAATGAATTGGTTGACCTGGAAAGATCAAGAGAGAAGAAGGAGGTAGAAGATGCAGAACTCCTAGTACAAGTCAAAAGAGACAAGAAGAAAAAGACTGTACAAAGGTATGCCTACCCTCTCCCCAGTTCAAGAAAGTCTTGAACAAGAGGATGTGGTTCAACAAGAACCTCAGGTAGATAAGAATAAGACATAATCAAGATGATAACTACCTAAGTGCCACAGGCTTCTATCAGGTGATGCACTCCTTCCCTTGCCTTATGACTATATGAGTTTGAGTACTTAAAACAACTTGAGCTTGAGTTAGTCAAGGAAAGAAAGACAACAAAGAAGAAGCTAAGGGAAGAAGCTGCAAAATCAAGAGCCATCATCCAAAAGAGCATGAAGAAGTCTACTGATAGGCAGAGGATGATGAGCTTCTTGAAGCTGTATGGATTCTTCGGAAGGAGACTTGGACCCATGTCTCTATCCACTATGGATGAGCATATCAGGGTAATGAGCTCACTGACTTACACTCCACTCCAAGTCAAGCTCCACCTGAAGTGGAGGTTAAGGTTGAAAAACCAGAGACAACACAACCCGGACCTCCTGCTAATGCTCAGCAAGCTTCATCTTCTGATCCACAGCAGGGTAAACCTCCCTCTCCATCTGAACCCGAGAGAGAGGAAGTCCCAACTGAGAGAGACAACAGAGATCAATCTGGTACTGCAGGCCAGTCTTCTTAGTTAAAATTTGGAAAGAGAAAGAAGAGGATGGCTTCTAGACCAAAGCCTAAGAAGAAGAAGAAGCCTGCACCCTTTTCTAAACCTTAGGATGAATTAGAACAGCCTGAGGATGTGCAGCCAGAGGAAGCTACACCAACTCCAATTCAAATAGCTCCTCTAGCAATAGGAAGACCCATCTTGTCTTGGACATACACCACAAATCCAGAAAGATGGCATGTTATTAGAGATCAAGGCATTGGAGACATTTATACATGGCAAGATATGTTTCAGTTGCCTCTGCATGACCTCTTTGACATGAGAAGACACTTTGACAGCCTGAAGGATCTTGATCATCTTATGAAGAAAGGAATGGTGATCATCCTAATGAGGACTGTTAATATCTGAAGTTTTTAAAGTGTTTTGGTAGCATCAACCTAGGGGGAGTTTGTAGAGATTAATGAAGAGGTTGATACAACCTAAACATCTTAAGTCTTTCGTGCATGCTGCACAAGTGCATTAAAGAAGAAGCTTAGGAAGTTTCACACATGAAACAGAAAATACTCTAAGTGTGAAATCTTCCAAATCCAAGACCAATATCTTCCGAAGCCAAACATGAAGTCTTCCGAAGCCTCAGAGACAAAGTCTTCGAAAGCTTCAACTCATGAAGACAGATTTCTTTCGAAGATTTTTAGTAACATGCTTTATCTGATGTACTGTTCCATAAAGCTGGACACCTTTCCGCTGTACCTCTGCAAGTCACCAACTTACATGAGTTGGTGAAAAGGTCCATGCTTTTGGTAATTGTACATTGAGGTCTTGAGTCTGTAACCTTCTACTTTATGTACTTTATCCTTTTTGTAATAGATAAGGATGTGAGCTATGGCATGTCATAGTCACAAGTCAAAAGGCAATCTGCCTTTTGACTCTACAATTGATTTTGTGTGTGTCTAGTCAATTGTATCCAGCTGGCTTTCAAAGTATAGCCGGCTGTAGGATGTAGTATAAGTATCTCATGTTCTTGTACCTTTCGAATATGCTTTTGTAACCCTTGTAATAGAACATAGAGAAGGCAATATACTGCATTCTTGAAAACCAAATACTTGTGTTCTTTGTGTTCTGTCTCTTACATTACTTGTGTTCTTAGTATCTTATCTTGGTTAATCCAGTTTACTGTTTGATTAAAGTTTAGTTAATCTCCTCTTTGTGTTGTAACTATAACCCTTCAACGATCCTGTAGGAAGTTTTTAAGATTTATAAGATGATCTCATTTTTTTTGGCACTTTTAGATTTGCACCTTTTGGGGTCTAAAGTTCAACGGCTCTACCAGTAATTCAAGTTCGTCTATGTTTTGACAAAAATTTTGTTTGAAAACAAACCAAATCAATATAAAACATGCTCATGCTTGTTTTTAAGTATGTTTTGAGTTGGTTTGATGTAACTTCTGTTTGGAAACAAGTCAGATCAACTATAATATGTTTCATTCGACGGTATAAATTCGAATTCTCTACGTTTCGACATAAATTTAGTTTTTAATTTAGGAACAAAATGAATAAGATGGTTTTTAGTATTTTCAAGATGACCCCAGTTTTATTAGGTATTTTCAGATCCGCACCTTTTGGGGTCTAAAGTTCGACGACTGCACAAATAATTCAAGTCTGTCTATGTTTTGATGAAAATTTTGTTTGAAAGTGACTGAGTCAAATGTAAAACGTGTTCATGCTTATTTTTAAGTACCTTTTAAGTTGTCATGATGTTAATTTTGTTTGAAAACGAGTCGGGTCACTATTATACGTTTCATTCAACGATAAATTTGAGTTACTCTACGTTTCGACATAAATTGAGTTTGGATACGAGTCAGGTGGTATATACTTTATCACGCCACATACGGCGCTACTAACATGCTTATTTTTATGTATGTTTTGAGTTGGTCTACATTTCGATGAAAATTTTGTTTGGTGTCGAGTCAATATAATAAGTTCCCTTTTGATGGTACAAATTTGAATTACTCTATATTTCAATGTAAATTAGTTCGAAAACGAGTCAGTTCGAATATAGTCTATTCTTTACCTAGTCGTGTACCACGCCGCCGCAACGCGCGGCAAGTCAAAATCCTAGTAATAGTAATTTAACAGATTAGCTATGGCATTAACTTGCAGCGATCTCCTTTTTTCGTATAAACATAATCGACTAGTGCCTAGGGTTTATTTGTGGTTGACTATTGAGGTCAATATGGTGAAGGTTTTGAGACCTTCAAATCTCAAAGGCATATGTTTAAATACTGTTTATTTGAAGATTGATCTCAAAGCAAGTGTATGATAAGACCGCTTCATGCTACTCTTCGAGTATATTGAATCTCAATTTTAATTTTTTTCCTTCTTATTTAATGAAGTTAATATATGGCATACATGCATATTTGTTTATTTAAAGAGAGTGCTAACAATTAGATATAAGTTTTAAAAGGTATATCTAAGCATCCATTTAAAAATTACTTTAGGTTTGGATAAGATTAAAGTTTGCTTATTTTTGATCATTGTTTTAGTAAGGAAACCTTGAAATCTAGCTTCTATATGTGAATTTGGTTTATGACGAATATAGGGAAGTACTAGCAGGTTAAGAAGACATGTAGTATTAGTGATGAAACATCAACATACGATTTAAAAAAAAAATCATAAAGTGGTAGGCGCACTCTCAACAACAAATTATGATGGTAGTTCTATGAAGATAGAAAATCATCTTAAATTTGAATATGAGATTGATTTGTTTCTAATTAAAAATATATAACTCTTTAGTCATATGAAAATCAAGTCTTTTGAGTTGGAAAGTATGATTTGTATGAGAATTGGAGAATTATATTGCTAGGAACACTATATGTAAAATTGGTTATACTTCATATTTATATTTTTACTTCAAGTGGTAAGGATTATTCTAATATTTACATTTTAAATTCTTTGTTTCATATAAATGATCTAATTTGCTACAAGTTTTTAGATTCGTTGTTGGTTTCAAGTTTTATTATATTTACTTCACATCAACTGTCTTCTGATTCTCTTCATTTGAGACTTCTATTTTTATTTTCTCAACACACTTGCATTCATACTATTTGACTTTAAAAATAAATACAACAAAATTTACGGCTTAAAAGTGAATGATTTTTCAGGAGCTTATATAAAGTAAATGAACTTATAATAACTGCGAACAAGCACCTGCTTCTAAAGCTCGTAAATGTTTGTCTCGTCGCATTGCGTGGGCTTTCCACTATATATAAAAATATATGAAACATCAATACACTAGTATTTATTTTTAAAGCCTCTAACTCAACTAAAATACTTGTTATTATATTAAGAGGCTATTTAATAATCTTGTGCTGAAAGCATTGAGAGCCTTAACTCCGAGACTCTGAATCATTTAACATGTTTTTAATTTACTCTTTAATAGGGTTATAAAATCATAAGAAAACATTTAAAAAAAATAAAGATATAGTTTTAATGAATAAAGAATACTTTAGTTTTAAAAAAATAAGAAAAAACATACTTTACCTCTGACCAATTAAGATATAGTTTTTTAATGAAATAATTAAGATGTACTAAACAACCGTTATATAATTAGATATATACTAATTACTAATATTATAAACGCATTATATGTTGTTTAATATGCTTCAGTGGTTGTATCATTTTTTGTTTTTTTTTTTTAGTTTTTAACATTTTTTTTATTTTAATTCAATACTTTTGCATCTTTTACAGGTTAGAACGTCACATCGTGCGTGTGTGGTTCAGTATTTTTACGTTGATTTTTCGTTTCCATTTGATGGCCCCATCACAACACGTTGTTCCAAGATCGACTTATTGTTTTATATGTTTTGCCTAATTGTGGTGTATCCTTAGGGCTACTTATCGTCCAAGATGGGTTAGATTTTTTCCATTTTTTATACGAATTGTTAAGTGTTGATCGTCGCTAACAGTGATATGTATTCGATGTTATTTGACATGGTTTTATTCTCCTGCGATAACTCGGGGGCTTAATATTAATTTTTCTTAAATAATAACTTGTTACTAAAATAAAATATGATATAACTTATTATTTCTTATAGCTAAATGCATAGGTTGAGAATAATAAAAAAAAATAAGAAGAAACGAGATCTGTACTTTTAAGTTAAAAATAGAAAAAGAAAGACAAAGATCCCCCACCAACCAAACATACTTCATCAGTTCATCCTCCATCTCTCTGCTATGTGTTTGTGTTTGTGTTTGTGTGTGTGTTTGTGTTTGTGTTTGTGTTTGTGTTTGTGAGAGAATCTGCTTCTGCTGCAACACTCATATTCTCCGACACCCCTTTATTCTTCAAACTTTCATTCTCACTTCTCATCATCACTCTAACCCTTTATCACAAACCCTTTTTCCACCATCTTTAAAATCTACATTTTCCCCAATCTTTTTCTTATCAATCAAACTCTACCAAAAAAAAGTTAAAAACCCTTTGATTTCAGTAATGCCGATGAACAAAGAACCGGCGACTCCGCCCATGATCGGCAAGATCGGACCCTACACCGTCTTCGTCACACCGCCTGCAACCCCTAAACCCTCGTTTCAATCCCCCCCGCCGCCGGTTCAGCCGCCGCCCGTGAAGTCCGCGCCGCCGTTTCTTCCGCCGCCGGTGCAGTACGAGAAGTCTGCTTCTGCTTACGATTCCAAGTTTGGGTTCTTTTGGGATGCCGTTGCTAAAGTCCAAAACGGTTTCGTTTTGCTCCTTGTTTTCAGATTTTGAATTTGCAATTGGAATTGGAATTGGAATTGGAATTGGAATTGGAGTTTTGGCTGATGATTTCGTGTTTTGTGTTTGATTCAAGCTGATTTTGGTTTCGTAGATGTTTGATTTGTTTGAAGTCTTGTGAATTGCATATTTGCATCTGATTGAAGTTTGAATTTGTGTACCGACTAATTTTGTGTTTGTGTAACAGCACATTCGAGTTTGGATGATCATGTGGCTCGTTGGTTCGGGCTGAATCAGTCGAAGTATCAGTGGGCGTTGGATGATTATTATGAAAAGAAGGGAGTGGTGAGCTTTTGGCTTCAGTTCTTATGGTTTGTTTTGACTGATTTTGTTCAAAATGTGTTGATTTTGACTTTAGAATTGATAGAATGTAAGAACTTTTTTAGTTTATATGATGGTTTCAATTGAGATTAGAGATAAATGTTATTCCAACCATATCTTTTACTTGAAAACAGTTTATGGGGTTGTAGGCATTAGAAATACGGATGACTTTCAACCTGTTTGACTTGTTTGTGTTTTAGCTATTCTTTTATGTTTGACCCATTTGATATCTTTGAGATAAATCATAACCCAGATCAAACCATTCATTAGTAAACAGGTTGAAATTGTCACCTCTTTGAGATAAAACACAACCCAAGTCAACCGTTCATTTGTATGAAGACTAGTTGACTTATACATGGTCAACTTCTACATCCTGCAATATGTTGGCATATGTGTAATCATACATCCCATGGTCTGGTCCATATTCAAGTATTGCGGCCTACACTAGGGCGTAAAAGGTCTGAAACTGAAAAAAAGGGTTAAGCGTCAAGTGTGCGCGCGTTGTGGTTCATGAAATTAAGGTTGACTATTGAAGTAGGTTGGATTCTAGTTTTACTTTTTGGCTGAACTTAATATGAGATTAAGTTTGATGTTCTTCAAATTATTGAATATCAAGTACTTTACTAAATAGAGCAGTTCGCACATTGGTTTAAACTATGGAACCGCCACCATTAGGGGTATCTTATACTAAATTCTTTTGGCATTTTATTATTTTTTTGAACACAAGTACTCACAAGCCTTGGTCTCTTTCGGACTCGAGCCCGCAACCTCATGGCTTACTCTTGGCAAAACATTTTAAACTGCAGGATCAGGTTGATGCAAAAGTTAAAGACGTATCCACCAAAGCACAAGTGTGTAAAATTCTTCATGGGCAGGTAAATCATCCAATGTTTTTCTTGTTGTATTTAATACTTTGGGTCCGTCTTCACTCTTTACGTGGTGGTTCATGTGCATTTTGGAACTAATTATTTTATTATGGCAACTAACATTGCAATAATCGATTTTTGATTGAACAAAAGACATTCTGTTTCTGATTACTTTAACCAGATGCAACAAAAATACCAGTGACAATCGTGTCCGGTTGACTTGATGACCGGACACGATTCATATCTTTATTCAAGTCAAAGATATTAGCCATAACCCAGACATACTTAAAGTCTTGTAGCCGAACATGACTCGTGTAACCCATTTTATCTAAATGAGTCAAACTATTGGTGGGTTGTAAGTGGCGGTAATAAACATAGTTTTAGGTCTTTTTATCTATAACTTTCTTAATTATCTGAAGTTAGCTCACTCAAACACATGATTATTAATATTACAAATAGCATAAACGCATCCAAATCGAAACATGTCTGGTTATGTGATTATTATACTTTTATGCAGGATTGGTGTCATGCAAGCAACCTTAAGAACCTTTTTGATTATGCTGTCTATATCACAAAACATGATTTGCTTAAGGTTAGACCCAATAAAATCTTCACATTTACAAGGATATCATCGTAAATCTTTTACTGCTGCATGCAAAGGCCCTGCAATCTTATTACAGTGACGAGTCTAGAGACATGTAATCTTCTTATTTACTGTGTTTATTTTTACAAACTGTGATAATTAGGTTGATTCATCTTTTGAACTGTAACAACGTTTTGTTGTATCTGCATCTATCTATGTTTCCAGTTAAAGTGGATTGAAATTTATTTAATATGCTGTTTAGAACCATGGCGATTTGAGTCATTAAGCCCAAATATCGGCGTAAATTTATTTGCGTCAAACATATCAATCCTAACCTAGACATATTTAAAAACTGTGTAACTTGAGCACAATATGTATAACCTATTCATGTGTAAACAAGTCGAATTGGTTGTAATCAAGTTGTAAATATGTTAAACAGGTTGGTGGGTTGTAATAAATAAGTTTTATAAGAGGGTTAGCTACTTGGCAAGTCGACTGCTTTAGTTAAATGGGTTAACTGCTGGGCGAGGAGTCCACCGTCCACCTATTAATAAGTTATATGTAATGCCTGGGGAAGACTTATGTTCAAAAGTAAAGTTGCTTGGAGAACAAGCATTCAATATGTCTTGAGTGTCATGCAAGGAAAATATTTGTTGATGCTGATCATAATTTTCTGTTAGTTAGGGTTGGATAGGAATGATGGTGGTTGTGGTTGCTAGTGGTGGTCTTTGCTTACTTAAAACACCATGATTATGTTACGAGTACACAAATATATCAATAGGAAAAAAAACACCCTAATCAGCCATTATATGTACAGATATAATGTATACTTTTAAGAAACAAACCTACACAATAAGCTACTCAGCACAAAATGATTGAAAAAGTATAACTATGATCATGACAGGTAAAAGAGTAGACGAATCCTTTTGAAAGAGCCTATCCATTGCCCTAACAAATCTATGCGCTAAGAACACCAATGCACGGATAAGGCTAAGAAAACCATAAAAAGGAAAAGGAAACTAAGTGTTTAAAAAGGAAAAGAACACCAATTCACTCTTATAAAAGTCTATAACCTTTATTCGATGTCTCTAGGATTTTCTATCCTTGATCATGTCTTCATAAACTTGCTAGCCAAGCAAATTTTATCTATTTAGCTTAACTCAAGACTGTTTGGGTTAGCCTTTGCTCTTCTCCCCTCCACTATGATGGTTATCACAATTTTTACTAGCGTCGTCGTCTATGTGCTTTTCGCTTGATCAAACAATCTCAATTTCTCATCCTTTATCTTATTCGGATATACAAGCCTCCCCCGCCCCCCTCAATTTCCTTGAAAATTGCATTCCTTATTTAAAACATCTATCACGTCGTTCTCATCTATGTTATTTTCATTATTCGCATTTATGTGTTCTTGATGGGCCAACTATTTGTTTTGTATAAGAGTATTCACAGTAAGTTCCTCACATTAGTATGAGTGTGTGGTTTATATTACGAGGGAGAGGGATGTTTGTTAATGATTGTGAGTGAATTAGAGATAAAATTTATAGAGATTGCATTGTGATTCTCTATGTTTGGGAAAACACTTTACAACTCTCATAAGTTTTATAGTATTTTTAAAAGTGATGTGAATGAAGTAGAGAGAAAATATAATGATAAAGATATAAAAAATATTGTTTAATTGAAAGAGAGAGTAAAAAGTAATGTTTTTAATGTAATTATAAGGATGAGAATGAAAAAGTTAGTGTGAATGTTCTAACATAGCTCGTCAAATGCAACCCTACAAAATTTCTCCTTTAATCTTCTTGGGAACCTTTTGTTACACAGTACTCTTATGCCGCTCCTCATTTACAATAGGATATGTGAACGTGTTGGGCTACATCACTATCTATGTAGCGCTATTATGTACAAACGATCCTAAATACTTGACGTAAATGTCTGCGGAACAAGTTGGTCTTCATTAGGTGTCCACATTGATACTAAAGCTATAGTGAAGATACTCGGCTTTAGGCTTTAGAGAGCCTTATCTTTTAACCTTTGTGCTCAAAGGTTGTACGTCACACTTTTAGTTCTTAAATCAAAGCTAGCTTAACATGGATCTTTGATGGAGGCCCACAGTGTCTACCCCGCACTGGTAAAGTGACACTAGTTTTAGTATGTGATATATATATCTTTAGTTATCTATATGTGACTTGTGGGGAGTCTTAATGTAATCCTAGATCTGTTATCCTAGATCAGTTATCGAGGTGCACTATTATAAGGTTTCAAATAGTTGAAGTTAAGTATGTAACTGGATTTTCATTGAAACGGGCCATTAAAGATATGATCATTTTAATAATTATCCGTAACTGTGAAGTAGAAGTTGTTCCAATTGCAAGATGAGCGATGGCGTGGTGTTGCTTCAACAAGTAGGAAGCTCATGAGCTACGGCATAAGGCGGAGGTATGTTTGAATTAATGTGCTTTAGTAGGCCCATGGCTTTGAGTATTGTAACTATCTAGTGTTTCCAACTCAAATCATTTACACCGTTAACTTTATAGAGGCAATGCTTAATAAGTTTTTGATAGAACACGACTTTGATCCACTTAATGACAGGCTTATGGAAGAAATACTTGTAGATGGAGAAATTGTTGTCATAATTGATGCGTGAGGTCTTTTTTCTATTTATTTCATGGTATTAAAGCAAGATAATCAATGTGTTAAAAAAATACCAAACCTGCTTGTTTAGAGAATAAAACTATTTATGTCTGCTTTTTTTTTATGACAGATAGAAATGGAAACTTTGTTGTATTGTTATAGAAGATAAAATTGAGATTAGGCATAGGGTAACAATGGATCTGATACCTCATACCGTAAGCAGGGGCAGACCCAGAAATTTTTTTCTCCGGGGTCGGTTTTTTTTCAGTTTTCGAATAGACGTGTATATCTCAACTCAATGTTGAATTTTTGGTTTGGGTCAGGTCAGGCATACAAAGTACATTATAATTATATTATAAGACATTTGACAAAAAAACGATTTCATTAGTAAAAAAACATATTACACTTTATACTTGTTTACATGGCTTCATCTTTTAAAAAATATCCAATATATTATCAATCGAAACCTTCTTAAAAATGTAGCAAATGCAAACATTGTTTAAGGTATTCTTCTAAAAGAGTTTAAAGATAATTAAAGAATGTTAATAGATTAATGAAATATGTGTTAAGTGTTTAGTTAAATAATTTGAGCTTAGAAATTTTATACAACATAAACTATTGGTGATTATTCTGATATTACTTTTCTTAACTAAGTGAACTATTATTTTAATTTTTAGTGGGTTAAACATTCCAATAAAAATAGGGTTTAGGGGTCGTAAAATGTTTTATAGTGACCAGTATTAAAAAGTACACGGGGTCAATAAAAAATCATCAATACACATTATACATAAGGGGGAAAATCTGTGGGGTCGGTTGACCCCTCCCCTCCCTTCTTAGGTCCGCCCATGACCGTAAGAGTTGTGATAATACTTAAGTGTAAGCTATAATATTCATTGCCTCAAGCATTCGACCATGTTAAGTACATATTTAAAAGCAACACAAATCTGCAAATACAAAGTGAAATTAATGGACTCCACTCAATAGACTCTTCACTACGTTATAATTGAAAGACTTAATGAGAAGTTAAGACTACTATGAACAGTGGAAGTAAAGGCTCTAAATGTTTTCTAATATTTAGGTTGTATATTTAAAATTGTTTCTTTGTTCAACAATTTATATATGTTTAACTTGAGAGGAATCATTCTTGATTATGACACATAAAATACCCACAACAAACACAAGTTATAACATAAATCATATACTTGACATTTGGCACTGTGATAGGCCTTTGATATAATCTTAATTTCCAGGAAGTAACATCTAACTTCATATTTCAATGCTTTCATGGTCCATTTGAAGATGTGCACATTTCATGGACTCATTCAAGACATAGTAATGTATTACCCAAATTACAAAGAAATGAAAATAAAGAAAAAAGGAAAACTAGTATAGGGTATTGTTATTTCTTGGAACCTTGATCTGGAAGTGCACAATAAAAATTGGTCCTCGCAATGATTTACTTTATTCGTATGGTGTATGTTCTTAATTAGTTGGAAGATTGTTAGTTCATCGTACAAGCGAGATGAGGCCATATTCAGCATAGAAGAGCTGCAACATATAAGATGCTTATATTACTTGAATAATCTATAAGACCAATAATCTATAAGACGATAACTGATACAAATGGTAGTGAAACTAACCTGCCAAAGGAACATATACATGGATTGAACCGCATCCATATTCTTCAAATCTACTGATTTAGCACGAATCCATAGTACAGTTGCCATTACAAGATGACTGATGATCTACACATAAACATTTTTTCTCATTACCCAAATGTTCTACTCTTGTGATCTGATCCGGTTAAAAGTTCCTCTTCCCACATGTAAAATTGTGTCTCTAAAACAGATATCGCGCTACAAACTGGTTGAAGTATTTGTCTTACAACTATGTGTGCTCATTTGTGTGCATTACCTTATGCATGCATATATTTTGAAATTCATAATGTTTTTGATGATTATTCGTATCAGACCATTTGGTATATATGTTTGATTTTTGAAATGGAACTTTCTAAACTGATGGAAAGATTATTACTACTGTAAATGTTTAGTTAACAAGTTTAAATTGGTTTGATCATGACATAGATTCATAACTTACTGTTACATATTTGCTCCAAGTGACGGATGAAGTTGCTCCCACAAAAGCAGAAGCAACATATGCGATTTCAAGAATCCAAATGCAAGTCCAGTACATCTGCAAAGTTTTAATTCATCCGAACAATCCTTAATATCTAATCCTCAATTATATGCTTTTCTGTTTTATGAAGAATGAAAGAATGTAAAAGCTAACCGAGTTTCACCCAAATGTAAAGCAAGCGACTTAATTCCATGCTTTCGATCTCCCTCCATATCCGGGATGTCCTACCAAATGAATAATGAAATCAGTGACATGAAAGGCTAATTGTTGCATAATGAGGAATAGATTTAACTTACTACTTCAAGATTACAAATATTTTGAAGCTCAGAAAAAAATGGTTTTTACCTTGAAGAATATTGTTGAGACTGAGAAGGCACTAAGCATTCCAACAGCAAATAATAATGGCCTTGAAAGTAAACTGGATGCTCCATTGATAGAATTCTGCAGATTTTCATTTCATTAATTGGTGCATAAAGCAATGCCCCTGCAAATATTGTACTCCTCTAGTACATTTATTTTTCGTACAATTTTTCCTTGTGTAAGATAAATGCACACTGTTATTACTAAACTCGCTTAATGATTTAATTGACATTTATTCTTTCAATTAAAAAATGCCTAAAATCTGGTATAAGACTAGTTCTGCAATTTAAACGTCCGTTGAAGGCCGTTTAAACGCCTGTTTAAGGGTTGTTTCACTTTATAAAAGCCTGTTTTTTCTTAATTTGTTTTTTGTAATACAGTGCAAAATTACTTATTCTTTCCTGAACAACATAAGAACACAGATAGAAGTAGGAAAAAGAGACCTGCATATGCAAGTAATATCCGATCGGAACAACCAGTGCTCTAGCAATTAGCATGTAAAAAGCTGCTGTGAAAGGAAACCTCTTCCATCGAAGTAAGGGCAGCTGGAGTGATAGGAACACAATAAGTTATAGTTATAAGTAATTAAATCCCTAGTTATAATTGATTCCTAAATCCATAGTTTAGAGTCACTGAATCCATAAGCTATAATTGAAACCTCACCACATTGGCTGAATATGCAGTCCCAACCACAAACCACCCAACGAATCCCCAAAACAATGGCGCAGAACCAACGAACCATGCTGTCGACAGGCTCTGCATTCATAACAATATTTATTAAAACTTCATTCGACATTCTAAAGTCTGCTGAATTGATGGGTTATTGTGTAGCGGGTAGAGAAGTAAATGACTATGAGAAAAACTTCTGGTTCCTCCACTGATTAATGGACGTCTACTCCTTTATTAATGGAATGCAATAGTGTGAAGACTACGATAAGTTATCGGTGGTTTCTTATGTCTTTAACTGGTTTAAGATCACATTAACCCGACTGTAAGGTATTTTTGGTTCTTTGGGTGTGTTTTGAGATAAAGGTGACCATATGTTGTATTGACACAATGAGGGAATACCAATGGTGATTTAAGCAATAGATCTGTTCCAAAGGCGAACATATATGATTGTTTTGTATAGATGATCATACAAAAACTTTAACCAGGTTCATCAATCAATTATCCAATACCATGATCGCTGATAATGAAGACACGATGATTGCAGTTGTCATAGATACTTCTCCAGCAGCTAATGGCAGAGATGGCTTGTTAACCTGAAGATTCATTATTCTGTCAGCAATAGTTCTATTCTGTAACACCTTTTGAAATATACAATGTATCTCCTTGAAAATATCAAATGAATTTATTATTTTCGTTAAAATGGGGAATATTACTGATATTACAAGTTAAGGGGTCCCCGATATAAACGCAGATGTCGAGTTCAAATTGAAGTTTTTGTCTCCAAACCTTGTCGAGTTCTATATCACATATCTGATTGAATCCACAGACATACATTTGCATGAACATGCCTCCAACAAGAGCCTGAAAGCAGTAAATAAATGCGGAAGATAAGAAGATTACGTTTTTGAGAAGAACAAGTACATTATAATAATTTATACACTGTGATGAATCACACTTGAAGGCTAAATTTTAGTCCATTAACATTACCTAAGAGACCGTTAATATTTTAAATAATTTAACCCAACAACATTTACTTGATCAAACCTAATTTAATATAATAGTACCAAAAATGTTGTAGAGCCTTCCGATTCGTTTAATTATGTAATTTAAATCATTTTGCTACAACACATTGGTTTTATTTATTGTCATATGTAAGTTATCTGGTTTAAAAATTTTTATATGTCGTATCACAGGGGCCTAATTTTTGTTCATGCCCTTGGGACAGGCCCTGTTTCCACGAGTACACAAAATTAACGGTGTATCTCTAACCCACTTTTATCTAAACATACCTGCATCACTTTCAGGAAGAACAACGGAGAGAAATCTGATAGTTTTTGGACCGTAAGCAGAGACATTGAAAGTACACTTAAAACCTACAAAATGAGATTACACAAAGTCAGCATGTTTTGTATCCTAGTCTTTGTTAATGTCACTTTAGAAATAATTAATGATATTTATATTTCAAAAGTTGTTATAATCTACCGTTCCAACTGCTGCATACGGCCTTATAATCTATACAAAACGTCCAAAAAGCGCATAACGTTTTCAAAGGGATTTATAAGATCATGAGTTGCATCAAACTGAGGATTGTTGGCAGATGCTGCATTCAGTTCAAACTTCTGTTTCTTCATTTGGTGAGGTGTAAATCGCTCATACAAGCTCTGATCCCTGTGGTTGTTACCATGTCTTCGTTGTAGTGTTATGGATTCGCTTGTATTAGAACTTGATATCCGAAGGAATTTTGAAGCTTGTGCTCCTATATATGTTCATTACATTGATAATAAGATACATATGTTCATTACATTGATAACAAGAAAATATATCACAAAACAATATAATACAAGGCCGACACAATTAAGTTTAAGAAACATTGCAGATTATACATAGACTTAACTACAACAAACTAACATTCGAAATCATTATTAAAGTAAACAAATCTCAGTTTTTTTATTTTGTATCTGGATCAAACTTTATGTGCTAGCAAGAACATTCGTTGTACTACAAGGGTCCGAAGCTCGTTGGCTAAATTTAATATTATTTTAGTCTTGTCAGTAGAGTAGTTGAACCGAATATAAATAGAACATAGTTTCTTATTTTTATGTATAAACAAAGGTATATAAATTCTTGAATACAAAAATATAAACTAGTTAAAACTTTCGAGATTATTCTTTTATTATAATCAATTTCTTGAATATCTTCCCATTTTTATAGAACTATACAAGTTACAGTTCTATTACTGCAGACTCTATTAATTTCAATACAGATAAAATTTATTATAATAAAAGAAATTAAAAGCATATTCCTGAAAATAACACATAATTTGTACTACTATATAATACATCTTTTTGGATGAAGATGTAATTTTATCAAAAATACAAGTTTTAAAACAACTTGTACAAATAAGTACATCACATTTAAGAGAGGTATAATATGGATTTGATTAAAATTTTAAGATACTTTAAGGGTAATATGGTAAATTTATCTATTATTTTTTTAAAATTTGACATTTTTGCCTTTGTCTCTTCATGTATTTAATAACATTATTAATATATTATTTAATAATATGATATTATTTAATTCACTTTATTAAATTTTATTTTATTTATGATACTATAGATTAACATTTAAATTTATATTTACTAATTATATTTTTATAACTAAATAATATTTAAATTAAGTATATTATTTTATTTAAATATTTAAGTATATAACTTATATAAATCTTCATATTTATAATAACTATAATACTAATATTTTCTAGAGGCATATTATTATTAGTTTAATAATTTTAATATTTATCTATATCTTTTATAATAAAAGTGAAAGGATGATAGAATGATAATTTTACATATAGATTAAGACACTCGTATGAAAAGTAATGCTTAAACTTCAAAAAATTAATTATTTTATTTTATTTATGCTCTTACAATAAAGTATAATATATGATTGTTTATAATACAAATGCTAAAACATATACACGTGCTCAATAAAATCGTCATTTACTTTCAATGTCGTTTATATATTGTGATTGAGCACTAATCTCTTTTCTCCTTTCCTTTATCACTCTTCCACATTCCTTTATCACTCTTCCCCTTTCCTTTATCAATCTTCCCCTTTCCTTTATCAATCTTCCGTTTTCTTTTATCAATTGTTAAAAACTCAATAACAATCAAAATGGTAATTTGTGGTGATAATTTATCCATTAACTTTCTTCGGTATATGCAAATCACCACCAAAAGCTGACTCCGATGATCATAAAACTCTAACTACATTTATAAAATAAACCCCTATAAATTTAGGTAATAAGTTATTTCTGACCATAAATACCATCCATACTTTCACTATTCTTGTTAGGATAATATAATTGTCTTAAAGACTTTTGTAATATACGTAATTGTTTTCTTTTATTCAATTTTTCAATATTTATATTTTGATCTTTTAATTTACATCATAACGCACTGAGCCATACTGACTAAAATCGAATTCCCAAAAAAACATGCAACAACCGTACCGTCGTAACGCGCGAACATTTCCAATTAGTTAAAGAAACATGCAACAAGTAGAATTAAAGTCAAAACTAAAAGTACTCGAGTTTTCTTTTCTAGAGTTATTAAGTAATAAAGATGATCGGGTGAGCTAGTGATCAAACAATAATTCAATTAACCGTTAAAAAATAAATCAAAACTAAAAGTACCTGTGGGAAGGGACGAAGACGACTTCACGACTCCGGAAAACAAAAGAGAAGTTGGTTTGCAAAGTGATCCCATGGCTTGAGATGCCATGCTTCTCCTTCCTGAAATACTGCTAATAATTACTTTTCTAAATTGAAATATTTATATTTCTAAAGTACAAATTATATATGTTAATGAATATTTAAGAGCAATTATAAATTGTTTTATCTACCTTGTAATATATAATATACTATGGAGATGAACTGTTTGCATACTAATTAGAATATCATAATATATTCATTAGTAAATAAAAATAAATAGACTAAACATCTAGTGTTTTAACTCAAATAAATCTATTTATGTATGAACGTGTGCATAGTGTAAAAGACTAGATATTGATGAATGCTATTTCATTTACTAATGTAAATAAACTCTTTATTGAATACACCTTTCAGATTTTATTGATGATTTAACAAGTAGTTTATTCATCAATAAATGATGGGTCATGGGTGAATAAAATGGTTCCTACTTCTTATACGTTTAATTGGCCTGATTCAAAACCCGTTACACACATGTATATATTAATTAATCACAATATATATTAGTTATGCAAACAAGCCGAGCCAAGCCCAAGTTCATATAGACTCGACCTCGGTTCGTTTTGGCTTAAAAGAGCTTGAGCTTGGGCTCGGTTCATTTCGAGTTTTATTTTAAATTTCGAGCTCGGCTTGTATATTATTTATCTGTTATTTTTTAATATTCTTATGTTTAGTTATATATGTATTTATAATTATATATTTTATATATACATTATACCTATTACATTATTTTTATCATAATTTAATATATAATAAAAATTAGTTAATTATATAAATATTTCTAATAAATTAAACATAAAATATATACATAAAAAGCTCCTTTAAGCTTGCAAGCTGGCTTGAACTCGATAATAAAATGAGTTTTTTAGGCTCAAGCTCGATAAAGCTCCTCTCGTATTGAGCTTTCGATCCAACCTCGACTAGCTCACGAGCAGTTTATCTCGTTTCCACCATTATCTAGCCGTGATACCGTGAAAATTACTCAAATGTTATATCAATAAAAATCATTCAGCATCAGTTATTTAATTGTTAGTGAAGTTTTTATATGCTGTTATAACATAATGATATGAATTAAACAATTGTTGAGCTTGATAACTATTTACCAAGTTTTTTTATAAGTTACTATAAGTTAAATTTGGAAAGAAAAATCAATAATAACAATCCAATTTTATAACTGTAGTTAAGATATATTAAAAGATGAAGATTTTGTATCCCCAAAAACAATTTAATGAAAGTGTGATCAACTTGCTTCATAATAGTGGTAGTTTCTACTTAAAGTACATATATAGTTTAGTTCATTAATGGATATGTATGCTTAATATTTGAGTACGCAACGTAGATAAAGGATTCAACATATATTAATTGTCGTCAATGATTCAGGCGTAACTAATCACGTGACAAATAAAAAACAATTAATTCACCAATTGAATGAAAATATTTTGTACAAAATTTAACAATATGCACATATATTATTGTGTAGGCAATATTACAAAACGTAAACTTTTTTTCATTGACATCCGAAGGTCTATATATCTTGTATAAGTTTAATTTTGATAAGCCAATTATACAAAAGGTCAAAATTCTAATATTTTTGATGAGCCAAATATACATAAGACTTTTAATTTTGACGAGCCCAATTATTCGAATGCTTCATCAAGGAATCGATCATTTCGTTAAAAATGTAGCGTGTCTTAATTAGAACATTTGAGAACCAATGAACGCGGATAGAGATACCTGAATGATTTATGATGAGAGATATATTTAGGAGCAAAACACATACCTCAAGAACGATTTAACCAAGAAAGATGTGATTAAGAAGTCTTGGTTTGTTAGACGATGAAACAACGAAGATTAACCAATGTTTTCCCAACAACCGAAACTATGAAATTCTCTGAACCACTATGGGGGCTTTATACAAGTCCAAAACAGCAAGTTGCCATCGCTAATATACAAATTGAATTTCACTATAATTATACTATATTATAATATATTTTGAATAAAAAAAACCACATCCTTTGAACCTACAACAAACTAAAGACTGTGTCACCAAGATATTATGGTACACTTTATGAAAAATCCTTAATTAAAGAGTTTGAAAATTATAAACCGGCCAGCTGCCTTTGATTCTATAGTGTTTGGTGGGAGATTTCGTCAAATATGCCACACAAAGTTAACTGCACAACATTGGATTCCTTATAAACAGTATATATGCAAGTGAGTTCCGTAGGTGATTTTATATATACCTGATAATAATAATGAATTACATAATTGACCAAGTTGAAGAGGTTCACAGATTAAGACTGATCCCAAAATTTTACTTATGGTTCCAGTTATTTATGGTTTTTGAACTCTAGCAACCCATACATCATAAATTTAGAGTTGTCAAAATTTGGTCGAGTCACAAAATTAAATAAATTGTTACCTAAAAAACAATAAAAAATTGCAATTACATAAAAATTATAAGAATAGCTTATATCGTAAATGACATATATATAGATTGATTTTTCCTATTTAAGTTAATACATTTTATAAATCTCTTGTTGCGAAAACTATTTCTATCATCAACATGACTACTAAATCTATCTATTTTGTTTCAATCATTAAAGTCCTCGGTCATAGATTCATCGTTTTTACTAGTTTTCTTGAATAAGTTACAAATCAATCAATAGACTTTATTTGTTTGTTTTATTATACTCTAACCAGTTCTGAATGAAGAAGCTTTACATTTGATTGACACGAATCTCTACTTAAATATCGTGAAAAATTATTACTATTTGATTGACATGGATCTCTTCTTAAATATATATATATATATGTTCTGGAAAGTTTATATTTTTCATCAATTATGAGTTCATAGTTCTACAAAACAACAGTATCAATCGTAAAAAATATTGGTGTTGTTTAAAAACTCTTGTATTATACGTTCTACACACATACAAAAAAGATATAGTGTCACATAAGCTTATTCTCTATAACCTAGTGTCCCGGTTGATTAAGAGTGTCAAAAGTGTCGCTTGTAGTGTTGACCATTGCGGCAACTGTTTGTTTTTCTTTGGGGGTTTGTTGTTATCTTTAATCCATGGGTGTGAGATTGACTAATTCGTGTATTTTCTCTGTTGGGCGTTCTATGTTGACAATATAAATTTCCTTATTTGTGGGTTTTTAATGGCAGTGTTTTATTATGATGATAATTATAAGAGTAATGTTATAGTAAAAAGTATTTCATCTAAAAAGTCGAAAAATGATTGTATGCTTAACACGAGTCATTTTATTATTTTAAAAATAACATTTTGGTCATTGTGTCAATTTCGTCAGCTAATTGTATCTTATACGTTCATTATGTCAAATATCAGTTTATTGTGTCATATTAATTGCATCATTTGTTATATGAATTCATCATAGTGTTTTAACTTTTAGATTATTTTGTATTTTTTTCATTGTTTCTATAGATTATACAAACTTGTTATTAATCATTTTGTTTTACAATCAAAAGTAGATAATGATATATGTTTAACAATGTATTTTAAAACTTACAATATATGTTAAAAATAACACAATTTGTTATTTTTGTCATTGTTTTTTATAGATTATATATAAAGATGTTGTTACCTACCATTTGTTTTACAAATATAAGTACATAATAATGTTATTTCACCAATATATTTTTAATACTCATAGTGTTAAGATAACACATAACTATAAAAAAACACAATGAGACATTGTGTTATTTTGTTATTGTTTTTAATGTATTAGATTAATTAATTGTTAATTTATTATTGTGTTTTACATACTAGGAATATATAACAAACAGACAATGAACGATAGTTAATACACAATGACGGGTAATGAGCTTAAAAATGTAAAAAAGTAGTGTATTTTTATATAAGAGTGTTGTTCTCGTTTTACAGAAAAAATAGCGTTCATTATTATGTTGGATTTTTTATAAATTTTTTTTGTCGTATATACAATTTATTAGTGTTTAAAAAAATAGAAGAACTTGCAGAAAATCAATAAATATTACTAAAATACCACTCTAACGTATTTTTTCCTACAATTTGATCTCAATCATTGATTAAGAAAAAATTATGGTTGAGATTACTTATTACACTTTTTTAGTTTTAAATTTATTTTTTTGAACCTTTCCACAATATTAATATCTAGGAATACTCTTGATGCGTGTTGCACAGGAAACTTAGGGTCTGTTTGGTATAGAGTAATGAAATGAATGAATAAATAAAATAAAGAAAGGAGTGAAATTGAAATGAATCATTACATTCCATTATCCTGTTTGGTTATCATATATTGAATCAAACATTACTTTATGTTGTTTGGTATACAAGAAAAAAACAAATGAATGAAATAAAATTCATTTAAAATGACAAAAGCACCCTTGCCTCAATATAATAAAACTATTTAACATAAATAATATTACGAGAATCAAAATAATTCTAACTAAAAAATTAAAATTATTTGAAAGAACAACTAAAAAATTAATTTCAACATCCGAATTTGGCCACTAAAATAAACTAAAAATGATCCAAAAGTCGTGATGTATCCCGTCAAACAGTATCGTCAAGCATGTTCTTCACCCTATCCAAGTTTGTGTTCTTCATCAAATCTTTATTCTATGCGAGCTTACAAACAACTTTTTCATACTTACGAATGGTCAATCCTTCAACTTTGTTCATCTCTGTAAAATGATTGTTATGAAGTTCCTCTTTGTTACTCTTCGTACCAAAAATTCTATTAAATGTATTTGTAGCCTCCTGAATCTCTGCACCAATTATTTCTGTTGTCTCTTTCAAGTTGTTCAGTAGAGGATCCCAACTGTTGTGTCTTTTCTTTTTTCGTTGTGTACTTGACTCTTCTCTAGAAGCATCATATGAGGGTTGTTTAGTGACTAATCAACTTCATCATCTAATCCATCGGTAGCCTCTGGTTCTTTTCTATATATGTTAGATAATATATCGACAGCTCTTTGAGCATCTCTTCCATTTGCCTGATCTTTACCAAATAAGACGCACAAGTCCCAGTAATGAGAAAATGTCTTTCCTCTCTATTTTGCAGCATTTTTGTGCACCTAACAAACCACATCACCAAATATAAACACAGTTATATAATACAAAGTTGTTATAATTTCTAAATATTCATAACATTTTATATTTCAATTCTGTTTATAAAAGCTACAAACATAAATAACTATACAATACCTGTTGATAAGCTTGCCAAACAGGTTGTGGAGCATATAGCATGTCGTTATTGTAATCCCAACCAAAACCACTTGTATTGTTTCATGATAGCATATCATGTACCGCAAACCAATCACTCTTCAATGTCTTTACACGTGACTCTATATGTGGTTTCATTTTTATGTCAGCTTCAGGAAGTGACATTGCTAATTCCTGCTGTAACATCTGCCCATTTTCAAATACACCCAAACTTAAATCTATTTGAGTCAATCTTGTAAATCAAATTCATATTTAGTCATTTTATTATTATTTTTATGTTTCAAAAATAATAAATGTGTCACTTAATCAATTTACTTAAATTTCTATATTTTATAAATAAATTTTATAAATGTTAAAAGGTTATTATTATCTATAAGATTTTAAAATAATCAACTAAAATAAATAATCAAATTACAAGTTCTTGTGAGATTTATAAAGTCTATAAAGATTAATAAAAAAAAGAAGTTGTTTAATTAAATTTAGAGTTTAAATTATAATTATTATTTTATTTATTTAAATTATTTAATTTTATATTTATTTTAAATTCTGATCATAACCTTCCTTGAAATACTTGTAACTCATCATTAACATCATTCATAACCCCCTTCTAACCTCAACTATAGAAATAAGCTTTAGGTCTCACTTTTCATTTACTCATTCTTTAAAAATCTCACTAACAAACCTTTCTTTCATTCTTTGCTTTTGATCAATTTCAAGAATATTCTTATACAAGTAATTTCAAGAAGTTTCTACTACTAAGGTAATCATATATTGTTTTTATATTATACATTTCTATATTGTTTCAATCATCTTAACATCCAATTGTTATCATGACTTTATGTTCTTACTTTATTCTTTTTTTACTAAATCTCTTTTAATTTTAATTATTATCATTTGATCATTAACCTTCTAATATTCACTAACCTTATAATAATCACTAACATTCCTAAATCAAACTAACAACACACTAACATAAACAAAGAATCCCGTTTGCATATGGACGGCTATGCCGCCGCAAATGGTTATTCCACAAGATTAGTTTTCTAAATGATGGCTATGCCAAAGTCTTGGAATATTTTTTTATAATTCAAATAAAGTCTAATATACCATATATTGACATGATAAATTTATTCTAACCCGTTTCATGCTTTAGCAATTTTAAAAGTGCACATAAGTGCCTTACTACATATTTGGCAGAATATAGTATGACTTCAACTAACCATAACTTGGTCATAAAAACTAAATTTGAGTAAACTCAGACTCCAATATTAAGTTCATTGAATAACCTTTTAAAAAAAAGTTTATACATCTTCAAACTCAATCGGACGACTAAACAATAGCTTTCACAATATAAGTGCGTATTTCAGCACCTTCGGTCTTGTGCTGCTATTTTGACTTATTTACGGGTCTTTTCATAACAAAACATTTCTAAACGGAAGTTGTCCAGGAGACTTGGAACTAGTCAAATGTAAATTTTTGTAATTTTATGAAACCGTTAACTATTTATAAAACGTGTTCAAACACATACCATACATTTTGTCTAGAATCTAAAATTGGTACAATAATCATTTTTCAATCTACATTTCATTTTTTTGGCATTGACTAAACATCCTAACTTCTTGTAATGAATTCCGACCTTAAGTTATTGTTTCTTTTATCCTTTAGGACATCACCTTTGACTCTCAAACATCCACGCTTTCTTATGTACTTTACAACCATCATTATACAATGTGAGTTTTCCATGCCTTTTTTTTACTTTATTTCATACCTTTTGGGGTGAAACATGTTAATCTTATAAACTTATACTTGAAACCATCTTGAAACTTGTAATGCTCTAGTAATTCGTTTATAAACTTGTCATGGTTATTTGAAATACTTGTGAGTCTTATATGATAGTCATCTTGTAAAAAAATTGTTAACTATTGCTAGCCTAGCGACGTCATAGATCTATAGGCTTGAAAAGCCTATTTGGTGCTAAAGCCGAGGTTATTGCCGGCTCCTGATGATGTATTCTTGTTCATCATGGGAACCAAGTACACTTAGCTAATCGTTATAACTTATAGTGGCCATCTTTTGTCAACGTTTGATTATATCATGATGCTATATATATTCTTGCATTATTTCTTAACATATGACATGATTTTCCTATTAAAAGTTGATTTTATACGTGTGTGTAAATTCATGGGAACTCACCAACATTATATGTCGACCTTATTTTTAATATGTTTCAGGATGCTATTTTGAGGACTTCTTCTTGTTCATATAGGACTTGGACCTAGTTTAACTAAAGATTTTATGTTGTTGTTTGAATCTTGATTGTATTGTAATAATTTATTTGTTTAGTATCATTCAATGAAACATGGCATTTAATATTATTTTAACTTATATAATTCCATGAGCTACAAACAATCGTTTCACATTCATCCGACCTGATGATTCCTCCGTCGGTTGGGGTGTGACAAATTGGTATAGGGAATGAGGTTATTAGATATGGAATGACCTAGTCTATAACTAAATACCCTTACACATGAGTCCTCTCGGTATTTGTATGCTTAGATAGGATTTTATGTGCCTTATATGCTTAAACATGATTATGTGATTACATGCCTTACATGATATATCCTTATACCTTGATTCTTATCAATGCGTACATGATTCTCAAATCATATTCTAAGGCATTGTGCCTAAATCAAATGGTTTTCAAATAGAGTTTTGATTTGTTATTCATGGTTTTCAAATCTTGTGAAAGTCTCCGTCCTATAACTTGAAACATGTAATGCTGGAAGAGCATGATGCCTGTATCTCGGGTGTTCTATCTAGGCAAGTGTTAGGATCAGTGATCTATGTTTGATTAACTAGAGAGTATAGCAGCGGAATTCTAACAATGAATTAGCCGATTCACAAGAACGAAACGATATTCAATGAAGAACAAAGACGGTTATAGAGAGAGAATTCTGCAATATATTTCATTCAATATTCGCTTTCGTGGTAACGAAATGTCACACTTACAATTAGGTCGACACCTCTTATATAAGAGATGTGACGTCTGCTGATGTCACTTGATAGTGACATCTAACAGATTTATTACAACTGAAACACAACTACTGAAGATGTCAAAACAGCTGACATCTCCTTACAAAAATGCTAAGTGTTATCAGTTGTTATAACTACTGAAAAACATAAAACTACTGAAACTACAACGACTGAAGAACAAGCTCTTCAGTCGTTTTACAAAACTACTGAAAGTAAAAACATAAAACTACTGATATCACAACTACTGAAGAAGTACTCTTCAGCTGTTGTGACAAACTACTGAAACTTCAGTACTTGGTCTTCAGACTTGAACTTCAGATGATTCATCAGCTGATGACTTCAGTAGATATCATCAGCTGATGTCTTCAGTCTTTGTCTTCAGACTTTGTACACCAGTTGTTGATCTTCAGTACTTGTAACTCTTCAGCTGTTGTACTTCAGTACTTTGAACTTCAGCTTCAGCACTTGTGTTCTTCAGCTGTTCAGCTTCAGCACTTGTGTTCTTCAGCTGTTCAGCTTCAGCACTTGTGTTCTTCAGCTGTTGAACTTCAGCACTTTAGTCTTTTCAGCTGTGAAGTCTTCAGCACTTGATCTTCAGCTGTTGAAGTCTTCAGCACTTGATCTTCAGCTGTTGAAGTCTTCAGTACTTGTCAAACTGCTGATGAAGCTTTCAGCAGTTGTTGTGATATCATGTGGGACTTAGAGGTTTTCTGATCTTGACTCATTGGTTCTTTTGGTCCAACAAACTCCCCCTGAACCAATGCAGCCAAAACCTCTAATTTATTTATTTTCCCACTTATTGTTGGCAAAAGGTTGGTCTTTTTCCTTCTTGATCAGTAGAGAAGATGACCCATATAAGCTCCGGCCTGGGAAGAAGTCTTAGATATTTGTTTGGCAAGATATGAATGGGAACTCTGTTTTGGGTAACTGGACACAGAGTTGTTATCCCTTTCATGAGATCTACTTCCCGTGTATGAGCTTGTAGGATTCTCTGGTGTAGACTCTGAGAAACATGATTTGTTCTTCCATGGTCAGGTTCTCGGCTTCACCATCAAACAATCCTTCTCGCCCATACAGCTCTGAGATGTACTTGGCCTGTTTGCCATTTTTGAGCTCAACTGTTGTAATCTGTCTGTATGCAAACTCATCAGGATGATTCCCTTCGAGTAACAGACTGAGCTCATTTTGTTTGAAGTTCTCAAGCCTCTTGTAGACTCACCCCTTTTTAATAATCCTGTTCTCTAGCATCTTCTGGGGTGGTTGTTTAGTCTCGTAGGCCTTCTTGAAATCTTCGACAATCTCCCAGGGTGATACTACAAGGGCCACTGTGATCTCTTCATCTACGATCCTCTTGACTTGACCCTTGTATCTCGAAGGAATGTCTTTCTTTACAATCCTGTGAGCCACCCTAGGATCAGGCCATACTCTCACCCCTTCCTTCTGATATTGAAATGTGTTGGCGAGATTGTACAATCTCAGAGCTTCTTTCTTCATACTGATAATTGATGACGAAGCAGCATAAGTTTTGTCAATGCTTTTCAGCATTTCATCATCATGAAGCTTTTGCTGCTCCTCTTCTTCAATCTTTACTCTCACAGCATCCATCCGTGAGGTGGGAGTGATGGGCATAGGTTTGGCTTTCGCCAATGTTAGAACTGCAGACAGAGGCAGCCTATCTTCTTCCACATCATCCTCTTCTTCTTCTTCTTCTAGCCTCAACACCCTTCTCTTCTTCTTCTTAGGTGCATCATCGGCTGTTGGTTTAGATGGTAAGGAGTTGGTTTTGTGGGTTGAGGAAGTTTGGATTTGGGCTTTGAGATTGGTTTGGAGATTTGAGGGGTAGGCTTTTTTTGAGTGGGTGGAAGGGAAGGTTGTTCCAGCATTTTGGTTGTGAGTTTAGCCTTTGTAAGTCTTGCCATTTCAAACCTTTTTCCAGCCCCAGCCTCATCAAGGCTTCAATGATAATCCTCTTATGGAATTGCTCAGACAGACAGATTCTGGTGGCTATAGCCAGAATACTGTCTCTGGTCCACGCACGAATCTCCATCAAAGATCTTCCTAAGTATTTGGCAATGAAGGATCATGATCTCCAATCTCTCCTTTTCCAGTACATCATACCCAGCCCATCGGTTTGAATCTCCTCCACTTCCAACTTCCTGATCTCACTATCTAATGTGGCTGTATAAAACCTTGCTTGAAGAGTTGCTCAATGATTTTATCCATGGATTGGCTGTGTGTGTCATCTGCATCTTTTACCAGCTCTTCCAAGGATTTTTCTTCAGCAGTAGGTTGATCACCAGCACTTTGCTTTCTTTTGTAAGTGATCAGTTGTTGTTGCTTTTGTTTTTCCAACTCCTGGATTTGTTCTTTTGCCTTCTCATCCTTGTTCTTTTCCTCTTCTTTTCTTTCACTGCAGTACTCTCCCCCTTTTTGGATGCATTGGTGGTAGGGGTTTGTACCGCAGAAAGTGTCTTTTGCACAGCAGCATCAATCAGTGGTTGTAGAGTTGAGGAAATCCTCTCATCAATGGCTTTAGTAACAATTTCATTGATAATGGGAGTGATGAGAGGTATGGATGGTTGGAATACAACAACTATCTGCTCTGGGGGTTTCTGTCCCGAGAGATAGTGCCAAAAGCAGAAGTGGAGGCTCATTGGAGTGAGAGGGTAAAGTGTTTGGGGAACCTTCAACTGAAGGTGCCATCTGTGGGTTGGTGGAGGCAGATGGTCTTTGGTCCTTAGAAGTTTTGGCAAGCAGCTCTTTGAGTCTGCTCACCTCCTCCTCTAGGATGGTGTTTTGGGCGATTACATCGTAAAAGAAGCCCAGGTCATCATCAGTAGATACTGAATCACCTGACCTCCTGATAGGATCAGGATGAACATGCACTGAGTGTAGCTCAGTTGTAGCATATGCCCCTTTGTCTTGGTACTGGGGACTTCCTGCCTCAGGACTGTGTCCGTCATCAGCAGTTGCCTCTGGTAAGGTCTTAGTAATGGTACCAACTACAACCTGATCATATGCTGATGCAGGAGAAGTGGCAGCCTCACCAGAAGTTCCAATCTCCATTGCTACACTAGGAGAAGGAACATTGTAACCCCTATGCTGTGGGTTCTCAGCTGCACTTTGGTCCTCCCCCTCAATGGTAGAGTTTTCCCAGTAGTAATTGGTATCTGGGGAGGGGGTGAGGAGTGCAACTGAGTCAGCACATGTGCAACAAGCAATGTAGGGCTTTGGGGGGCGGTTGCATGGGTGAAGGGATAGAAGCAGTGTGCACCTGGGGAGGATGGTGCTCTTCAATGGCAATCTCCTCAAGTGAGGAAGATCCCAGATGTGTGGGTACCCCTTGTGTGGTTGCTGCAGGCTCCTGTTGAGAGGAATCCTGAGCGGCTATGGCTGGAAGAGTCCTTATATCCACTAGGGGGTTATAACTAGTGGATATGGCCTGCGTTTGTGTTGCAGGGGCATCCTCAGGGGACTCATTTCCCTGAGTAGCCGTTTTGGGTTTCTTTTTGGTGGGTTTGGTGGGGACTTTTGATTTGGAGGTGGTGGCTGTGGGTTCCAGCTGCGTGGGTTTGCGCAGCTTGGCAGCCATTTTGAGTGAATGGTCAGAGTTGTGCCAGGAGTATACTTCAGGCAAAACAGCCATAGCAGGGACTCCCAGGCCAACAAGTCCCTCAGCTTGAAGCTGGTTTGTAATTATGGCCATTATGAACCGCGGATATAATATCCAACGGTTAGCAGTTAGTTTTTGAGCCATATCCTTGAGCTCTGAAAATATTATTTCTGAAAAATTTAAAGGCTGTTGCTCAAGAATAGAATACAGTACCTGCTGCCACTTTGTAGACATTTGATCCCAAGACGAAGTCTTAGGATCCAAACAGACATTTACCATGTGAAAGATTAGACGTTCAGCGTCATGGAAATGTTTCTTCAGTATAGTGGAGGCACTAAGGTGGCCCTGATATCCATGTGGGCAAAGGATAATCAGTTGTGCCCTTTGCATATCCAGCAGGAGAAGTAGCATCATCCAGGTGTAAAGTTTAACGGAGGATATCGGGAGTGATGACCACTTCGTGGTTGTTGACGACCGACCGGAGAGACGCTGTGTTGTTCTCCCCAGTGGTGAGGGTGACGTTCATCCAAAACTGTTTGAGGGATTCGGCATGAAGGATTGGATTGAGAAGAAATGCCATTTTGTAGGGTGACTGGACCATAAGATCGATAGGAGTATCAAACTTAGCCCAGAATGGCGATTTGGTGAGGTAAGCTACACAGTTGTGTCGCGGTTTGATTTGCATGGACGCCATTTAGAAGAGAGAAGTTTTGGAGAGATGAACGTTAGGTTTGAAGAAGATGAAGCTCTGAAGGATTAGGTCAGGGATATTTATAGGGTACGGGTTAGAAAACGACTGAAGGATTTGGTGTTAGTCATCAGTAGTTTTAAACGACTGTTGACATGGTATTACCCTTTCAGACGTTGAAACAGCTGAAGTCGTGGTTTTAGGGATCAGTAGTTAGAAAACTACTGAAAGCCATGGTTTTGACTTCAGATGATGAAACAACTGAGGACTTGGTGTTTGTCATCAGTAGTTGTGAAAACTACTAAAGACAATGGTTTTGTCATCAGTTGTTGTAAACAGCTGAAGACTTGGTATTAGTCATCAGTAGTTATAAAACTACTGAAGACATGGTTTTGCTTCAGTTGTTTAGAATGAAACAACAGTTGTAGAAACAACTGAAGAGAAAGTTCTCTTCAGTAGTTTTCGTCAATTCATAGCCTTTCAGTTGTTTCATACTGTCCTCAACACTTACTCATCAGACTTTACGTCTGCTTTTCAGGTGTTTCATAGGACGTCAGTACTTATCTGTTTATACTGATTTCAGTAGTTGTAACTACATTAGTAGTTGTAACTACATCAGTAGTTTGGAACAGATAAAGTACTTCAGTACTTGTGAGGCATTTAGCCGTCAGTAGTTATAAAACTACTGAAGGTGAAAGGACTCATCAGTACTATATGTGACATGGGTACCAATGATCATCAGTAATTAGTACTGAAATCATCAGTAGTTGTCACTTATTCTAGCTGCAGCATACCAAGCCTTAACACAAGGTTTTGGAAAGTAGAACTATCCAAAGGCTTAGTAAAAATATCTGCAAGCTCATCAGCACTAGGCACAAACTTAGGATCAATCAGACCTTTTTCAAAACAATCCCTAATAAAGTGATGCCTGATCTCTATATGTTTGGTCCGAGAGTGCTGGACTGGATTTTTGACAATACACAGAGCTGAAGCACTATCCATTAATAATGGAGTCTTAGTCTCTGTAATGCCATAATCCAAAAGTTGGTTCTGAAGCCAGAGTACCTGAGAAGTACAACTTGCAGTAGCAATGTACTCGGCCTCAGCAGTTGATATAGCAACAGATGTTTGTTTCTTACTCTGCCAAGAAATCAAATAGTTGCCTAGGAATTGACAACCACCAGAAGTTGAATTTCTAGTTAACTTGCACCCTGCATAGTCACTATCTGAAAAAGCAACTAATTTGCAAGAGTGTCCAGTGGAATACCATAAACCCAGAGATTGTGTACCTTGCAAATATCTAAAGATTCTCTTGACTGCAATCAAATAAGACTCTTTAGGAGCAGCCTGAAATCTAGCACAACACATGTAGCAAACATAATATCTGGTCTAGAAGCTGTTAAATACATCAAGGACCCAATCATACATCTGTAAAGTGTTTCATCAATAGCTTTACCTTTCTGATCAGCATCCAGTTGTGTGGTGTTGCACATGGGAGTAGAACATGGCTTACAGTTTTGTAAATCAAACTTATTCAAAAGATATTTTGTATATTTTGACTGATGAATAAGGTTCCATCAGCCTTTTGTTTAATTTGCAAACCTAGAAAGAACTGTAATTCTCCCATTGCACTCATTTCAAACCTCTTTTTCATTAATGTTGTAAAATCATCACACAACTGGGGATCAGAGGATGCAAAAATGATATCATCAACATAAATCTGAACAAGTAGCTTATGCTGATCACCTTCTTAATAAACAAAGTTTTATCAATGGAGCCTCTAGTGAAATTATTCTTAAGAAGAAAAGTAGAGAGTGTCTCATACCAGGCTCTAGGAGCTTGTTTCAACCCATAAAGAGCCTTATCAAGTTTATACACCCATTCAGGATGTTTATTATCCTCAAAGCCTGGTGGTTGACACACATAGACTTCTTCCTTTATTTTACCATATAAAAATGCACTTTTGACATGCATTTGAAAAACTTTAAGATTGTGGAATGCAGTATAGGCTAAGAACAATCTGATTGCCTCTAGTCTGGCTATAGGGGCAAAGGTTTCATCATAGTCAATACCTTCTTCTTGTGAAAACCCCTGTACAACCAGTCTAGCCTTGTTCTTAACAATAAGCCCATTTTCATCAGTTTTATTCCTAAACACCCATTTAGTGCCTATTGCACACTTACCTGGGGGAAGAGGAACCGGTTCCCACACTTGCTGTTTCTTGAACTGAAGTAGCTCAAGCTGCATAGCTTTAACCATCCATTGTCTCTCAAAGCAACATGGTAGTTCTTTGGCTCTAGCTGACTGATGAAGAGAGCATAGAAGCAGAAGTTAGACAATGACTTCTTGTTGAAACACCAGCATTGATATCACCAATAATCTGAGACATGGGGTGATTCTTCAGTTCTTGACAAACAATGAGATCTGTGCAAGTGTTTGTAGAACCTTCAGCAGCAGCAGATGTTGATGCAGACTCTTGAAACCAAGAATTAGATGGTAACTCAAAAGATGTAGAGGAAACAGAGATCTCATCAGCATTTGTAGTGGATGGAACTACTGAAGCTACAGGAACATCAAATTTAGCAGACACAGGCAGTTGGTCGCTAAACTTGAATAGGTGAGTATTGATATTATCATCATCATCTTCAATACCACGAGGTGGAAGACATGCTGCAGAAGATGATTTATCCACAGGATCTGCAACAGCTGAAGGTTGATAAGGAACATATTGCAGTATGTCCAAATCAAACAACTCCACAGGGTTTTATGGAATCTTGTCCAAAGGAGATTCATTAAACTTCACATGCAAAGTCTCTTCAACTATCTTTGTTCTGCAGTTGAAGACTCTGTATGCCTTGCAAGTAGATGAATAACCAACAAAATACCCTGCATCCACCTTAGGATCAAATTTATGGAGTTGATCCTTTGTGTTGAGAAAAAAACAGGGACACCCAAATGCTTTGAAAAATGAAATTAGAGGAGCCAAGTGATGGAGAACTTCATATGGAGTCTTCATCAATCTCTGATTTACTAAGAATCTATTCTGCACATAGCAAGCTGTGTTAACAGCTTCAGCCCAAAAGGTCAGTGGCAAACCAGAGTCAGCCAACATGGGCCTTGCAGCTTCAATTAGGGTCCTGTTCTTTCTCTCCACTACTCCATTTTGTTTTGGAGTCCTTGGGATGCTAAACTGCCTCTTGATTCCCTTTGATAGATAGAAGTCATCAAGTGTATGGTTTCTGAATTCAGTTCCATTGTCACTCCTAATACACTTGACTGGAAGGGAATATTGCTTCTCAATATACAACACAAAGTGAATAACCTTCTGAGCAACCTCATCCTTTGAATGTAGAAAGAAAGTCCATACAAATCTAGAGTAATCATCCACAATTACCAGACAGTATCTCTCTTTGCCATGCTCATACTCTCACAGTACCAAATAGATCCATATGCAGTAATTGCAAGTAGGCAGTGGACTTAGGCTCTTCAATAGGAGGGAATAAGACTTTGTGCTGTTTTCCTTTTAAACAAGCAGTACAGGTTTCATCACAGTGGAACTCCTTTATTGGGAAGCCTCTGACTAAACTATTATGGATTAACTGATTCATGTTTTTGAAATTAACATGACCCAGCCTTCTGTGCCACAGTTTAGATTCTTGAGAAGAGGCTTTGGAAAATAGGCAAGGATTGCCTCTGAGATCTATTTTCTTGGAAAGATCTAAGGCATACACTCTTCCTGTCCTGTTGGCTCTCAGGAGAGTGTGATCATCCAACACCTTATCAATCAAATGCAGAACTTTGGATGACAGAATCCTACAGTTCTGACTGGTGAAAAGAGCAACATGGCCTTTATCACACATTTGACTGACACTCAAGAGATTGTACTTGAGATTTTCCACATGATTAACATCATCAAACTTGATTTCTCCATTGGAGACAAAGCCATTTCCAATGATGTAACCCCTAGCATCATTGCCAAAAGAAACAAAGCCTTCTTTCCTTGAGAGTAGTCATGAAGAAGAGAACTGTTCCCAGTCATGTGCATAGATCCCCCACTGTCTACATACCAGATGCTACTTTGGCATGTTGGAGAACCTTGCAATAATAAACAATCAGTTAGTTTTGGAGACCCAAACCTTTTTGGTTTGGGCCTGGTCTCATCAACAGATGGTAAACTAACAAGTTTATTGGAAACAATAGCCTGAGAGGAAGAAGATGGTGAAGAAGAGGAATCCTTTGGCTTGGACCTCCTTTTCTGTGGTTTCAACATAGGAGCATCTAATTGGTTAACTCTACCCAATAGATGTTGAACCATCATAACCAGCTGTGTCTGATTTTGTGATAAAGCTTTCAGCTCATCAGACACATTGCCAGTGGAGTTTGATAAGTTCCTATGTTGCACCTTCTTCTTCTGAGCACTCTTAGCTGTCACCTGTTTAACCCCTTCCTTTTTGAATTTCTTTGAGGACTTAAGGGTTACAAGATTTGATGTTGCTGATACAAATGTGGTCTCAAACTCAGTTTTCATTTTTACCATTTTCTCTTTAATTTCTTCTTTATGTTTGAGTTTGGAACCTCTTTTGTACCAGCAATCATCTGTAAGATGATTGAACAAACCACATACTTCACATGGTTTCTTCTTCATCTTAGGTTGATCATCAACTAAAGAGGGTGAAGCAACTGAAGACTTGCTCTTCAGTGCTTTGGAAGCATTGTTTGCTTTCTTGACTTCCTCTTTAGTAGTCTTCAAACTCTTTCTACTGACAGTTTTCTTCTTTTCAGTATTGGCAGTAGTTGGAGTTTGAACTTCAGGTGTTAAATCCTGCTCTCTAGTCCTTTCAGGACTTTCAGAATTAACTCCTGAGTTGATCAACTCATGGATCATGTGAGTGTCAGCAGTGGAACCATCAACATCAGCTGATAGGTTCTGAGAGGGCTTGATGCTGACTTCTACTTCTGATTGTGCTGTATCAGAAAGTAGATCACATGATGAGATGGATTGGTTATTACTGTCACCATCAGATTCTACCTCTGCTCTGGGAGTAAAATCTGTAGGTGGAGCAGTGTGATTGTACCAATGCCAAACTTCACATTGGAAGCAGATGCTTACTAAGAAGCATTTCAAAACCTTTGCATGATTGTACCCATCTATCACACTCTACCTGGGTAACTGCAAGGGTTTCTTTGAGATCTTTATACTTCTCTAGAAGTATCTCTTCCCTAGCCTTATCATCAGTTATTTGGCATTTAAGTTTATAAATCTCATCATTCTTATCATTAAGCACAGACTCAAATTCAGCTTTGTTTTTGGAAATTATTTGTTCTAGCTCATCAGTGATCTATGTTTGATTGATTAGAGAGTATAGCAGCGGAATTCTAACAATGAATTAGCCGATTCACAAGAACGAAACGATATTCAATGAAGAACAAAGACGGCTATAGAGAGAGAATTCTGCAAATATATTTCATTCAATATTCGCTTCGTGGTAACGAAATGTCACACTTACAATTAGGTCGACACCTCTTATATAAGAGATGTGACGTCTGCTGATGTCACTTGATAGTGACATCTAACAGATTTATTACAACTGAAACACAACTACTGAAGATGTCAAAACAGCTGACATCTCCTTACAAAAATGCTAAGTGTTATCAGTTGTTATAACTACTGAAAAACATAAAACTACTGAAACTACAACGACTGAAGAACAAGCTCTTCAGTCTTTTTACAAAACTAGTGAAAGTAAAAACATAAAACTACGGATATCACAACTACTGAAGAAGTACTCTTCAGCTGTTGTGACAAACTATTGAAACTTCAGTACTTGGTCTTCAGACTTGAACTTCAGATGATTCATCAGCTGATGACTTCAGTAGATATCATCAGCTGATGTCTTCAGTCTTTGTCTTCAGACTTTGTACACCAGTTGTTGATCTTCAGTACTTGTAAACTCTTCAGCTGTTGTACTTCAGTACTTTGAACTGCAGCTTCAGCACTTGTGTTCTTTAGCTGTTCAGCTTCAGCACTTGTGTTCTTTAGTTGTTCAGCTTCAGCACTTGTGTTCTTCAGCTGTTGAACTTCAGCACTTTAGTCTTCAGCTGTTGAAGTCTTCAGCACTTGATCTTCAGCTGTTGAAGTCTTCAGCACTTGATCTTCAGCTGTTGAAGTCTTCAGTACTTGTCAAACTGCTGATGAAGCTTTCAGCAGTTGTTGTGATATCATGTGGGACTTAGAGGTTTCTGATCTTGGCTCATTGGTTCTTTTGGTCCAACAGCAAGGTATTCATATAAATCCAAATAAACCGATGGATACCTTTACCTTACCTGGGAACCCTTGGGGTGAGTGTCCTTTTATAGGTACACATGAGTTCATTAAGGTTGTGGTTGACCTAATACTTTGATAGGTCAACGTATTTGCTTTGGTTTCTAAACCGAACGTTACATTTGAAACATCTTGTTGTTATTCTGAATCTTGGGTTTTATAACTCATTATCCAATTGACATAACCAATTCTTAAATAATCATCCTGAATGTCTTCCCGTCAAAACCACTCACATTCAAGAAATACCATTACAATTGATTCCATCATTTCAAGCTATATCCTTAATCTTGGTGAGCACGATATCCTACCAATCTTACACCAATATAACTTGGAAATCTCAATGTCATATAAGAATTGGTTATCCGAGAACCCACCCTAAGTTGTCTGCTTTGAGAAGCTCATTTGGATTCCCCTCCCATCTAAAAGTGTCTTAAACAACATTTCCAATATCGTCAATTCAAGTTTCTTATTAATTTTATGTTGTAACACCCGAATATTTTTTTTAAGACGAGAAAGAAAGAATAAAGTGAAGAAAAAGGAAGAAACGTAATTTAACCCAAGTTGAGGGGTTAATAGTGTCAAAAAGGACAAATGTTCCAAAAAGTGGGTGTAAAAGGTGGCATGGCCACCCATGATGTTACACACACACACACACACCACACACACACACACACACTTTTCAACCGGATTTTAGAGAGAGAAGGAGCTGGAGTTCTCGAATATTTGAAGAAGAACAAGAAGTTTGAAATCAGGTAAGAATTCTTGGTTTTTAGATGCTCTTGACCGGCCTATGCCTCGGTTGTGTTTGTTTATGTGTTCGTTTGTGCGTTTTGGTGGGTTTTAGGTGGTAGAACTCAATTACATTCGGGTTTTGAATAGGTTAATTCGAAAGTTGTCAAGGTGAGTTCTAGAACCCTTTTACTTGTTTTAAATTGATTTGGGGATGGAAATGCATGTATGTTCATTTTTATAAAAATGGGTTTACACCCATATGTATGTGTATGAATATGCTTGCGGGTGGGGTTTGATTTAGGTGTTAATATGGTTATGCTTATGTTATGAATGTGTTAATATGGCTTAGAATGCTAGTGTTAGCTTAGAACATGTTAGATGATGGTTTGGGGACTGAAATTTGTTGTTTAGTGTAAGTTGGCTGTCCATGCGCCTAAATAGTGGCCAATGCGCCTAACGGCTCATAATTGCCTAAGTGTCCCATGCGCCCAAAGTTCATGCGCCTAAATATCCATATGCGTAGAATTAGGCTGAATTTGACTAAGTGTCCAGATGCCTAGAAAGCCATGCGCCTAGGCACTCATGCGCCTGCATAGTGCCCATGCACGTAGGATGTTGCCCGAAAATGACTAAGTGTTGGCCATGCGTCCATATAGTGCCATGTGCCTAGAACTTTACCATACGCCTAAGTGTTCCCATGCGTCCAAAAAGCCATGCGCCTCCATATTGCCCATGCACCTAGGACTTAGAATATTTTTTGATATTTTGGGGAAAAATGTATAGTGTAGGATTTGACTTGGGAGGTTCCCGGGGGTAATGTTAGTTGTCTTTTCAAGGTCATAGATGATGTGATGGGTGATGTATGATGTGGCATGCATGAGGATGTGTGATTGATGCTATGCTTATGCATGGTGATGATGTATGATGAATGTTATGTCATGTATGATGTTGATGATGCCTTGTATGATTATGTTTATGTTCCTTATTATGTAAGTTTGTTTTCCATGGCTTTACGAAGTGTAGTTGTGAATGTAAATGAAAAGTATTATGTAATGTAAAGCGGAATATAATGAAAAGAGAAACATAATGAATGAATGCATGCATTAATGAAAGGAAAGTAAAGAAAGTCTTGCAAGCCTTGTATGGAGAAAAACACCCAATGAAGAGTGTTAGTTCAATGGTGTGTGGGTTAGCTACCCCAAAAGGATACACACCGGGGTCTATCTTTGTGATTGACTATTTGTATGTAACCTTTGTCGCTTGCCCCGGTACTATGGTCAGGCCACCGGGTGCAATGTATGGGAGTTTATTTATAGACTTCAGCCCAATACCTATTTATGCATGATGGTGGGGTATAACACATGGCATTATTACACCTGAATTTACCCAGGTACTGTGGTTAGGCCACCGAGCGCAATGTATGGGGGTCTATTATAGACTTCGGGCTAGTACCCGCTTTATGCATGATGGTGGGGTAAAGTTCATGGTATTGGTACCTAATGTAAATAAGTAATGATGATGTACGTAATGAACGGTAAAGAAGATAATGAATGATAAGATGATGTATGATGATGAATTAATGAAAGTTAACGAACGATGATGAAAGATAATAATGCTGTTATCTATGTGTACGTATGATGCTTGATCGCGTAAGAATGCAAAGGAAGGTTTTAAACAAAGTAGAGTATATTTTATTTAAAGAACTACAACTCACTCAACAATGCTGACTTTTATGTGTTTCATGGTTGCTGAGGATGGCACGGGTGGCTACTTGGCTAATTCTGGATGGCATCCATTTTGTATAACAATAATGGTTTTGCATTGTAATGCGAACAAAGGATGTTTTATAATTGTTAACATTGTTGTATTATTTTGCAAAAGCGGTTATTAATATATGGAATGGTTTAAGTTAATTCCGCTATAATGTTTTTAATAATGTTAAAAATTATATGTATCTTTTTGTGTGATAATTGACCGGCTGTGAGCATCCCGAGAACGGGGTCTTACAAGTTGGTATCAGAGCCAAAGTTTAAGGGAAATGAGTAAATTTTCAAAAGAAACCTAAACTGAAAATGGGACGAAAGGGAAAGGATGCCAGTTCGAGTAGCTGTGTGCCATTAGGTATTTTCTTTAATGTTAACTAGTATTATGTGCGCATGTTATGTGGTTTATGTGCTTCTATAGATTTAGATACTAATGTAGTTAGGATAGGAAATGCTTGGGGTATGAAGAGTAAAGTAAGTGGCTAATCACAACTGGCCACTATAATTAGATACTTACTTTACTTGACATAAACTGAGCTATTCCCTTGAATGACTATGTTAGTGTTTGAATCTTATAGTGTGTTTAGAGGATGGTTGGTGGTAGATCGTCAAAGGCTTCATGTGGTGGAGGTCTTGGTGGACGTGGTGCTGGACCACGTGCCACAAGAGGAAGACCTCGAGCCAAAGAGGTGGTTCGTGAAGAACTTGAGACCCCTCATCGGTAGGGTGGTGATAGAGTGCTAATTTGAGAGCCTAAGTGAAGGAGGTTGTAGTGAAAGAGGTGCACCAGTTCATGTAGACGATCTTACTGTTTGTAGTGACCGAAGTGATCAAGGTGGTGAGGGAAGGGGAAAGGAAGGAAATGAGTAGGCCTATGGGTGAAAGAGGAAAACCGAGACTAAGATGGTTGTCTCTACTGATGAAGAGAAAGAGGAGAGTCTGTTCCTTAGGCAGCATGACTGTAACACCTGGTTATTTTTAAAAGACAAGATATAAGGAATAAAAAGAAAGAAAGGCAATTAAGTCCAAGTGGAGGGACTAAAAGTGTCTAAAAGGACAAAACTTTGAAAAAGTTGGTGTAAAGGTGGGGATGGCTGCCCACCCTCACTTCACATCAACCTTTCTTCGGTTTTAGAGAGAGAGAGCAGGGGAAAACTCTCGGCTTGTAGAAGAAGAAGTGAGTGAATTCAAGGTAAGAATTCGTGGTTTTTAAATGTTTATGACGGGTTTTATCCTAGTTATATGCATATGTGCTTATGTGTTTGTGTATGTGCTCGGGTGTGTGTGTTTGGTGTTGTTTTTAGGTGTCTGAACTCATTGCAAGCGGATTAGAAATGAAGAAATACCCAAGTTGCATCAGGTGAGTTCTAGACCCCGGTTTTACTTGTTTTAAACTATCTTTGGGGCTGAAAATGTATTTAAATGATTTTCAAAGCTTTTGTATGTTTACCCGTATGTAATGTGCATGATTTGATGTTGATTCTTAAATGCTTATAGGTTATTCATGTTTAGAATAGCCAGGTTAAGCTTAGAACAGATGGGTTTGATGTTAGGTTTGAAAACATACTAGAAACATGTTATACAGGGGGTCCATGCACCTAGATAAGGCTCATGCACCTGAAAATGCCTTAGAAAGATTTAAGTGTAATCCATGCGCCTAAACAGTAGCCCATGCGCCTAAGATTACCTTAGAAATGTTTAAGTACAACCCATGCGCCTGAACAGTGGTCCATGCGCCTAGAAATGTTAGCCGGACGACTAAGAGTAGGGCCATGCGCCCCAATAGTGCCCATGCGCCCAAGTGGCTCATATGCCTAAGTGTCCATGTGTTCGAATAACTCATGCGCCTAAGTGTTCATACACACCAATAGTGCCCATGCGCCTGAATAGTTCATGCACCTAAAGGGATAAATAAGTGTTGGCCGATGCGCCTACATAGTGATGAAACGCCCGAATAGGGCTCATGCGCCCAAATAGTTCCCATGCGCCTAAGCACTTAGAAATTTTTACAGAATTTTCTAGGAGTTTGTGCTTTAGGGTTTTGACCAAGGTTGACTAAGGGCTTATTAATGATGATGTTTCATGCATGATATGATTACTTATGATTGTTCCTTACTATTGTTATTGCTATTATTATTATTACTTATAGTATGTGACTTTACGTGGTATGTTATTATCGTAACGTAAAGTATATCGTAATAATAGAGTGAAAGAGAAATAAAGAAAAGAAGAGGAACATTAATGAAAATGTTAACAAGTCTTGCAAGCTTACAGGAGGTACACGACCATGTTGTCGTTAGCTCAACTGTGCTGCGGGTTAGCTACCCTATTATGCACACATGGTCAATCAATTGAGATTGACAGGACCTTTGTAGCGTGCCTTGGGTGATCGGGTTGGCCTTGTACATAGTACACAGATTCCTTTCGAGGGATATAGTTGACCCTTTCGAGGGATATGGTTGACCCTTTCGAGGGATACAGTTGACCCTTTTGAGGGATATAGATGGCCCATCACTCGTTTTGCATGGCGCATATAGTTGGGGTATTGCTCATTGGTCCATACAGAAAGTGAAGCATAAAGATAAAAGTTTACAGAATAGACAAGGCATACAGTAAAGAGAACGAACAGTACTTGTTCATATAGTTAATGCGTGCTCGCATATACAGTACAGAGTTGTATTTTACAGAAAAGAGTATTTTATCATACAACATATAGAAAGTATTTTATTATTTTTAAAACTAGAGCTCACTCAGCAACGCTGACTTTTATACATTTTCAGTTGGCAGGTAATTATTGCTGAGGATGGCACGAGGGTGAAGCTACTCGGTAGGAAAAGACTGACATCCATTCGTATTCTATGTTGCTGTTGTTTTGTAATGCGTTAAAACAATTCTTTTGTAAACAGTAAATGATGATGTATTGCTTAACAACGGTGTTTTAAGTGTAATGAATGGTTTTTGATAAATCATTTCCGCTGCTTAAGTTTGTATAATTATAATATGTAGTGTTTTAACTGCTGTGATTGATCAACTGTGAGATGCTCGGGAACGAGGCCTTACATGATGGTATCAGAGCCAAAGTTTAAGAGAATTGGGTTAAAATAAACTTTTTAAAACCTAAACTTAAACTGAAGATGGGACAAATGGAGGGATGTCAGCCCGAGTAGCTACATGCCATCAGGTATGTCTTTTCTTAATGATAACCGGTATTATGTGCGTTTGCTATTTGATTATGTGCTCTTAGTAGATTTAGATACTGATTAAGTCAGGATAGGAGATGCTTGGGGTATGAAGAGTAAAGTAAGTGGCTAATCACAACTAGCCACTGTAACTAGGGACTTACTATACTTGACATAAACTGAGTGTTACCTTGAATGACTGCGTTAGTGTTTGAATCTTATAGTGTGCTTTTAGAGGATGGCTGGCGGTAGATCTTCAAAAGCCTCTCGTGGTGGGGGTCACGATGCTGCTCTGCGACCCAAGAGAGGGAGACCCATAGTCGAGAAAGTGTTTCATGAAGAACCAGAGACCCCTCATCCGGAGGGTAGCGACGAGAGCGCCAATCTGAGAGCCAGTAAAGGAGGCTGTGGTGGAAGAGGCTCACCAGTCATGCAAACAATTCTACCGTCTATGGTTACCGAAGTGATCAGGCAGTAAGGGAAGGGGAAAGAAAGGAAAGAAACAGGTTCTCGGGAGGACGGGAACAACCAGAGCCGGAAACTGTTCTCTCTGATGATGAGGAAGAGGAAGAAGAGGAGCGTGCGCCGGAGGCGACCCGAGGCTGTAACTATAGGGCGTTTATGAGATGCAAGCCCCTACCTTCGATGGAAACGACACTGCTGCAGCTGCTCACCGGTGGGTGAGGGAAATGGAGGCTGTCCTCGATATCAGTGAATGCTGTGAGGATGAGAAGGTGAAATTCGCTACCCACTCTTTTGTGGCTCGGCTTTGTGCTGGTGGGATAACATTGTCCAAGCCGAGGGTAGCAGGGCCATTGGGAGTGTGAGATGGCCAGAACTGAAGAAGTTAGTGATTGAGGAATTCTGTCCTCATAGGGAGATGGACAAGGTAGAAAGAGATTTCTTGCAGCCGGAGGCGGAACGATGACACCCCAGCCGTACACACCACTAAATTTAATGAAATGGCGCGGCTGGTGCCCGATCAAGTGACACCACTGTCATGAAAGATTAAAAGATACATCCAGAGGCTGCCGACGGATATCCATAGACATATGATCGCCGCCCGGCCGAGCACTT
This sequence comes from Flaveria trinervia, assembly GCA_025506515.1. Lineage (NCBI taxonomy): Eukaryota > Viridiplantae > Streptophyta > Magnoliopsida > Asterales > Asteraceae > Flaveria > Flaveria trinervia. Next base: position 40,735,779 of record CM046454.1, on the reverse strand, counting down.
TTAGGTCGGTAATTGATTTGGCTGGCAGATTATATGATGAGCGCGAGGTGGTGGTGGCTGAGGTGAATAAGAAGGGTGGTGGTGACAGGAACTGGAATGGAAAAAAGTTTGGACGTGGTGGAGCCGCTCCAAACAGTAAGTGGCGAAGGTAGGTGACCGACGCGTGGTCACAACTGGTGCAGGGTTGAAGAATTGTGGCAAATGTGGAAGGGATCATACTGGTGAGTGCAGGATAGGGAATGAACAATGCTTCAGATGTGGTCAGCCTGGCCACATCTCTAGAGACTGTAAGAAGCCGAGGGCGGAGAGCTCTGGAGCAGAAAAGAAGAAGCTGGAGGATGGAGGGCAGAGGACAAGGGCTAGAGCTTACACTATGACCCAGGAAGAAGCCAGAGCTGATCCCGATGTTGTGTCAGGTATGTTTCTAGTAAACTAAACTTGTGCCTCTGTATTGTTTGATTCCGATGCTAGTAGGAGTTTTGTTTCCACTACTTTCTGTGCTAAGTTGTTTTTTAGTAGTAGAAAGGTCAATGCACCATTCGATGTAGAAACTATTATTGGTAAGTCCACTAGAATTACTGATGTGATAGAGGACTGTGCCATAGGACTAGAAGGTCATAGGTTTGCTGCTAGGTTACATGTGATACCCCTAGGTGGATTTGATGTAGTACTAGGGATGGACTGGTTAGCAACCTATGAAGCAAACATCGTGTGTCACAAGAAGATGATCCGATTGACAGCGCCTGACGGGAATAAGGTGACGGTTTATGGTGATCGTGTCACAACGATCCTAGAAGTGATTTCGATGGCGGTGGCGGGAAAGTGCATGAGGCATGGATGTAGTGCCTACTTGGCCTACGTAAAGGATGTGGACGCGCCAACACCACAACTATCTGATATACCAGTTGTGTGTGACTTTCCGGATGTGTTTCCAGAAGATTTACCAGGTGTGCCACCGGACCGTGACATCGAGTTTCAAATTGATTTGATACCCGATGCTCAACCCGTTGCCAAAGCATCGTATCGGTTAGCTCTCACAGAAATGAAAGAACTAATGGAGCAGTCGCAAAGCTGCTCGATAAGGGATTCATTAGACCGAGTATCTCTCCCTGGGGTGCTCCGATCCTATTTGTGAAGAAGAAAGGCGGTAGTATGAGGATGTGCATTGACTACCGAGAGCTGAACAAGTTGACGGTGAAGAACCGATACCCCCTACCAAGAATAGATGATCTGTTTGATCAGCTCCAAGGTGCCAGTTGGTTTTCAAGGATAGATCTTCGATCTGTTACCATCAGCTGAAGGTGAAGGAGCAGGATATCCCTAATACAGCTTTTCGCATGCGCTACAGTCACTATGAATTCCTTGTTATGTCATTTGGTCCGACCAATGCGCCAACTGCTTTTATGGATTTGATGAATCGAGTGTGTCGGCCAATGTTAGATAAATCAGTGATTGTGTTTATTGATGATATCCTGATTTATTCGAAGAGCGAGGAGGAGCATGTCGATCACATTCAGAGGTGTTAGAGACGTTGAGAAGGGAGAAATTGTATGCAAAATTCTCCAAGTGCGCATTCTGGTTACGCGAAGTTCAATTCTTAGTCACGTGATAAATCCCAAGGGGATTATGTAGACCCTGCAAAGGTGGAGGCAGTGATGCAATGGAAGTCTCCAAGACGCCATCTGAGATTTGTAGTTTCTTGGGGTTGGCTGGGTATTATCGAAGGTTCATTCAGGACTTTTCCAAGATCGCTTCTCCGCTGACCAAGTTGACCCAAAAGGATGTAAAGTTTATATGGGGTCAAGCCCAAGAACAGGTGTTTGAGGAGTTAAAGGTGAGGTTGACTCAAGCTCCTGTCTTGTCATTACCCGAAGGAAGCAAGGATTTGGTGGTATATTCAGATGCATCCCGACAATTGAAATTTCATGAGGTCAACTACCCTACTCACCTGTCTTGTCATTACCCGAAGGAAGCAAGGATTTGGTGGTATATTCAGATGCATCCCGACAATTGAAATTTCATGAGGTCAACTACCCTACTCATGACTTGGAGCTAGCAGCCGTGGTCTTCGCACTAAAGATTGGAGGCACTATCTATACGGGACGAAGTGCACCATTTTCATTGACCATAAGAGCTTGAAGTACTTCTTCGAGCAGAAGGATCTGAACATGAGGCAGAGAAGATGGTTGGAGCTCATAAAGGGTTATGATTGTGAGATCCATTACCATCCGGGCAAAGCCAACGCGCTGGCTGATGCTCTTAGCCGGAAGGAAAGGCCCAAGCCGATTCGGGTGAAAGCATACCAACTGATCATGACCTCTGATGTTATGAAACAAGTTAAGGAGTTTCAAGATGAGGCATTAAAAGAAAATCACCTAAACTCTGAAAGAATGAGAGGTCTGGTTAGGGAATTGGGTGAAAACACACTTGGTGTTAAAACTTGATTTGGACGGGTATGGATTCCTTGTTTCGGGGATCTACATGTGAGGATTCTAGATGAAGCTCACAAGACTCGATACTCCATTCATCCTGGTGCCACAAAGATGTATCAAGACATGAAGAAAGATTATTGGTGGCCGGGTATGAAGCGTGACGTGGTGGAGTATGTGAGTAAGTGCCTTACTTGTTTGCAAGTGAAGGCGAAATATCAGAAGCCGTATGGAAAGATCCAACCTTTGGATATACCGTATGAAAAGATCCAACCTTTGGATATACCGGAATGGAAGTGGAAGCACATCACCATGGATTTCATAACGAAGTTGCCACGTACTCCGAAAGGGTACGAGGCCATATGGGTGATAGTTGACCGTCTGACGAAGAGTGCTCACTTCCTACCGATCCGTGAGACATATTAACCCGAGAGGTTGGCTGACCTGTTCATCAAGGAGATTGTAACTCGTCATGGTGTGCCGGTGTCCATTGTGTCTGATCGTGACACCTGGTTTACGTCTAATTCTAGAAGAAATTCCACGATGCTATGGGGACGAGGTTACATATTAGCACGGCTTATCATCCCCAAACTGATGGTCAGTCGGAAAGGACCATTCAGACATTGGAAGACATGCTTCGAGCATGTGTGATTGATTTTGAGGGAAGTTGGGATGACCACTTACCGTTAGCTGAATTCTCGTACAACAATAACTATCATGCCAGCATTGGTATGCCACCATACGAGATGCTATATGGTAGAAGATGTAGGATGCCTGTATGTTGGGGAGTCATTGGTCAGAAAGAATTGGGAGTCATCGAGGTCATTGAGGCTACGACAGAGAAGCTTGAGAAGATTAAAGCCTTCATGAAGGCAGCTAAAGATAGGCAGAATTGTTGGAGCATATATAGTCATATATAGTGTGTCCGTCGCTTGTCGAATAGTCTAGGCTTAATGTTATACACCTGAGATGTTGTAAACATATGAAACTGGGTCATTCACAGGAGCATATGCGAATGAGATTCAGTCGTAAGAATAAGCCATGCTAATGGACCAGTCGTGCGACTGAGAGATGCAATTGGGACATTCGTAAGACTGAACCATAAGTATGGTCTTGTCGTACGATTGAACCATACGCATGGTCTAGTAGCATCTAATATGGGCCGAGGCCTATATATACCAGTTTCAATGTGTAGAGAGGGAAAGGATTCTCTAAGGGGTTTTAGAGAGAGTGTGCCAGAAGCCTAGGGCTGCCGGATGAGAGGGGAGATCATGCCGATCTTCCCCTTGCCAAGAGTCTTGATTCTTATGTTGTAACAAGCTTGTAATCGTTAGGTTTTATCAATGAAAACATTCAATTATAGTTCGTATTATTGTTTGACTTTTTAGTTTGTGCTGTTGTTTATCCTTCCGTCAAGAACATGCTCGGATGTTTATCGATCCAAAAACTGACTTCACAAGAAGTTGTATGCCGATAGACGATGCAGACCGATCGAGTTCTAAGTGGGTGACCGGGTTATGTTGAAGGTCTCACCTTGGAAGGGAATTATTAGATTCAGGAAGCGGGGAAAGTTGAGCCCAAGATATATAGGCCCTTTCCGAATCATTGCTCGAGTAGGAGAGGTGGCCTATAGGTTGGAATTACTAGATGAGTTAAGTGGGATTCATCCGACATTTCATGTGTCTCATCTGAGAAAGTGTATAGCTGATGAAGACTTGATTGTTCTACTGGAGGATATTGAAGTAGATGAAAGGCTCAATTATATGGAGCAACCAGTGGCAATCATCGATCATAAAGAGAAGAGGCTGCGAAATAAAGTGGTTCCTCTCGTTCATGTACAGTGGAAGCACAGGAAGGGATCCAAGTCTACATGGGAGACTAAGGAGGAGATGAGGCAGCATTATCCTCATCTGTTCGAGGAATAACAGGTTTCGGGGACGAAACCTATATAACGGGGGTGGACTTGTAACACCCGGTTATTTTAAAAAGACAAGATATGAGGAATTAAAAGAAAGAAAGGAAATTTAGTCCAAGTGGAGGGACTAAAAGTGTCCAAAAGGACAAAACTTTAAAAAAGTTGGTGTAAAGGTGGGCATGGCCGCCCACCCTCACTTCACATCAACCTTTCTTGGTTTTAGAGAGAGAGAGCAGGGGAAAACTCTCGGCTTGTAGAAGAAGAAGAAGTGAACGAATTCAAGGTAAGAATTTGTGGTTTTTAAATGTTTATGACGGGTTTTATCTCGGTTATATGCATATGTGCTTATGTGTTTGTGTATGTGCTCGGGTGTGTGTGTTTGGTGTTGTTTTTAGGTGTTTGAACTCATTGCAAGCGGGTTAGAAAGGAAGAAATACCCAAGTTGCATCAGGGAGTTCTAGCCCGGTTTTACTGTTTTTAAACTATCTTTGGGGCTGAAAATGTATTTAAACGATTTTCAAAGGTTTTGTATGTTTACCCGTATGTAATGTGCATGATTGGATGTTGATTCTTGAATGCTTATAGGTTATTCATGTTTAGAATAGCCAGGTTAAGCTTAGAACAGATGGGTTCGATGTTGGGTTTGAAAACATACTAGAAACATGTTATACAGGGGGTCCATGCGCCTAGATAAGGCTCATGCGCCTGAAAATGCCTTAGAAAGATTTAAGTGTAATCCATGCGCCTAAACAGTAGCGCATGCACCTAAGATTACCTTAGAAATGTTTAAGTACAGCCCATGCGCCTGAACAGTGGTCCATGCGCCTAGAAATGTTAGCTGGATGACTAAGAGTAGGGTCATGCGCCCCAATAGTGCCCATGCGCCCAAGTGGCTCATGTGCCTAAGTGTCCATGTGTCCGAATAACTCATGCGCCTAAGTGTTTATAGCACCAATAGTGCCCAGGCGCTTGAATAGTTCATGCGCCTAAAGGGATAAATGATTAAGTGTTGGCAGATGCGTCTACATAGTGATGAAACGCCCGAACAGGGCTCATGCGCCCAAATAGTTCCCATGCACCTAAGCACTTAGAAATTTTTACAGAATTTTCTAGGAGTCTGTGCCTTAGGGTTTTGACCAAGGTTGACTAAGGGCTTATTAATGATGATGTTTTATGCATGATATGATTACTTATAATTGTTCCTTACTATTGTTATTGCTATTATTATTATTATTATTATTATTACTTATAGTATGTGACTTTATATGGTATGTTATTATCGTAACGTAAAGTATATCATAATAATAAAGTGAAAGAGCAATAAAGAAAAGAAGAGGAACATTAATGAAAATTTTAACAAGTCTTGCAAGCTTACAGGAGGTATACGACCATGTTGTTGTTAGCTCAACTATGCTGTGGGTTAACTACCCTATTATGCACACAGGGTCAATCAATTGAGATTGGCCGGACCTTTGTAGCGTGCCCTGGGTAATTGGGTTTGCCTTGTACACAGTACACAGAACCCTTTTGAGGGATACAGTTGACCCTTTCGAGGGATATAGTTGACCCTTTCGAGGGATACAGTTGACGCTTCGAGGGATATAGATGGCCCATCACCCGTTTTCCATCGCGCATACAGTTGGGGTATTACTCATTGGTCCATACAGAAAGTGAAACATAAAGATAAAAGTTTACAGAACAGACAAGGCATACAGTAAAAAGAACGAACAGTACTTGTTCATATAGTTAATGCGTGCTCGCATATATAGTACAGAGTTGTATTTTACAAAAAAGAGTATTTTCTCATACAACATATAGAAAGTATTTTATTACTTTTAAAACTAGAGCTCACTCAGCAACGCTGACTTTTATACATTTTCAGTTGGCAGGTACTTATTGCTGAGGATGGCACGAGGGTGAAGCTGCTCGGCAGGGAAAGACTGACATCCATTCGTATTCTATGTTGCTGTTGTTTTGTAATGCGTTAAAACAATTCTTTTGTAAACAGTAAATGATGATGTATTACTTAACAACAGTATTTTAAATGAAATGAATGGTTTTTGATAAATCATTTCCGCTGCTTAAGTTTGTATAATTATAATGTGTTGTGTTTTAACTGCTGTGATTGATTAATTGTGAGGTGCCCGGGAACGGGGCCTTACAATGACGTTGTAACTATTAGGCATTTTAAAGGTGCAAGCTCCCCAACCTTTGATGGTAATGGCACTGCTACTGCTGCTCACCGATGGGTGAGAGAGATGGAGGCTATACTTGATATCAGCGAGTGATGTGAAGATCAGTAAGTGAAGTTGTTGCCCACTCGTTTGTGGACTCGGCTCTTGTTGATGGGAAAATATTGTTCATGCTGAGGGTAGTTGAGTGATTGGAAGAATGAGGTGGCCGGAGTTGAAGAAGTTGGTGATTAAGGATTTTTGTCCTCATAAGGAGATGGACAAGGTTGAGAGGGAGTTCCTGCAGCTAGAGGCGGGAACAATGACCATCAGTAATACACCACCAAGTTTAATGAGATGGCATGACTGGTGCCGAATCAGGTGACCCCTCTATCACAAAATATAGGAAGTACATCCAAGGATTGCCGGCAGATATTCGCAGGCACCTGATCGCACCTGACCGAGTACGTTCAGGTTGGTGGTGACCTGGCAGGGAGATTATATGTTGAGCGGGAAGTGGTGGTGGCTGAGGTGAGTAAGAAAGGTGGTGGTGACCGGAACTGGAATGGGAAGAGGTTTGGTCAGGGTGGTGCCCGGCGAGAAACAAGAATGCATGGGTGGATGACCGCCGTGTGGTCACATCTGGTGCGGGTTTGATGAGGTGTGGCATATGGAAAGGAGCATATGGAGAATATATGTTGGGATCGAATTTATGCTTTAAGTGTGGGAGGACGAGGCATATAACAAAGGATTGTCATACGACTAGATGTTTTAACTGTTGTGGAGAGGGTCACATGAGTAGGGACTGCAAGAAGCCAAAGGCTGAGAGTTCTGATGCGAAGAAGATGGTCAAGACGGAAGGGCAGAGGGCAAGCACCAGGGCATTCACGATGACACAGGAGGAGGCTAGGATGGACCCCGTTGTTGTGTCAGGTATGTTTCTAGTAAACCAAACTCTAGCTTCTGTGTTATTTGATTTTGGTGCTAGTAAATTTTTTTTGCTGCTTTCTGTACTAAATTGCCTATTAGTAGTAGGAGTATAGATAAGCCCTTCGATGTAGAACTACCATAGGTAAGTCTACCAGGATTTTGAGATTATAGAAGGCTGCGACGTAGAACTAGAAGGTCATAAGTTTCCTGTTAGACCATTCGTGATGACCTTGGGCGGTTAAGATGTAGTCCTAGGAATGGATTAGTTGGCGGGCTACGAGGTGAACATTGTGTGTCGCAAGAAGACGATTGGGTTGACAGTGCCTAATGGGAGTGCGGTAACGGTTTACGGTTATCGAGTCACTACGATTCCGAAAATGATTTTGATGGTGGTGGCAGGGAAGTGCATGAGGCATGGATGTAGTGCCTACTTGGCTTATGTTAAAGATGTGGATGCACCAACACCACAACTATTCAATGTACCAGTTGTGTGTGACTTTCCGGACGTGTTCCTGGAATATTTACCAGGTGTGCCACGGACCGCGAAATTGAGTTCCAGATTGACTTGATACCGGGTGCCCAACCTGTTGCTAAGGTACCATATCAGTTGGCTTCGACCGAGATGAAGGAATTGCTGGAGCAACTATAGGATTTGCTTGATAAGGGGTTCATTGGACTAAGTATCTCTCCATGGGGTGCTCCGGTCCTATTTGAGAAGAAGAAGGATGGTAGTATGATGATGTGCATAGACTACCGCGAGTTGAACAAGTTGACAATGAAGAATCGGTACCCCTTACCAAGAATGACGATCTGTTTGATCAGCTCCAAGGTGCCAGTTGGTTCTCAAGGATAGATCTTTGATCTGGTTACCATCAGTTAAAGGTGAAGGAGCAAGATATTCCTAAAACAGCTTTTCACACGCGTTATGGACACTACGAGTTCCTCCTTATGTCCTTTCGTTTAACCAATGTGCCAGCTGCTTTTATGGATTTGATGAATCTAGTGTGTTAGCCGATTTGGATAAATCAATGATTATGTTTATTGATGATATCCTGATTTATTCAAGGAGCGAGGAGGAGCATGCCGATCACATTCAGGAAGTGTTGGAGACATTGAGAAAGGAGAAGTTGTATGCTAAATTTCCCAAGTGTGCATTCCGGTTGTGTGAGGTTCAGTTCTTGGGTCATGTAGTGATTCCCAAGGGGATTATGGTGGACCCGACAAAGGTGGAGGCGGTGATGCAATGGAAGTCACTAAAGACGCCATCTGAGATTCGTGGTTTCTTGGATTTGGTTGACTATTATAGGAGATTTATTCAAGACTTCTCTAAGATAGCTTTTCCATTGACTAAGTTGACCCGTAAGGATGTGAAGTTTGTGTGGGGTCAGGATGAAGAGAAGGCGTTTGAGGAGTTAAAGGCGAGGTTGACTCAAGCTCCTGTCTTGTCGTTACCCGATGGAAGTGAAGATTTGGTGGTTTATTCAGATGCTTCTTACTCGGGGTTGGGATGTGTCTTGATGAAGCGAGGAAAGGTTATAGCCTACGCAATGAGGTTAATTATCCTACTCATGACTTGGAGCTAGCAGGTGTGGTATTTACATTAAAGATTTGGAGGCACTACCTATACGAGACGAAGTGCACCATATTCACTGTCTACAAGAGCTTGAAGTATTTCTTCAAGCAAAAGGACTTGAATATGAGGTAGAGGCGATGGTTAGAGCTCATAAAGGATTATGATTGCAAGATCCATTACCATCCGGGCAAGGCCAACGTGGTGGAAGATGCCCTTAGCCGAAAGGAGAAATCCGAGCCGATTTAGGTGAAAACCTATTGGTTGATTATGACCTGTGATGTGATGACGTAGGTAAAGGAGTTTCATGATGAGGCATTGAAAGAAGATCATCTTAACACCGAAAAAATGAGAGGTCTAGTTGTGGAGTTAGGTGAAAACACACTCAGTGTTAGAACCTGATTTGGACGGATGTGGATTACTCGTTTGGGGATCTACGTGTGAAGTTCATCGATGAAGCTCATATGTCACACTCCGAGAATCGCAGCGGAAGGTCACAAAATGTGGTAATAACAGAAGTTGGAGTTAATCCAACCATTACAATCAAACGTTTTTAATAATACTGACGATTATGTAAAAGTTGTACATTTAAGTTCTGAACATAGTCATGACAGTAATTTATCAGTAATAATACTTAAGGACATTCGAAACATTTGACTCTCCAAAGACTTAGTTTGGGAATTCAACATAGAGCTTACCTATAACCCTGAAAAGCATGAATGATAATAAAGTCAACATAAAGTTGGTGAGCGATCGGGGTTTTTAGTCTTATCAACAATCGGTTTCAAAAATAATATGATGAAACAAGATGTAATATACTCAACATAGACTAGCTAGGTACTATGATTAATTCAGGTCATAAGTCATAATCAAACCAAGAAACACGTCGCTGCCACACAACAGTCCAAACATATAAATTCCCTCTCAACAACCTGACTAAGGAGATTGGTCGGAAGAGCAGGCCATTCTAACTCAATAGATCTACCAATATAGTTTGTGGCCTCCCCGAGGTTAATGATTATAGGGGGATTTAGGGGCTCAGTAGTATACATTTTACCACTGACCGAATTATACCATCATAACATATATTAATCCGTTTTGCCCATCATATATATTGAAATATAGTTTCTCATGCTTTTTTCCCAAAATAGTTAAAATCAATACAATATTTAAAATAGGGCCGAAGGACTCACCTTGAGTGCAATTAACGAAAAAGCCAATGTGCTAAACTCTGATTAATAAAACCTAATTATATGCATTATGGTCAATATATGATGATTTATGCTTACGAGAATGCTTTTCACCCACTTATTTAGTTGTTTTAAAATAAACCGTTTTTTAATCATTTTAAAATGTATACTTTTGTAAATTTTTCTAGTAAAGTTTATCATTTTCCTTAGGAGATATATACACTTTTGACTTATAACTAATATATAATCCTTGTCATATTCTAGATACCTTATATTAGTTCTATTCTATTCGTGAATCTTGCGTTTATAACATTAACAATTGATTCTCATCTAAGTGTCTTATGTTATAAGATTATAATTTTCCTATATATATATATAATATATATATATTATATATATATATATATTATATATATTAGTCTTTGTTCAAAATTTAATTAATAGTTTCTTAAAATAATAAATTTGAATGCAAAATCTCTTATTTCACTTTTATAAAATAAGTCTTTTATAGTTATTAAGATTATTTAATTACTAAAACATATATTATTTTTACGAAACATAAAACCCGTTAATTTGACGTTGTTGTCTAAAATGTGTATATATATATTATTAAATTTTATTAGTCATGAATTGTCCAAAATATATTATTCTTAGTTTTATATGGATATATTTTTATAAGGTCTTGGAGTCTCAATTGTCGTCTTAGTCGAGTTCCTTGGTCAAAATGTCCTTTTGGTCCTATACTTGACCTAATTATGATTTCTAGTCTTAAAATTATTAATCAACTTTATTTAGTGAAATCTTTTACATGTCCAAGAATCAACCTTTATTTTATAATTTTAAATTAGTCATTCTTTATCATCATTCTTTGTATTAGCAATGTCACTCAAAGTCTTCAACTTTGTTATTATCCTAAGTCATCATAGTAACAACAATCCTTCATCCAATAATATTACATAATTTTTCTAAGAAGGCCATAATCCATCAATCTTCCAACTTACATGTTAATACTCACATTCATACGCGACATATACATACATATATACATTCTTACCACCTAAATCTCCCAAGTAACATGATTTTATCAAACTAAAATCATTACCAATAAATTTTTCAGATTTATTTAATCATTTAAAGAACCATTTTATATCCAAAATCATCAAAACAACCATTTTCATACAATCTTTAAATGGGTGAACTAAGGTTCATCAAGATTTTCATCTTGATCACCCATGCATGAACAAATATAAACAATCTAATCAAAATACCTTTAGTAACACTAGATTGAACTTTACACACAATGTTAGCACGATCCTTGTCTCTTGATAAACACTTCAGGTTCTAATCTATGGTTTAACTAGATTGTATTGTGTGAGGAGTGAAAGTTTCTAAAGGTGGTGGTGAGATTGGGGGGTCTAGAGAGAGAGAGCGGGGGGGGGGGGGGTGTTGGGTGTGGGTGGTGGTGTGGTGGTGTGCTGAGTGGCGATGATGGTTGATGGTAATGGTGGCGGTGGTTGTTGATGGTGATGGTGGTCGATGGTGATGATGGTGGCGACAGTTGTTGATGGTGATGCAGATGGCGACGGTGGTTGATGGTGATGGAGATGGCGACGGTGGTTGATGGTTATGGAGGTGGTGGTCGCAGTTGATGGTGATGGTGGTGATGGAGGCATCGGTTGGTGGTTATGGTGGTTGACGGTGAGGTGGCGGACGGTGGTGTGGTGTGGAAGTCGGAGAGGTGGTGAGGAGATGAATGGGTTTTGCTTTGTGATGATGGTTTTGAGATCTCAATGGGATTTATGTATGCATATGGATGACAAGTTGTCATCCATGCAACACTCCATCTAAGTACTATTGTTATTATTAATTAATTTATTTACTTAATATTGTTATTATAGTTATTAAGTAGTATCATTAGTATTATTGTTGTTATTATTATTAATATTACGCGTAAACGTTAAATGATTTCAAGGTTCGCTAATACTGTTAACACGAGGGTTTTTAATTTTATCCGGTATGACAATTAAAAATTTTAAATTTATTATGAAAATGGTTCTGAGTGTTGACCTGTTTTGACCGGGTGTCACAGTCTCCCCTTATTTAGAAAATTTCATCCCGAAATTTTATGTTGTTGAATCTGCATCAGGTTTGGATTTGAACAGGTGAGGATACTTTTGTTGTATTTGATCCTGATGTTCCCAAGTAAATTCAGACCCTCTTCTTGAGTTCTATCGGACTTTAACTAATTTGATTTGACTCCGTCTGAGTTTCTGAATTTTCCAATCCAAGACTTCTATCGGTTCCTCGATAAAGTGAAGTTTGTCGTCGATACTAACTTCGTTTGGTGGAATAACTAGAGATTCATCCGTCATCCATTTTCTTAGATTAGACACGTGGAACATATTGTGCACGTTTCCAAGTTCCTTTGGTAGTTTGAGCCTGTATGCAACCTTCCCAATCCGTCCATGATTTTAAATGGTCCTATGAATCGTGGGCTAAGCTTCCTTCTCTTACCAAATCTCACAATGCCCTTCCATGGAGATACCTTTAAAAACACTCTGTCACCAAGCATGAATTCCAATGGTTTTCTTCGGTTATCTGCGTAACTCTTTTGTCGACTATTAGCGACTTCTAGTCTCTTTCTGATCCGAACAATCTTGTCTGTTGTTTCTTGTATAATTTCTGATCCTGTTAATTGTCTTTCCCCAATATCTGCCCGACATAGCGGCGAATGACATTCCTTCTATATAGTGCTTCAAATGGAGCGGCTTTGATGCTAGTGTGATAATTATTGTATGAAAATTCAGCTAATGGTAGATGAGTATCCCAATTTCCACCAAAATCAATAATGCATGCTCTTAATAGATCCTCTAGAGTCTGAATGGTTCTCTCACTCTGGCCTTCTGTTTGTGGGTGATAGGCTGTGCTCATGTCTAGTCGAGTACCCATGGCTTCATGTAAGGATCGACAAAATCTAGAGGTAAATTGACTATCCCTATCAGATATGATTGAATTGGTACACCATGGCATGACACCACCTCTTTGATGTATAAATTTGCGAATTTGCTCATGTTGTACGTCTCTTCATGGGTAAGAAGTGTGCAGATTTTATCAATCGATCGACATTACCCAAATGGTATCATAACCACTTGCTGTTCTGGGTAATTTTGTCACAAAATCCATGGCAATGAATTCCCATTTCCATTTTGGAATTTTTGGTTGTTACAGAAGTCTAGATGGTTTATGATATTCTACCTTTACCTTGAGCAGGTCATACATTGGTTACATATGAAGTTATGTCTCCTTTCATGTTAGACCACCAGTAGAATTCCTTTACATCATGATACATTTGTTGATCCCCGGGTGAACTAAGTACCCTGATTTATGTGCTCATTGAGAATCACTTTGCGTAAATCTCCGTAATTCAGAACCCATACTCGATTTACAAAATGCATCAACTTATCGGAGTTAGGTGTTAACTCCTTGATCATCCCCGCAGACCTTCACTCTCCAAATTTTCATCCTTCAATGCTTCGAGTTAAGCATCGCAAATTGGTTAATAAGGTTTGTGTGTACGGTTAGTTCCAATGCTCACACTCTTAGAGGCTTTTCTCTTTCTTTCCTACTAAGTGCATCTTCCACGACGTTTGCTTTGCCTGGGTGATATCGGATATCACAATCATAATCATGTAATAACTACTCAACAACGTTGCCTCATATTTAAATCCTTCTGATTAGAGCGAAACAAACAACTCCTAATTCTAGATCATGGGTAGTGTAATTCTTTTCATGCACTTTCAACTGTCTTGATGCATAAGCAATGACTTTATCTTTCTGCATCAATACACACCCAAGACATAATCGGGAGGCATCACAATACACTACAAATCCTTCTGTTCTATTTGGTAGGGACAATATGGGTGCACTACACAATCTTTGTTTTAGTAACTGAAAAGCTCCTTCCTGATCCTTGCTCCATTTGTATTTTCTATCTTTTTGAGTTAGTAGAGTCAATGATTGGGCTATCTTTAAAAAGTTTTCTATAAATCTACGATAATAACCAGCTAACCCCAAAAATTATCGTACTTTCGTTGGAGATCTGGGGGCTTCCCAATCTCCGATTGCTTCAACCTTTGTCGGATCCACGTGGATGCCCTTTTCATTAATAACGTGCCCGAGGAATCGAACTTCTCGAAGCCAAAACTCACATTTAGAGAAATTTGCGTACTACCTTTCTTTCTTTAAGATGTTTAGGATTAGCTTGAGGTTTTGCTCATGTTCTTCCTTGGACTGTGAATATATCAAAATATCATTTATGAATACTATCATAAACTTGTCCAAGTACGGCTTACAAACCCTATTCATGAGATCCATAATATAGCAGGTGCGTTGGTCAACCAAATGGCATTACTAAAAATTCGTAATGACCGTAACACGTTCTAAGGCTGTCTTGGGACGTCCTCTTCTGCTACTAGCAATTGGTGATATCCAGATCGTAAATCGATCTTCGAATAGTAGTGGGATCCTTGGAATTGATCGAACAAGTCATCGATCTTGGTAATGGGTACTGATTTTAATAGTAAGTTGTTTAATTCTTGATAACCGATACACATTCTGAATGATCGGTCTTTCTTTTTGACAAATAGAACCGCCGCTCCCCAAGGAGAGACTTGATCGAATGAATCCTTTGTCTAATAACTATTGCAGCTATTTGAGAATTCTTGCATTTCAGAGGGTGCCAGCCGATATGGTGATCGAGCTATAGGTGCGGCTCCGGGTATCAGATTAATTCAGAATTTGATCTGTTTCGGGAAATACTTCTCGGTATTCTTGTACGATGGGAATGTCTTCAATCATCGCTCCTCATTCTTAGTGTCAATGGCTTTTACTAGGAAGGCTAGATATCCTTCACTTAAGTATCCATACGTTTTCATGACACTTACAATTTGAAATGGGATTTTTCCCTTTTCTCCTTGTATGATTAGAAATTCTCCGCTAGGAGTTGGCAAACGGATAATCTTCTCAAAACATACTATCTCAACATGATTCCAAGAGAGCCAATCCATTCCAATAACAACATCGAAACTTCCAAGATTGACAGGTAATAAGTCGATACTAAAGAGACGGTCGTTAAGTTGTAACGTGCAGTTTCTAATTACTTTATTGGATTCTATTTTCTTTCCATTAGCTAGCTTAATAATATACTTCTTATTTTACTTACAGGGTTTAATTCCTAATGATGGTTCAAATTCTTTGGACACAACTTAGATCAGCACCAGTATCAAACAAAATAGAGGTATAATGATTATTAATATGAAACATAGCCTTAACACTCACGGTTCCTAACGTGCCTCTTTAGCATTCATTTCAAAAGCTCTCTCTCTGGCCCTCGATCCATTCAACTTTGGGCAGTCTTTTTTGAAATGTTCGATTACACCACACTCATAATAAGCACGATCGTTTCTGGTTATCTTTTCATCAGGTTTTTCTTGGAAATTTTGGCTCAGATGTCTAAATTTATGGCAATGAGTATAAACTCTACAATCACCATTATGGGAGCATCCACACTTACTGCATTTCCCTTGAGATTCTTTGTTTGCCCTGCCGTTGTTTGAAGTTGCAACATAAACCCGCTCGGATCCTTGGTTAAAACTCTTCCTGTTGTTTACTTGTCCTTTGGGACTTCCAAACCACTTTCTCTTCCCATCAAACGATCTTTTATTCATCTTCATCATCTTCCTCTCGACTTCCATCATACCGTTTCCATGATCACTTTTCTTGATCGGGGTTCCATTTCGTATCGCATCATTGGTTAAGGAATGCGCGATAGTGATAACACTTTGGATTGTGGTAGGTTTGGAAGCTGTAACGTTGTTTCTTATCTAAGGTGCCAATCCCCATGTATTTTCAATTCGGATGTATTCTGGCGTAACCATTCGGGGTACCAATCTAGCAAGGTCATTGAATTTGGATGTGTATGCTCGGATCTCAGCACCTTCAATGGTGTGTTCCAAATTCGGTCTTAATTTTCTAGAGTTCATTACGTGGGTAGTATTCTTTAAGCAACATTTCCTTTGATTGCTCCCAAGTAAGTTTATACGTGTTTGCATCACCCAACTGTTGACGCTAAGAATTCAACCATGATAATGCTGCATCTTGAAATGAACAAGTTGCATACTTGACCTTCTGATCATTAGAGCTATTGCTTATAGCTATGACAGTTTCCATTCTCTCAATCCATTGAATTATATCTAATGGTCCTTCAGCACCTGTGAATGTTCTTTGATTGAATCCTACAAAAGTCTTATATGAGCACCCTTGTGGTTGTCCACCTGATGAACTGCTTGGGTTTTCGTTGGTATCGGACCTATTGTTTGCACCAATACCGGAACCTATGTTTGAACCGTTTCCTGCTCCATTTCAAGATAATTACCTATAGTTTCCTGCCTTCTTCCTTGACTGGCCACTAGGTTTGCATCATGTTGTTCTAGAGCTAACTTGACGTGTTGGGCTATTAACTGGGCTAGTTCCTCTGCGGTAGCTGGTAAATTGGCATTCCCGCTTGAGGATGTGTTTTGTGTTATAGGTGGCATGATTCAATTCTATTTCGAAGGTAGGGAAGAAGAGGTTTAGATTATGTAAGATGTTAACTTAATATCATAATGGTTTATTTCTTATGATTAACTTATCCAAGATATATGTAAGTATATACGCAGTTATCACAATCAAACGATATCATAAAGATAGAATTTTTAAGGTTATAAGAGGTTTGATCATACATTTACTATTACCATGCACATAATAGTCAACATCCCAAAAGATCATAAGTTGATTATCTACATGCAATAGCAAGTTTATAACTCAATCAAAATGTTCAAGCACTCGGGCTTGCATCTAATATCTATCCTAAAATGAAGCTCCACTACCAACATGCAACAGGTATGAAATCATCATCAGACACAAGGTAGCCACAACCATAGAAGTCTCTGCTCTCTCTCCCATCATAATCGTGTACTACTGAGCTGTCACCAATGCAGCCTTGGCCATATCCGCTCTATGCTCTGCCTGGGTCAGTCGGTCCCTAGTCTCTGAGAGACTAGTCTCCAGGTCTACCAACAGAAGTGCATCTGAATCAGGGCGCTATCATCCAATAGTCTCTCCTCCTCGATCGGTATCATCCTCCCGTCCAAAGCCTGACTCACCTCATCCTTAGCCCTCATCTCTTTTGGTAGTCAGCAGTTCCCTCTCGGGTCGAACACACAGGGTTGTCAAAGTAGCCATCACTCGCTCAATGGGTTCACCACCCATAGTAATCCCACGTGGAGTAGAAGATGACTCTCCTACCTCAAAGGTAGAAGGAATCCCATCTCTCGAGGCCCATCCTCGCATGGCTTTCATGATCCATCCCCATTGGTCATCAAAAAGTCCGGCCATTTAGGCATAGGTTCATTCTCCATACCTGTATCATCATCAACCACCCTCCTTTTCTCTATACGTTCCTTCGCTCATACACCAACCTAATCTTTGGTGGATGCTTTATGAGGGGAATAGGGGCAGCTGGAGTCACTGCCTAGGACTCTCACTCTCCGGGGCCAAGCCAACTGGCTCCTCAGCAATGGGCTCAAGAGTGGCTGTAGGTGGTGTAGGGCTCTCATCGTCAGACTCGGATATCCAACCATCCCCGAGTTTTCCATACCCGGGTAAAAGGTGGCTACAAAGTAGGGCTGAGTAGGGTGATACCATGGAGTAGTGGAGATGGGTTCCGATGGACCCTCGGTGCTGCTGCTAATGTCTGGTACTCTCTCTCCGTTAACTCGATCAGACATCTACAGTAAAATAAATGTATGCATGTGTACTTACTAATTATGCAATGCTCTAGCACATAAAATTAATAATCAAGGTCTTAGTATAACTATTATGCTCACATAATGCTTTAATTTAGCATAAGGCTCATGATATGAAATTGTCTTTGAAGTCAAACAATCATTTTAAGGTTATAGTCCAGATTTTCAAAAAATATCTTCTAGTTCGCAATAACCTTTGGCTCTGATACTAACTTCTGTCAAACCCCGAGAATCGCAACGGAAGGTCACGAAACGTGGTGTTAACGGAAGTTGGAGTTAATCCAACCATACAGTCAAATGTTTTAATAATACTGACGATTATGTAAAAACCGTACATTTAAATTCTGAACATAGTCATGACAAAAAATTATCAGTAAAAAGTCTTACAACTCGAAATTTGATACAATATATATATATATAATATATATATATATATATATATATATATATGTATATATATATATATATTATATATATATATATAATATATATATATATGTATATATATATATATTGTCTTTTATTCATAAATCTAATAATACTTAAGGACATTCGAAACGTTTGACCCTCCAAAGACTTAGTTCGGAAATCTCACACAGAGCTTATCTATTACCCTGAAAAGCATGAAGGGAAATAAAGTCAATATAAAGTTGGTGAGCGATCAGGGTTTTCAGTCTTATAAACAACCAGTTTAAAAAATAACATGATGAAACAAGATGTAATATACTCAACATACACTAGCTAGGTACTATGATTTGTTAGGCTGTAAAGATAGTCTATATTATCAACACAGTGAAAGTCAACAAAAGTCAACGTCACGGTCAAAGTCAACAAAAATCAAACCCCACACATTCGAGATGAAGAGCCGAGCCGAGACGTTGAAGATTTAGATGA
Organism: Flaveria trinervia; assembly: GCA_025506515.1. NCBI lineage: Eukaryota > Viridiplantae > Streptophyta > Magnoliopsida > Asterales > Asteraceae > Flaveria > Flaveria trinervia. The sequence continues at coordinate 40,716,836 of CM046454.1, read as the reverse complement.
CTAGGTGTTTTATTGTAATAAATATATTTTGTGTGAACAAAATATATTTTATCTTGTTTTTAGTCATTTTTATGCTTAATATGTAATTTTGCATTAATTAGCCTAAGTCTAGGGAGTTAAATGCAATTAGTGAATATTAGTCTAGACTATAAATAGGTTAATTGTCATTCGTGTTGACGATGGTTGAATGACCAATTGATTGGGGTTTCCACTTTGTACAAATCATATGCAATCAATATAGATCAAAAGGGGGTTTTATTGTGTTTATCATTGTTTGATCTACATATTCAATTATTTGATTCAAGTTTGCTTATCCTGAATTTAAAATTTGGTATCAGAGCCTTATTGGATCAAATGCATTGAAGAATTGAAGAAATTGTTGCTGATTTTTGAAGATGTTCATCAATTTTTAGAGAGAGAATTAGGTTTCTAGAGAGAAAAGTAGATCTGAGTTCAAATTTCTGCAAAATTAAGAATCTACGAAATAAAGCTTCAATCTGCAAAATTAAGAATTATTTCAGCGAAATTATAAAAAAAAGGGGTTGCGAAATTATAAAAAACCATTCTGCGAAATTAAGAACTAAAAAAAACTGAGAAACTAATAAAATTTTAATAAAATTTCTGCGAATCTATAGATTCACGCTGTGAAATTACAATCACACCACCACATCGTCGACCATTAGCGAAATTACTACATTCGATTTCCTAATCCACAACTATCACGGGATCCTAGTCGCTGGGATCCTAGCCATCACTATCACCATCAAAAAACCATCAACACCATAACCCAACACAAACCACAACCACTGGCAGCTTCTCCACCAGCCGGCACCACCGCAACACCACCACAACCACAATGGTGACCAAATATATCTAACTTGAACTCCACTCCTACGAGCTGCAGCCAAGTGAACATATCTTGGAGCAACAAATCGAGATTGTTAAGCTGATTCGACAACCATCTGGTGGCCATATCGAGACCTTTCTGCATTAATAGCTTCCCAACGGCTTATCCTTTGTCACCCTTTGTCACTACAGTTTGAACGCGACGGAGGGTGGATAAGAGGTTGGGGAATAGGGTCTCCAGAAGCTGATTCTTCGGTCAGTGAAGGAGATAATTGCGTTTCGAGAGGAGTGATTTAGGGGTGGCGAGTTTGGAGTAGAAAGGCAGCTCGCCAGAAAGCTGGCTCGCCGGAGCTGGTCGCTGGAACCCAAGCGGTTCACTACTGTCATCTACCTCTCTCTCTCTTTTTCTTTTCAAGTGTTTTGTGTGTGTTTTGGAGAGAATTGTTATTGTGTGTGGAGTTTTAGGGTTAGCATTTGTGTATGATTGTTATCTAAATGGCCTTTTCTCATTAAATTGGGTTTGTATCAGAAAATATTAAGCTACTTAAATATTAAGCTACTTAAAGATTAAGACTTGGGCTAACAAATAACAATTTGATATATGGTCTAATCTTAATTAGGATGGGTTTTGTTAAACAATTGGGCTGTATTTTTAAATGACGTGTGGCTAGTTTTTCTTAAACAATTAGGCTAACAATTTGGTAATAATAATTTGGGTTAGTAAAGATTAAAAATTAGGGTGAATTTAAAAAATAAGGTGTGGGCTAATAAAAAAATTCAAACAAAATTGACTAGTTTGGATTAATTGATTTCATCCCGATAAAGAATTATTCAACGATAAAATTGACTAGTTTGACCCCAGTTGCTAAGATTGTATAGCGTGACATTTAAAAATAATATTTTTCCGGGGAAGATTTATTTTACAAATATTTTTGGGAGTATTAATTGCAATAATCAAAATGGCTTTTGCGGAATTGTTTAAATCCTTCGAATCTGATAATCTTACTATTGCACAATGTCGGTTTGATAATTTTGCAGTTTTAAAGAATGAAATGATGTTTGATTTTGTCGATCGTTTTCGATTGGTGGCAAGTAATTTGAAGAAGTTTGATACCTAATTGGGAAATCATGAACATGTTTTGAGATTGCTTGATTCTCTCCCATCAGAATGGAGCTCACACGACAAGTCGATTAAACGAGATAGAGGCTTTCGGGATTACAAACTGATGGTGGTGATCAACAAACTGAAAGAGATTGAGTTGGATATCAAACGTTGTGAGTACTATGAAGCGATATATCTAGTACCAAAGATCAATTCAAACTCCACAGAGAAACTAGAAAAGAGATCAGATTCTAGCATCAATTCCGACGGTTTACCGAAACCTGGAACTGAAGAAGTACAAGAGGAGCTTAAGAAGACATCAATGGGTAAAGGTGGAGCTGAGTTGAATGATGCAGTTTGTAATGCTGATAAGAAGAGGAATGGAAGCGAAATACCAGAGATTGCAACTGCGAGAAGGCTCTTACTTCTAAAAGAGTCATCATGGATCTTCCATACGAGACAGTTCAGGAAATGTGTTCTTCTGCTTGCAAACTTCTGTTATTTGGTCTGTATAAAGCTAATAGGTTACTTTTAGATAACCAAAATGAATTAACCACCATAAACGCAGAACTTAAAAAGAGTGAAACCATGTGTTTTATAAAATTAAATGAAGCTTTAAAAGAAAATGATCATTTAAAACGAACTCTTCTTGAAAGAAATGTTGAAATTAATCTTTTAAACGAAAGAATCACCTTGGCTGAATTTGAAACAAGCAAACTTAAAACAAAGCTTGATAGATGGATCATATCCGGAATGAAACACGAAGAGCTATTATGTAAACAAAAGGGAGCTAGGATTAAAACAAGAGTGGGTTGTGGTGAAAATCCATACGTCTATCCTCCTCCTAGCACTCATTGTTACTATCCTATGCCTCAACCTCATTCATCTAATGATTTTATTGAAGCTGTTGAAACTAATAGTTTTCTTGCAGGTTTAAGCAGTGTTAATCTTAAAGAGGTTAGAGATGTGCAGGATTCTCATGTAGGTTTGGGATTCCTCAGATAGGAGTCTGATAGGAAGATTAATGTCGATTCTACCTCTAATGTTCCAAAATCAATATCAGTTGCTTCTCCAACCTTCTTCAACAAATTCAAAACAGGTAATATTCCTTCGTTTGTTCCTATCATGTTTGTTAAAGAAGGAACAATTATCGAATCATCAAGCAATCAAAATTCTATAATCAAAGCCGACACAATAGGTGGTGTCAATCAAGATTCGTTGGAGAAAGATCTATGTATACGAGACTGGATAAGCTCAGATGATGAATCAATCACAGAGGAGGGTGTTGGTTCCTCACAGATCAAGATATCTCCTGATATTATCAAGACTCAGAAGCTTGCAAAAGCTTAATCAAGACCTGTATGGATCTCATCTCCAACTGCAAAAAAACCCAGTCAATCAGTAAAGATCTCATTCACTGTTCAGCACGGGAAACTTTAGAACAAGCAAGAATCTACTACAAGCTCAAAACAATCCTCATAACCACCTACACAACACGGGACTACAAAGCATCAAAAGCCTTTCAAGGCTTGTTTTGAGTGTGTAAAAGAAGGTCATGTGGTAAAGGGATGTCCTCAAAGGCTTGCTACGGATGGTAAAGGCAAAATGAATTGCTTCTTCAGCTGTAAGTCCACAAAGAATGTTCCATATGGTAAAGGCAACACGGGTTGCTTCTCTAGATCAAAAGGTAAAAAGCACACATCTTTGAATGGTTGGATGACAAACCCTCCATCCAAACCTTTTCATGTGAAGTCGGTTTCACATGATTCAAAGATAAAAATAACCAAAGGTTTAAAACCAAATTCTTTTCCTTCTGTCTTAAAAAGAAAATGATTTCCAAATTTAATTCATTCAAATCCAAATTAATTAAACCAAAACAAATTTGGCAAATTAAAAGGAAGGATACAGATATTCCTGATTGTTTAAACGATTGTGTGCAAAAGAAGGTTTCTTGTATTGATGAAAAAGAAACTTCCAGGACTACGATGGCCTAGGTTCCCCATTTAAAATAATCTGTTAATGAGTGTAGGAACAATTCAGGAGGACTGTTAGTGATCCGGTTTACTGACAGAGATTGTTCCTAAATCAATTTGAGGCAGAACAAACAGGTTAAGGTTATGGTATTTTATCTACAAGCTGGATTTTTATATGCACAATCATAGTTCTCACTTCATAATCACTGCATATTTCTTGAGAATGCATTTCTTATATTCATATCAGCGTAGTTTGAAAGACCTTCTTCCGTAAATTTCTATTTTTGTATAGTTTTATAAAAACAAAATAAAAAAATTAAAAAAAATAAAAACAAAAAAATAGGTTTACAAAAATAAAAATTTAGGGGGAGAGTATATAAGTAATACATAAAAAATAAAAAGAGAACTGGGAGCTTTATTCGAGATGACTGAAAAATGATTGTATATCTTCTTGAATTGCTTGTTTTTGCAAGACTTGCATTTTAAAATAAGAAATGATAGTAACTAATGTTGTGATCTGATTTACATCTTATTTTTAGTTGCAAATAAAAGAAAAACAAACATATTCTTTAATGATATGCTTGGTAGACTCAGCTTGAAGAATAAAGTAGACAGCAGTATGATGATTTAAATTAAAATATACGCTTAAGGATGTATGGTTTTACGCAATCATTTTGGCCTGCACGAAAACTGAGTCTCGACAAAAATTGGATTGAGAATTGATCTTTCACCCACCATGATACAAATCATATAAGCCATATCTTTGAGCCATGTTTGGTGTATTTATGTGTCTTGTGTTTGTGCTAATCTCCTCTGCTATACGGAAGTACTGACCTGGAGTGATAATCTCCTTTGCTGTACGATAGTACTGACCTGGAGCTCTCATCGGCACATGATTAAATGGTCATCTCCTTTGTTATACGTGAGTATAGACCTGGAGCTCTCACCATTTTAAACTAAGTTGTGTCAAATCATCTAACGAAGAATTCATCACAGAATGCACTATTCTGTCGATAATCACTTGCACACTAATACACAAACCTTGCTATATAAAGATCATAACAAAATTCAAGAAATCCTGAGGTTGGGTGAGGGTTTTTGCCAATGATTGTGGGGTCCTAGCATTCTAAAGTATTTAATCGAACCTTAACGAATCATCTGCTGCTTGTTGAAATAGATAGGGCATGAGTTTAAGTGGACAAACATACCAAATAATTATTAATCTATTTGAGAATTTCAAAATCATTCAAAAACTGTGATTAGATTTAGTTATCAGTATGATCCCATTGCTTGTCGATGATTAAATTCATCTTTGTGCTAAAGTATATCTTGTGGATGTGATCTCATGATCGACTTAGTTCTTGGTTATAAATAAAAATTTATAGATAATAAAATGTTATAATTAATGTATATAACAAAAATAAAAATTATAATAAATTTTCATTTCAAAATTCTTTTAGGTCTTCCATATTTTGATGTTACAATTTTATCATTTTTCATGCATTTCATAGAAATTGCACACAAACGAACACGGGTTCGCTTGTTTTTCACACACAGATAAACATAAGTTTATTTTTTTAAAATGAAATGATCTAATTAGAAATGTTGAGATTGTTTGTAGATACCATATACCTAGTTTATGAGCTTAATGTAAATTGTCTTCATGTCTTACATATATGTAACAGAATGGGTATGAATGAAATACAATGTGTGGTTTATGCTTATAATGTTTAATATTTCATTAATTATTATGTGTTAACACATATTAAACTAACTCTATAGGTTTGTGGTTGTTTACATAGTTCTTAGTCAATAATGATTGAGAAACATGCTTAAACTTAATCGTGTGAAGTTCTCATGCGAATGGACCATACGCATGAATACTTCATGCTAATGAACTAGTCGCATGACTGAACCAGGAGACTGGATCAGTTGCACGACTGTAACATGAGATTGACTCAGTCGCATGACTAAATCTTCAGTCGTGCGGAAGGATCAACCGCTTGCTTCGATCACACGACTGAACTATGCGAATGGCTCGAGTCACACGAATGGAAAACCCTAACCTATAAATACCACTAATTTGTGGAAAAGTGGAACAATTCGAATCCATACACACTAAATCGTACCCTAGCCGTCCAGAGACCTTAGAACACCTGTTCCAAGTTCATAGATCGCAGTAAATAATCCTACTATCGTTCTTAACGTTTAGTTTTATTTTTGGATTGATTTTACTCGCGTTCTCACTGATTTGATCAGCAATCAAATAGGATTCCGCATTATTTGGTTTGGTACCACGTTAATCAGTTAGTACTTCGTACCGAAAGCGGTCCTAACAAGTGGTATCAGAGCTTTGGCTCTTGATTTTCATGTGATTCAATCGATTTTGATATGAAAATCACGTTTTTCACTCAAAAACGTAATCTTTTTGTGTCAAACAGTGTTTTCAACGTCTCCAGGTCAGGGTTAACGTTTTTCTGGCTTACGGAAATTAGGGTTATTGAAAAATTTATGATTTTACGTCAAAGTACCTAAAACCCTCGAATTTTAAAAACCAAAAACCAGTAGTAGTCGCCCGATTGACTCAATCGCATGACTGAACCCATTCGCACCACTCATACGTACGATTGGCTCAGTCGTCCATCCATTCGTACGACTGAAGATCTTTGTTCACATTGTTCAGCCGCACCTGTCCAATCGCCCGATTGAACCTTCTGCATTAGTTCAATCACACGATTGAACCATCCGCATTGGTCAATCGCACGAATAGCCCAATTGCACTCTTTCATTCGCACAAGTACAACAGTTTGTTCTAAAGTCTAAAGTAAATAACAATGGAAGATCAGCATTCAGCATTCACCGCAGGTAGAGATTCATGGATCCAGAATCTATTGCTTCTGGAAAATGAAGTGGGGAATCATAATAAGCCCCCTAAGCTCATAACGTTAGATGACTACCCACAATGGAAGCAAAGGTTCGAGATCTACCTAAATGGTGTAGACCCAAATATGTAAGAATTAATAGAGACAGGGTATAGCATGCAGGTCGGTGCAGATGGAGTTAAACTTACCTTAGGAGGGATGACTGATGGGCAAAAGGTTAAGTACAATGCAGAGAAGAAGGTTTACGCTCTGTTAACTCAGTCCATTCCTAAGGATATATTCCATTAGTTCTCTGAGAACAAGCAAGCAAAGAAGCTATGGGATGCTTTAGAAAAACGGTATGAAGGGAATGCCTCATTAAAAGCTCTAAAGGCTAAAGCGTTGAAAAAGGAGTTTGATAACTTCTCGTCAATGGGAAAGGAGAGCTTGGATGACGTTATCAACCGTTTCTACCACTTGATGAGTGAGCTGCACACTCATGGAGTTGTTATATCCATGGAAGACAAGGTATCAAATTTTCTAGATGATTGCTAGAAAAGTGGGTCTCCTTTGTGTCAAACCTCAGGCAGAATGATATGTTGGCGAAGTTGGATATCAACGATTTCATTCTGAAGCTGAGAGAGGAAGAGTTGAGGATGAAGTACAGGTCTCAAAAGGCGTCATATGATCAGAACCCATCACTTTACAACTCCACTCCTCAAGCAAAAACGTCTGCATCAACACTTCAAACGTCGTTCGTATCTAGTTCAGCCGCTCCATCTCAAGCTACTACTTCAGGATCTGACACGTCAGGGTCATCGTGCACCCAACACATAGCACCTGAAGCCAATGCTACCAGATTGAAGACCGAGAATCTCGGTAATGTGACCATAGAGGTAGAAAAGGAGCATATGGATCTCCTAGCAGCTGTCGTTCATTCCTATGATGTCTAGTCACAGGAAGATTGGAAATTGCCATCTGGCAGATGAAGACTACCAACAAGTAGATGAGACTGAGCTAGAGAGGATGGATATCATGTGGGCATTGGCGAGTGCTGTCCGGAGAGCTAAGAAGTTTGTTAAAAAGACCGGACAGAACTTAATTGCCACAAAGGATACAACCTTTGGTTTTGACAAAACCAAAGTGACCTGTTTTAACTATGGAGAGAAGGGGCATTTCAAGCGTGAGTGTATGAAGCCCAGGAGGAGAGGAAATGGTAATCCATTCACATCCTTAATTGTAAAGATAAACCCACAAGTAGTCCTGCATCATCAAGCAAAGATCCTAAAGCCTTTACGGCTCACGATGACGAAGGGAAAGATTGGAGCTTCCGGTTTGTTTCTCCGGGAGAATCCAACATTGCATGCATTGAGGATTTGGATGACGATTCTGCAAGCGAAGGAGATATAGCAGTTGAACTCGTGATGTCAAATAATGAAGAAACTGCAAATGTGGTAAATCACCTAAATGATGAAGGCCAAAGTTCAACATGTTCAGAATCACCTGCACCAGAAAAGTCAGACTCTACGATGATGGTGATTCAACAGAACCGTCTCAGGTAAGTTCCACTAACCAAATTTTCGATAATCATGCTTGTTCTGATTGTAATAAATTTAGGGAAAGCATTGATTTGAAATTTGCTAGGTTATTATATAACAATGATAGCCTAGTAAAGGACTTGCCACTGTGCACTGAAGCAAATCGTATTTTAAAATTAAATGAGCACAGTTACAAAGAGAAAATAGAACTGTTAAATAAACAACTTAGGAAAACTAAAGTTGTGGCTTTTAACCAAGCTAATGACATTAAGTTCTATCTAAACTCCCTAGAAGAAGCCAAGAAACAAGAAGCAGTTTTGAAAGTCAAAATAAATTCATTAAAACAAAAACTACACAGTTGGACTAGTTCTTCTCACATAGTTTAGCACTTAGTGAGAGAACGTAACAACGGGGAGGGTTTGGGTTACAAAGTGGTACCACCACCACATGAGACCTTGTTGAATGCTAAAAGAAAACCAATTAATAACAACCCAATCAAGGATCATGTGGTGTCCACTCCTCTTGTAAGCGATCTAGATTCCACAAGTAATCCCATTGAATCTGTCACTAAACAAAAGGAGACCACATTAAAGGCAAAAGGTAAAATGCCTATTGTTAATCTGGATGAACAAATTGAGAAGGGTGAGGTAAAGTCTGGTTCAAATACGTCTACTTCAGAACCCAAAAAGACTAAACAAGTTAACCAAACACGTGCATCATGTCCAAGTCTGGATAAACAAAAGAGTAAAGATGTTAAGAAGGTTCAAACAATTAATTTTGTTAAACAAGATAAAACATCTAAACAAGAAGTGTCAAAAATCAACCAAGTCAAAGTCACACGAGTGTCACACACTTCTCCACAGAAACAGCCATACCAGCATGTCGAAAGTAGATCTTGCTACAACTGTGGAAAGTATGGACACATCGCGTCTAACTATACTTACTATCAGACACCTTGGAAGAAAGTTGAACTTCATGATCCTAAACCCAGTTCTTCTAAAAGGAGCTCCATGAATCCACCAAGAAGAGTTAGTGAACATAAAGTTCAAACCATAAGCCAATCGTCTGTTTATCATAAACAAGCCTTACACAAAACTAGCTTATGGAAAGAAAAGTCTAGTTCAATGTCTAGTAATGAGAACAAGAAGACGAATGATCTTCCCTCACCCTCTAATGGACAATGGGTGGAATTTATGATATGTGATGCCTTTGGGACACCTAAGCCGGTTAAGGCTTGGGTCCCTAACCTTAACTAATGTTTTCAACTGAATGTGCAGGGTGTTCGCTATAGTGCTAAAACAAACACTTGGATTGCAGATAGTGGAGCATCCAGGCACATGACTAGGAATCAAGCACTTCTATAAATCATCAAAAAAATAAAAGGAGGTCATGTTTCATTTGCTGGAAACAAAGGAGGTTATATAACAGCTCAAGGGGAAATGAGGAATCAAGAAAGTGAAGTTTGACAAGGTAAACTATGTTCAACAACTTCAAAATAATTTGCTTTCTGTCTCTCAAATCTGTGATAAAGGATTTAAAGTAGTATTCGAGAACAAGAAATGCTATGTTCTGAAAAAGGACTACGTGATCCCGGAGGACCAAGTCTTAATGTCACCTTCAAGATATAACGACCTTTATGTCTTGGATCTTTCAAAGGCCTCCACTATGGATCATCAAGATCAGTGCTTTTTGTCCAAGGCTACTGAGAAAGATTCGATCTCCTGGCATAGGAGAATGGGACACATCAATCCACGGAAGATGAACCACTTGATCTAGAATGATCTAGTGCGAGGAGTAAACATCAAAAACTTCCAACTACCAGATTTTTGTGTGGCTTGCAAGAAAGGCAAACAGACTAAGAAGTCTCATAAGGCAAAGAAAGTTCATTCCATAGAACTGCCTCTTGAGCTTCTTCACATGGATCTGTTTAGTCCAGTCAGTACAAGGAGCATCACTGACGACTTGTACTGTTATGGAGTTACAGATGACTACTCAAGATTCTCTTGGGTAATGTTTCTGAAATCTAAATCTGAGACATCTGAGTCATTCAAAGAGTTAGTAACTACGTTAGAGTCTCTCTATAAGCTGAAGGTAAGACAAGTACGCTCAGAAAATGGTACCGAGTTCAAGAATCACTGGATGGAGGCTTTCTACAAAGAAAAGGGAATTGTGCACTAGTTCACTTCTGCCTACACCCCATAAACAAACGGAGTTGCTGAGAGAAAGAATCATAGCTTGATAGAGACAACAAGGACAATGCTAGCAGACTCGAAACTACCCATCCAAATTTGGAACGAGGAAGTTGCCGATGCATGTTACACTTTAAATCGAGTCCTGGTGGTAAAACATCATGGTAAGACATGTTACGAGTTACTTCAACGACATAAGCCAAATCTAGAGTACCTCGAACCATCTGGCGCACCTTGCACCCTTTTGAGAAAACTCAGGAAGGCAAGTTCAGCGAGAAGGCTGAAGAAGGACTCTTCCTAGGATACAACATACCGAATAAGAGAATTTACAACAACTCAACGGGTCAAGTAGAAGTGTGGTGTAACGTAGACGTTCAGAGATACACCACCCCTAGCTGGAAAAGGACCCGTATTCTTTTCAATTATGATGGATTCTTTAAGTCCTTCAACATCCCTCTCCACTTCTGAAGACGAGTTAGCAACCAAGATGATGTATGAGGTCTTAAACTCACCCCTAGACTTAACAACATCTGGCTCCCAAGGCTAGTCTTCTAGTAACTCAGGGGGAGCACTGGAGGTAAGTGACTCCTCTTCTAATGATGAAGAAGTGGAAAACATTCAGGTGGATCAGGAGGAACATGTTCCAACTACTACAAGTACACACGCATAAGATGTTGATGCCTCTGACACTTTGGAACCCATACTCCCATTACCTCAGATATTGAACCTGTGGTTCACAATCTGGATAATGAGGTAGTTGTACCCACCACTCCTGGATCTCGTCTAAATGTTTACATCCTCTGGACAATGTCATAGGGGATGTACAATCAGGAGACCAGACAAAAAATCAGCTATATTCACGACGGTGCTTAGTGATGCCTTAAACGATGAGGCTTGGGTGAGTTCCATGCAAGAAGAACTTCTTCAATTCAAGAAGTTAGGTGTATGGACTCTGGTAGAGAGACCTAAAGGTGCCAAGGTCATTGGCACTAAATGGTTCTTAAAACGCAAGAAGGATGACCAATGGGTCATTATCAGAAACAAGGCTCGGCTTGTAGTTCAAGGATTTCGACAAGTCGAGGGAATTGATTACAACGAAGTGTTTGCACCCGTGGCAAGAATGGAAGCAATCCATATCTTCCTAGCCTATACATCGTATATGAAGATTAAAGTCTACAAGCTCGATGTGAAAAGTGCATTCCATCATGGTGAAATCCAATAAACAGTGTACCTCAGTCAACCTAGGGATTCGAGGATCCGTATCATCAGGACAGAGTTTACAAGCTGGACAAGGCTCTATAGGGGCTTCATCAAGCCCAGAGCCTAGTATGAGAAACTCTCAACTCATCTTGTGAAACACGGGTTTCGAAGAGGAGTGATTGATTGTACATTGTTTATCAAAGAGAAGGATGGTGACTTACTGCTTGTACAGATTTATGTAAAGAATTTGAAGCAGTTATGAAGGCTGAATTGAGATCAGTGCCATGGGAGAGATGGAATTCTTTCTCGGGTTACAGGTGAATGAGATACCGCAGGGGGTATTTCTACATCAGACAAAGTATGTAGGTGATATTCCCAGTCGGTTTGATATGGAGAATGCTTCCGTGGCTGGGACTGCACTTGCTACAAACCATGATATAGCGCCTGAAGAGAATGGTGATCTGCTGGATGCTACCATGTATTGAGGCATGATTGGATCTCTCATGTATCTCACTGCCTCACGACCTGACATCATGTATGCAACATGTCTCTGCTCAAGATATTAGGCGAAATTGAAAGTCAACCATCTAATTGGAATCAAAAGGATATTTCGTTATCTGAAGGTACCCCAACACTTGGGTGGTGGTATCCTCATGATGACGATTTTGAGCTTACAGCGTATAGTGATTCGGAATTACGACGGTTGCAAAATGAACTACAAGTTAACATCAGCGGGATGTCAATTCTTTGGGAGACGATTAGTCACGTGTGTTGGGGTTTGTTAGAACAAGATACAAAGTTTAACCTTTTAAACTTAGTGAAAAACGCAGTAGAAACGTGCATAATAACTTAGTTAATAACTGAATATTTCAAGTTTCATCTTGTTTTAACAAAGTAATAAACAAACCCATGAACATAGTATCTTTATATGTGAATATAAGCTAGCTATGTTAACATAAAGCAAACAATATAGACATCCATGTTGAGGCTGCCAAAGACTACCTTCCAGGAGTCAAATACGAAAAGGTGGAGGATGATGTGGATCAAATCGAACAACCAAGGCACCAAGAGAGGTCCCATCAAGCTTGCATACCCCAAGCTCAAATGCGAACACCTTGATGCTAGGATTGAACACCAAAACCGAAGGTAGTACTGCTGGAACTCTTATCAGCCGAGAATACCTTCAAGAACCTAAGAAAACCCCTTTCTTGAGTTATTGTTTTTGCATGTTAGAGAGAGAATGAGATGGAGTGAATGTGTGTTCAATGTGTGTTACTTCCAAGACCACCCAACAACAAAAGAAAAGGGCTCACCCACACAAAGGGGCGACCGAATTCTAAAAGGGTTTTGGGTTTCCCCCCCCAAAAGTTAAAACCAATAACCACACATTAACATGTTATAGACAAAAGTTATTCAAACAATTAACCTTTTATTTGAATAACTTATACACTCACTTATTATTTGATGTTATTTAAGTAACTTAAATAACATTACAAACAATATCTATAAACAAAATATCCATATAAATTGTTCAATATCATATGCAACTTATTTAGAAAACCCATTTTCTAATTGGTGTGTATATATATTAAATTGTATGATCATATCATCAATTAATATTATATGGTGTTTGCCAAGCTTGTTATTGGGTATGACCCGACTTGGATCATAACGTACTAACCACATCAATGTTCTATGTGTCTTGGGCATAAGAATTCAACAATCTCCCACTTGCACAAGATTCATAGAAGGTTGATGCAAGCAGTAAATACCGCCTAACAACGTTTACTACCCTTAATACGCATCACTTAAAGCCATTCAATAACATCATCCCTTTCAAGTATCCAACTTGAAATGATTTAGGTGAATCAATCATTTATCCTTTTGTTACACATGTTATGTTAAATCCAAGGACACAGAATGATCATTCCTTGTTGATTTAACTTATCAGGCCTTAAACATCTTGCTCTCAACGAATAAGAGGAACAAATTCCATCTTGAATACATACGTTTCTCACAAACACTTCGTGTCATGTCTGAACAAAGCCTTATGTACTGTCCATTATTTCAGGGTAGTGAAGCACTAGCTCAAGGTACAACATTTGTGAGTATCAAAACCCAGTATGTATCTCAGGTCTGAGGATACCAAATGATATTCATCTTAACTCAAATTTACTTATGATCAATCTAAAGATTCCATGTAGTAAAATCTAAGATGCGGGTCAGTCCAATATTTGTATCCCACAAATATCTATGAACTTTGGTAGCAACCAATTGCTATATATTCATTCCTTATAAATATCCACCAATCCAAATTCATAATAATCTTACCATCATACTTGCTCCCACAAGTATGAACGATTACGGACATTTAGAGTAAACAATTTACGCATGGATTAAACATGCTAAATGGGAACATTTATTGAAATATTATAACCAAATAATTTTATTCAAGTAGTAAGATAGTTCTAAATATCCAAATACGAAATCACAGATTTAATCCAATCACTAGAAAATCGAAGTCCCATGGCACATGTATGACCTTCATGCTTTGCCTTTTCTAGGAGCTTTGTAAGAGGATCCGCAATATTTTGATCTGTGTGAACTTTGCGAATACATATCTTTCCTTTCTCAACTTCATCTTGTATGTAGTTGAATCTCCGCTCAATGTGCCTAGTCTTTTGATGAGCACGAGGTTCTTTGATTTGTGCAATCGCACCCTCGTTATCATAGAAGATCTCTAGGGGGTCCTGAATAGAAGGGACAACCCCTAGATCGGCAATGAATTTCTTCAACCATGCAGCTTCTTGAGCTGCCAATGAGGCGGCGACATCCTGTTTGGAGCTCTTCCAAGAGACCGCTCCTCCATTCAGAATGAAAATATATCCCGATTGTGACCGTGAATCATGACGATCGGTTTGGAAACTTGCATCCGTGTAACCTTTTACAACCAGTTCCTCATCACCAGATCCATAGATTAGGAACATATCTTTTGTCCTCCTTAGGTACTTAAGTATGTTCTTAACAGCCATCCAATGACTGTTTCCAGGATTTTGCTGGTATCGGCTTGTCATGCTTAAGGCGCATGACACGTCCGGTTGAGTGCATATCATTGCATACATGATGGATCCAATAGCAGATGCGTATGGGATTGCCTTCATTTTGTCTTGATCATCCTTTGAGCTAGGACATTGAGTCGTACTCAATATCGTTCCTCTTTGAATAGGTACCGTACCTTTCTTAGAGTTCTCCATCTTGAACCTTTTCAAGATCTTATCAATGTATGCACTTTGATTTAAACCAATCAGCCGCCTTGATCTATCCCTATAGATCTTTATCCCCAGAATATAGGCGGCCTAACCAAGATCCTTGATGGAAAAATAACTTCCAAGACAGGTTTTTACACCTTCCAAGGTTGGAATGTCATTTCCAATAGTAGTATGTCATCAACATATAATACTAGGAAAGTGATGATGCTCCCACTAGCTTTCTTATATACACAAGCTTCATCAGCGTTCTTGATGAATCCGAATTTAACTATTTCTTCATCAAAACGGTGATTCCACTTCTCGATGCTTGTTTCAATCCATAGATTGATTTCTTTAACTTGCATACTTTATTAGGATGTTTTGGATCGACAAACCTTCAGGCTGAACCATATAGACATCTTCCTCAAGATATCCATTTAGGAAGCAGTTTTTGACATCCATTTGCCAAATCTCATAATCATAATAGCAGCTATGGCAAAAAATATCCTTATAGACTTTACCATCGCACAGGTGAGAAGGTTTCATCATAATCACTTCTTGAGTTTGAGTGAAACCCTTTGCTACAAGTCTAGCCTTATAAGTATCCAAGTTTCCATGCATATCGGTTTTTCTTCTTGAAAACCCACTTGCTTCCAACTACTTTGGAGTTAAGAGGTGGTACAACCAAGTCCCATACTTGGATTGTCATGCATGGATTGCATCTCAACGCTCATGGCCTCGAGCATTTGTCACAATCCGAATTGGACATTGCATCATGGTATGTGGTTGGTTCATCTTAATCTACCACATAGCATCCATCCATGAAAAATCCGTATCTTTCAGGTGGATTACTAGTTCTACCACTTCTGCGAACGTTTTGTGTGTATTGATCAACCACTTGATCATCCTCAACATCCTCATGTGAGTGCTAGTTTCAACCAAACGTGCACCGGGTTGTGGTTCTTGATCCTCCTCAAGATCCACTGTTCTACTGCTAGTTTCTTCCATAAGAACTTAGCTTCTAAGAACTCACCCTTTCTGGCAACAAACACCTTATGTTCTAGTGGATCATAGAAATAATATCCCATAGAATCTCTAGGGTATCCAACAAGATACACTTGGTGGACGGACTTCCAATTTGTTTGGGTGGGATTCTTAACATAAGCCTCACAACCCCAGACCCTTAAGTATGATAGGTGGAACTCTTCAATGCCATATCTCAAAGGTGTCCTTTCCACCTTTTTGGTTGGGGCCATATTTAGAATACGGGCCGCGGAGAGCAAAGCGAAACCCAAAATGATAGAGGTAATGTGCTTCTAGCCATCATAGATCGGACCATCCAATAAGGTTCGATTCCTCCTCTCAGACACACCTTATGTTGTGGTGTTCCAGGTGGAGTGAGTTGTGAGACAATCCCACAACTCCTAAGATGATCTTGTAAAGCATCACTTAGGTATTCACCTCCTCTATCGGTGCGGAGAACTTTAATCGACTTGTTGATTTATGTTGTACTTCGTTTTGAAAAATCTTGAACATTTCAAAACCTTCATCTTTGTGTCTTAACAGGTACACATACCCATAGCGACTATAATCGTCGGTAAAGTAATGAAGTATCTTTCACCATCCTAGTCTTGGCGTAAAAGGACCACATACACCGAATGTATGATTCCTAATAAATCTTTTGCCCTTTCGTTAGTTCCACTAAAGGGTGCCTTAGTCATTTTCCTTGTTAACAAGACTCATATACATCAAATGAATCACATTCATTTGTTTTTAAAGACCATTCTTTTGAAGTGTTTTATACGTTTCTTGTTTATGACCAAGACGACAATGCCAAAGATAGGTATCACTTATTCCAACTTGAGTTTCTTGGTGCTAGTTTGGTACAATGAACTATTTAAAGTATTTTCGTGAACCAATTCATAATACCATTAATGGGAATAGCTTTAAAGTAGAACATATCATTTAAAGAAACATGAATATCTATTTCAACAAATGATAATACATATCCAAATTGTTTAATAGGGCTACAGAAATAATTCCTAGTCAACTAGGAGCATACAAAACATTGTTCAAAATTACTTCCAAACCATTTGGAAGTTTCAAAATGTAGTCACCACGGGCTTCAACTTGAACTTTAGCCCCATTGCCCATGTAGAGGCTAACATCCCCTTTGTTGAAGTTACTACTTCTTTTGAACCCCTGTAACAAATTGCAAATGTGAGTTCCACAACCGGTATCTAATACCCATGTGTTAGAGGATGTCATGTTTAAATCAATATGGATCATGTATATTGTACCTGAGGTTTGCCCAGTATCCCTTTGCTTTCAACTCTTGGAGATGGACGGGACAATTTCTTGCCCAATGTCCAATCTCCCCACACTTGAAACATGGGTCATTGGAAGCAACCTTTTGCTTCTTCTCTTGAGGTTTGGGTGGCATCCTTACCACCCCTTTCCCTTTTCCCCATACAGGTCCCTTGCCCTTGGAAACCTTTGCCTTGGGTGTAGGATGAGGCCTTTTCCTGTTCCCACCTTCATTGATTGGAGAACGGGTAAAACCCTTTTACCTATGGCTGCCTCGGTCGTTTTGAGCATTGAGTGAAGCTCAACAATGCTTTTGTCCCAAGCATTCATGTTGTAATTCAACACGAATGTCTCGAACTTCTTGGTAAGGCCATTTAGGATCAAATCCGTGGCCAATTCCTTCGAGACAGGACAATTAAGCCTTTCGAGGCGGTCAATGTGACTTTTCATCTTAAGTACATAAGATGAAACCGATTGGTTATCGTCCATACGACATGCATGGAGTGCTCGAACCGTTTCGAAGCGCTCAACCCTTGCTTGTGTTGGAACGTTTCCTTCAGCTGGGTTATCATGTCATAAGCTAGTGATGTTCATACTCCTTTTGGAGATCCGGAGTCATGCTCGCCAGCATGAGACAAGATACTTGGACGAGTCCTCAGTGTACTTAAGCCAATCATTATAGGCCTCCTCATCATCCTCAGCAGTTTGATCAGGGATAGGGTCGTCTAAAAATATGATCGTTTCTCTTGCTTGAGAACGATTCTCAAGTTTCGATACCAATCAATGAACTGTTATGATTTAGACGTTCCTTTTGGAGAATCGCTCGCAATGATTGGCAGACGTGGAGGAATTATCATGATTATCATAATTATTTGTGGCCATCTACAAATTTAACAAAGATCAATTTTAGTACTTTCGATATTGTTGTTTTAATAATTAATACCTTTTAAGGTGGTTAGCATATTAAAATCTAGAACCCAACATTACATTTAAATAGTGGTTAGTGACCTTTATCCCACGATTTAAATTAATAAGGTGGTCAATGTTTCATGATTGCAACCATTTGCAACTTCTAGAGGTATGAGATCGACTTGAAACATCATATGTAAAGTCGGCATGTTAATCCCATCAACACCATTTGGAAATCATATCGTAGGTGATCCATTTGATATGGTTTGCAAATCAAGACACCCTACTTACACACACGTGTGAGTTTGCCAAAATAAGCGGTTAGGTGACCTTTATCCCACGATATGGCATTCTCACCTCAAGTCACAGTTCCCTCAAAATGGTTAGGTGACCTTTATCCCACTAAGAGTTCCCAAGCGATTCAAGTGTTGTGTAAAAAGGACGGTGTTGATCTTATTTGAAAAGGGTATATAGATATTATAATACAAGTTTTAAGAAAGCATTATATTTACATGTTTGTATGTTTTTCAAAACAAGATACTTATGGTACATTGATAAAACCCTTTTTAATCTTTGAAATCATTAAACAATTTAATAACCTTATATTACCTTATAAGTTAAAGCCCATTTAGATAGTATGTTGTGATCATGGAAAGGATAGTTAAAGTAAACATCATATTAAAGACATCAACCACATACCATAATCAAACAAAAGTAAGTGCATAACCATAGCATCTAAAGTGGTCACACTTGTTTGCCATCACAAGTGTGGACCATAGGACATTCCTAAGGTCAAAACACATCACAAAGTTCCAAGAACCTCCCACTTGAAACCGCATCCAAATGCTCCATGTTTCTTGTGTCTTCCTTTTGTGCTTCTTTCACTTACATCTTCATATTACAAGACATAATGTCCCAATACAAGATTTCTAGAAATATAAAGTACCTAATCTATTATTACAGCCCAATAATAAATAATTACACTTGAAACAAAGCACAAACAATAGATTATACAACCCAATTGAATGAATGATTACAACCATTACAACATCCAAACAACACAAGGTCAATGGCTAGGTTATGCACTAAAATGAACAATGAACATGTCAACCAAACCAACAACGAAACCCCACTAAAAACCATGAAATTTCAGCCAACATAAACTGGAATTTCAGGTTATATCATGCCCAAACAAACAACAAATATAACATACATGTCTTTCAAGGTTTAATCACAAGCATGAGTGATATAACTTTGAAAGTAGGGGATTCATAAAACATGAACATAGCAGCCCCTAAAAGGGGTTTCAAAGTCCCCAAAAAAACGAAAAAAAAAGACAAAACAAGCTAGCTATCCATATAACCGGCTCTAGATGCCAATGTTGGGGTTTGTTAGAACAAGATACAAAGTTTAACCTTTTAAACTTAGTGAAAAACCAGCGGAAACGTGCATAATAACTTAGTTAATGAACTGAAAATTTCAAGTTTCATCTTGTTTTAACAAAGTAATAACAACCCATGACATAGTATCTTTATATGTGAATATAAGCTAGCTATGTTAACATAAAGCAAACAATATGGACAACATGTTGAGGCTGCCAAAGACTACCTTCCAGGAGTCAAATACAAAAGGTGGAGGATGATGTGGATCAAATCAAACAACCAAGGCACCAAGAGAGGTCCCCTCAAGCTTGCATACCCCAGCTCAAATGCAAACACCTTGATGCTAGGATTGAACACAACTGAAGGTAGTACTGCTGGAACTCTTATCAGCCGAGAATACCTTCAATAACCTAAGAAAACCCCTTTCTGAGTTGTTGTTTTTGCATTAGAGAGAGAATGAGATGGAGTGAATGTGTGTTCAATGTGTGTTACTTCCAAGACCACCCACAACAAAAGAAAAGGGCTCACCACATAAAGGGTGGCCGAATTCTAAAAGGGTTTTGGTTTTTTCCCCCCCAAAAGTTAAAACCAATAACCAACACATTAACATGTTTAAGACAAAAGTTATTCAAACAATTAACCTTTATTTGAATAACTTATACACACTCACTTATTATTTGATGTTATTTAAGTAACTTAAATAACATTACAAACAATATCTATAAACAAAATATCCATATAAATTGTTCAATCTCATATGCAACTTATTTAGAAAAACCCATTTTCTAAATTGGTGTATATATATATTTATTGTATGATCATATCATTAATTAAATATTATATGGGTTTGCTAAGCTTGTTATTGGGTATGACCCGACTTGGATCATAACGTACTAACCACATCAATGTTCTATGTGTCTTGGGCATAAAGAATTCAACAACGTGCCAGTGTAAGAAGCAGACATCAATTGCACTGTCAACTTGTGAAGCTGAATATGTTGCTGCGGCAAGCTGCTGTTCTCAAATCATCTGGCTTCAATAGTAAATGCGGGACTATGGTTTGAAATTCTCTAACACTCCTATATTTTTTGATAATTCTGCTGCATAGCCGTAACTAAAAATCCAGTCCAACATCCTAAGACTAAAAGCATCGGCATTAATTATCACTTTATACGTGATTGTTTTGAAAAGAATTTAATCGATGTTGTTAAAACTAATACGGATTTTCAACGCGATGACCTCTACACAAAACCCTTTGATAAACCACGTTTTCTATATCTGTTAGAGGTCAACGGTGTTAAAAAGAAAGTGATGTGATTTCTGACGATGACAGTACTTAGTCCGACAAGTAGATTTCATTATATTTTTAATTTTTTTAGTATATTTTATTTTATTTTATTTTTTATTTTTTTAGTATATTTTTTTTATTTTATTTTTATTTCTTCGCCTATTAAAATCCTAAAAACGCAAATATTTTACGGTTTTATAATTTTAGGGGGAGAATAGGTTAAGTTAGTATTTAATTTCAGTAAAAAAAAGAAAAAAATGAGGGAGGAGGACAGGCAAGCTAAAAAATGAGATCGTATCTATGATACTGATTCAATGATTATGGAAAATGATAGTACACAGGAACAAATAGTTTGGCACTTAAAAGAAGAAATTGTTTAAAATGCAAAATTCGAAGTATAAGTCTTAGAAGTCTAAGCAAAAATAAATGGAAAAATGATAGTACAACTAGCTACTACTAAGGTAACATGGCGAAAGTAGACCTAGAGGTTGCTAGACCATTAGATGATTTGTCGGTAGATTTAAGACAATAGATAAGTAGACCTCGTTGGTGATCTCAAGATCAAACTAAGTTGGTCAACAAGCTGTGGGTTATCATCTTATCCCTGGTTAACACAATCAGTAGAGTTCCAATAAGGGGTGACAAGCAAAATAAACCCCACAAATGTGTGCAGATGATCATAATATGAGCAAAGCACTGATGAAAATGCAACAAGCAATCAAGCTAATAACCTATGTTGTTGGTGCGATCTGTGCAAAAAGAATAAAATTGCTCACACAGAAGATAGGTTGTGTCGATCTCTACTGTGCGGTGGCACTAACCTAAGGATAAGCACACCCTAAATATTTTAGAATTCATTGGTGTTTGCGCCTCTCTGCTGTGTGGTGGCACTGACCCGAGGCTTTGCAACTCTTTGAAAGCTCTAGAATAGTTTCTTCTTGAATACTACCCGTAGACTGCTCAAAATCTCCTGAGGAACTTGATTACCATATAAGCGTGGGATCCACAAATGCTTGTTGAAATAATTAAACCTTAAACCATCACCAATCTGTGTCAGAAGTCTGTGTATGGATTTAAGAGGACAAGTGTACTGACAATCATCGTGGCTGCAACTCTTGAAAGTCAACACCACTTTATGCATCTTGTGGTACTAGTATGATTTCCTAGACATGCTAATGACTCTCGATGAAAACAAGAATCGAGCATCAAAGGTTTTGATGACAAGTCCCGAATGATTTGATTTACCTATATGATTTCATAATGAATCGTTTTGCTTATGGTCAAAATAACTTGAAACTGACTGTTCTAGAAATAAATTTGTTAGATATCCATCTTAGGGTTTCCACCTCACACAAAACCTACAAAAAATATGTTTTACTTCTGTTTTTCAATTCTAATAGTTTCATGTGTTTAATTTTGTCAGTTTAGTTGTTAAAAGTCAGACTACGTATTGTAATTCTATCTGGGATCTAATCACTAAAAGGGTCACGTCTGAGGTGACCAAAACAGGTTTTCAAATGTTAAAAGGATCACATCTGAGGTGATGAAAAGTTTTCGAAGTTGAAATGGTCATGTTTCTGACTATAGAATGCTCAAAATGTTTATCTATAGTTAAAGGGTTAGCATCAAATGATCATAAAGTCAAATCATAAGTAGACGCCATTAGCACGACTGGACCATGAGTATGGACTAGTTATACGATTGGACCATACTTATGAACCAGTCAACCGAATGGAGCATTAGTATGAACCATTCACACAACTGGCTTACAAGAATGAGCTAGTCGCCTCAATGGGGTTGACCGAATGAGTTAGTCACTCGACTGAAACCCATCGGCGACTGAATGTGACCGACTGAACCAATCGCCCGACTGAGATCCAATCGCGCGAATGAAAAGAACGAATGGATGCAGTCGCCCGATTGAACCAGATTCATTATAAATAGGGCTAAAGTCGGTCGCATATGTTCATCACTCCTCATTTGCCCTAAATCGCCCAACAGTGCCGTTACTCTGCCCGATTTCATTTGACCTTTCTTGACTACAAATTGTTGTGGTCTGACAATTACCAGTGTTTATATAGGTACAATGCGGTGTAACCTACTAAAATGTCAATCGATTTGTGCCCTAAATGACTGAATTCAGCCCTAAAATAGAACCAAGACTTAGTTTGACTAATAAACTAATAAACTAAGTATTTTGTGAAATTGAAAGTTATTAGGTGTTATATCGGTCACTTGCGAGACTAATGAGCCAAACCACGGCGTCTAACATTAGTTTTGCTCAAAATTTGAATTTGAATTAAACAGACAGTCTGACATGCGAATGGACACCCTCATGAACTTCAATCGCACGACTGAGCTGGGCGAATGACTCAGTCGGCCAAATGAACGAGGCAAATGAGCTCAGTCGCCCTACTGAACTCAGTCGCAGGCTCAGTCGCCCGACTGAACTTAGTCGCAGGCTCAGTCGCCCGACTGAACCCAGTCGCATGCTAAGTCGCCCGTCTGAAGTCAGTCGCATACCAAATCAATAGACTGAACTCAATCGTATGATTCAATCGTACGATTGAACCAAACTAATCTCAAACAGTCTAAAGTGAAATGGCTTCGGTTATGTGCTGATCTAATATGTATGTGTCTTGTGTTACAGATTCATGGCAAATCGGTGGATCATAAACACCAAGCACAATATTTATGCTCACTTGGATGCCACCAC
The DNA here is from genome assembly GCA_025506515.1 of Flaveria trinervia. NCBI lineage: Eukaryota > Viridiplantae > Streptophyta > Magnoliopsida > Asterales > Asteraceae > Flaveria > Flaveria trinervia. The sequence goes on along the minus strand of CM046454.1, from coordinate 40,693,277 downwards.
TCGGAATGCTGCCGAGTTTGCTGGTATTATTGTATTCCTAAAGAGATCGAGGATATATCAAGCAATATCTACACCCTGCACACCCCATAGGTCGATACAATAGGCCTTCTGGGAAGGTGCTTCCGTTGATCGATCGACTGAGCCCTACAGTATTCGTAGCACCATCCTTGGCCAGGAGTTGAGGTCACAACAGCCAATCTGAGACGTGTTCTTGATTTGGGAGATGACGCTACTTACCCCACCAGACTACATCCTCTTACCGTAAGGGGATGCTTCCTACGGATGAGTACACGGGGACATCAATGCAGGTGTGCTTAGTAAAAGCAACCTATGTCCCCAGTTCAAGTATCTAGCTCATGTCATTCTGAAGTGCATTGCTTCACGAAGGGGTGGATTTGATGATTTATCAGACCAAATCCAGAATGCCTACATGGCACTGGTGCTTAATCACCCCTTCAGCTTCTCCAACATGATTTTCTCCTACTTGATCGAGAATATAGAGGCTAAAGGCAAGGAAGGCTTCTGCATGTACTTGAGATTTTTGTTAGATGATCATTGACGAGAAGCTTCCTTCTTTGCCTAAGGAGAGCCATAATGCTGTATCTCTCAAGATCATGGATGATACCACTCTTAGAAGAATGAAGTATACAGGGGCAAGCAGGTATAGCCCCCTGTAAAGAGACTATCTGGGCATTTGGTAGAGAAGACTATGTGGCGCCAGCTTGGCGAAAGTGGCGTCACAAGGACAATGACTCAGATGTAGAGCAGATTGCTCTACCTTTCGATGACTCTGATGGTGATGATCATGATGTTGATCAGGCAGGGGATGGTTAGGGTGGAACCGAACCAGCTCCTATTCACCCTGATTTTCAGATGGAGGAGGATTCTGAGGAAGAGTCTCCGGTGCAAACGCGGGGAGCCGGGTCATAGCCACAGAGAGAGGTATAAGGCGGTTGGTGGATGCCAGGGGAGTCTGGGGATGCTGTTGTTGCTAGTACGATCCATCATATACCCTGGACCCCCCTGCACCAAAGGGAGCCACAATGCCTAAAAGCACAAGGAAGAAGAGAGGCCCACCCCTATGGCAAGAAGGGGAAAGACTAAAGTTTACATTGACCTCTCCTACAACCACAGCCACCACCTCAGCCACTACTGCTACCACCACCACTTCCACACCTCCAATCCTACCACACCCCCTCCACTCCACCATAGCTACCACCACCACTACTACCACTTCACCCACCATCACCACTACATCCACTCCACCCCCATCTACACTACTTCCACCACCACACAGCCTACCCATCACCACCAACACATTACCACCACCCAAATTCACCACAACCACCACCACTACCACCAGACACCAGCCCGGACCTTCGTCCCACCAACCATTCACTACAAGATCCTCCCTACCTTCTGTTAGGGTAAAGGATCAGCTGGCAGCATTTAACAGGATGCTACTGAAGCTGTGGGGTACTGACGAGGAAGAGCTGCACAATCAGACAGCTTGTGGAGCAGAACACTGCCCAAGCACATAGATCGCTTAGCAGGCCTAGCTCATAGATATCAAGCTCAACAGATGGCTGCTCAAAGTCAAGAGATTACCCAACTCCAGAGCATAAAGTTCTATCAATAAAGAGATAATGGAGTTGGAGGCTGCCAAAAGACCATCATGCTCAAGCTTAAGGAACAAAGGATGAGCCTCTAAAGATAAGAAAAGGGATGGTGATGACGATGATGATAAGAGGATTAGGGAGATGAAACAGGGAGAAGATGACGAAGGTGCAGGAGATGGAGGAGATGATAAAGAAGAAGGTGATGCATCTGCATCGGGTGCCACATAAGCTTGCGAGAGGCGGACCAAGAAGAATCAGATCAGGGTGCCTCGACCTCAGCCTCCGACTGTAGAGGAGCACATGATCAGGACAAACTAATGCCTAGATGTTTATGTAATTTTAAATCATGTGTAATTGAATATGTATTAAGCTCATGTACGTAATGTTTTTATTTTAGTTAATGTTTTAATGCCTGGATTATTGACTAATGGTTGATGTATTTATGTGTTTAACTCAAGCGATCATTCATCTCAACAGATGAGTATGATGTTGCTCCCCTTCAGCAAATCAAGTCTCAGCTGACAGAATACTTGATTTGTAAGGTATTGTCAGGAGGTCTAGGAGTTATACTCCTGAAGAAAAAGAAATAATTCATGACCTTACTGATGAGCAACTAGCTGAGATATTCCAACTGAATCCAGATGAAATAGTGAAGGATGCTCTTACAGTTAACATGGATAGTGATGATGAGCTTAATGATGTAGATATAGATTAAAGACGTCCCAGCCCAGCATTATCCAGTGTATGCTGACAATGAGGGAAATGTTGTCCCAATCTGGGTGACACTCTTGTCAGTGATACATTTGAAACACTGGATAAGATGGAGCAAGAGTCGAAGAAGAATAAGGATCAAGCCCAAGCCTCGGACGTCAATGTCAACATCAAAAAGTTGAATGGGCGGCATGTTTTGCAGAGATCAGAGCCCAACGCAGTGCTCCAAAGCCAGTGCCTACACCAAGCTCTATAAAGTGGAAGCATCACAAGTGTCAGGCAAGATTATCGCGTGGGCCTATTTTGAAGATCTTAATGTTATGCTATCAAGAGGAGAAGGGAATCAAGTACTTCAGATTCCCACATGATCAGAAGAGTCTCCGTGGTTTTTGAGCTCAACCAGCTGGCCAACTGAAGCTGTTATATGCTTACCCAAGAAAGATGTCAGGCTGGTTTGAAGCTGATTTGAAAAGAGAGTACCACACCAGGTGGGTCAACTTTAAACCTCAACAATCGACGAGGTATATCAGAAGGTCTGAAGTCGATGCCATTACTGGAAATCCAAATAGTGCTGAAGTGGAGTCCTCGACGCACGATGTCAAGAATCCCTCTAAGGGAATGCCACAGGACTTCACTCCACACTTCAACGTGTGACTGGAAAGGTGAGCGGTCATAGTTCTAAAAAAAGATGGAAATATAGAAACTATCAGGGTATTTGACCCAATATGGCTAACTACTTGTCTTCTGACGATGTCTACACTTTACAAGTGGCCACTGTTCTATGACGTGCAAGACATTGTACAAGCCCTCCAGTTCCAAAACGTGATAAGACTCTACTTTGCATTCGAAATACATGCAGGAGTTCCAAGGGAGGAGACGTACAAGAAATATGAAGAGCTAATGAAGAATGTTTGCATAGAGTAAACTAGGTCCAAGGGGAGTTTGTAGATACATATATACCTAGTTTATGAGCTTAATGTAAAATGTCTTTCATGTCTTACATAATATGTACAGAATGGTATGAATGAAATAAAATGTGTGGTTTATGCTTATAATGTTTAATATTTCATAATTATGTGTGTTATGCATATTGAACAAACTATATAGGTTTTGTGCAGTTTACATAGTTCTTAGTCAAATAATGATTTGAAACATGCTTAAACTTAATCGTGTGAAGTTCTCATGCGAATGGACCATACCATGATACTTCATGCTAAATGAACCAGTCAGACACTGAACCGAGACTGGATCAGTCGCACCGGTAACATGCATGACTCATCGCACGACTGAATCTTCAGTCATGCGGATGGTATCAACCGCTTGCTTCAATCCCCGGTGAACCAGCAAACGGCTCAGTCATATGAATGGGAACCCTAGCTTATAATACCCTTTAAAAAAAATCATGGAAAAACGGAACAAATTCGAATCCCTACGCACTAAATCATACCTAGCGTCCTAGAGACCCTAGAACACATGTTCCAGTTCATAGATCACAGTAAATCATCCTATGACAGGATCAGCGATCACAAGTTTGATGTATTAGATTTCAAGCAGCGGAATACGAACAAGAATTAGACAATTTGTCGCAAGCAATCGATACTTGTATGCATTAAGAGCACCTACGGTTATAGGGAGAGAATATATATTTCTGATTTCAAGGAATGTTTATAGATGTAGATATTTCTAATCAAATCATTCATTCATTCCATTCATTCTTCCCAAATCTTACAATAGGTTGTCACTCCTATGTAGAGTGCAACAATCACTGCTGTTATCACGGAAAGTGACAACTGGCAGATCTAATACAAAATAACTAACTCTTAACAACCACTAAAATGTTCACAACTACTGAGAACATATCAGAGTGTTAAGTACAAAATATAAACTACTGAACTACAACGACTGAAGAACAAGCTCTTCAGTCGTTTTACAAGACTACTGACATAAAACTACTGAAACTAGAAATATAAACTACTGATATCACAACTACTGAAGAAGTACTCTTCAGCAGTTGTGACAAACTACTGACGCTTCAGTACTTGATCTTCAGACTTGACTTCAGATGTTTCATCAGCTGATGACTTCAGTAGATATCATCAGCTGATGTCTTCAGTCTTTTTCTTCAGACTTTGTACATCAGTTGTTGATCTTCAGCACTTGTAAACTCTTCAGCTATTGTACTTTAGTACTTTGGTCTTTCAGCTTCAGCACTTGTGTTCTTCAGCTGTTGTACTTCAGCACTTTAGTTCTTCACTGTTGGAATCTTCAGCACTGTCAAACTGCTGATGAGAGCACTTCTGAGGCTTTCAGCATTGTTGTGATACCATGTGGGACTTAGAGGTTTTCTGATCTTGGCTCATTGGTTCTTTTGGTCCAACAAACTCCCCCTGAACCAATGCAGCCAAACCTCTAAATTATTCGTTGTCCCACTTATTGTTGGCAAAGTGTGGTCTTTTTCCTTCTGATCAGTAGAGAAGATGACCCATGTAAGCTCCGGCCTGGGAAGAAACCTCAAATATTTGTTTGGCAGAGTATGAATGGGAACTCTGTTTTGGGGAACAGGACACAGAGTTGTTATCCCATTCATGAGATTCACTTCCCAATAATGAGTCTGTACGACTCTCTGTGTAGGCCTCAAGGAAGGTGATTTGTTCCTCCATGGTTAGCTCTTCAGCACCTCCTTCAAACAATGATTCAGGCCCATAATACTCAGACGGTATTTGGCCTGTTTCCCATTCTTTAGCTCCACAGTTGTTATTATTCTGTAAGCAAATCATCCGGGTGATTACCCTCTAGGAACAACTGGAGCTCATTTTTCCTGACTTCCTCAAGCCTCTTGTAAACTAACCCCTTTTCACTATTTTTTGTTTTCCAGCATCTTCTGAGGGGTTAGATTAGCTTTGTAGGCTTTCTTGAAGTCTTCTAGGATTTCCCAGGGTGAAACTACAAAGACCAGAGAGATCACTTCATCTACGATCTTTTTCACCTGGCCAATGTATCTCTGAGGTATATTTTTCTTGTGAATTCTGTGAGAGACCCTGGGATCAGGCCAAATCCTCACTCTTTCCTTTTGATATTGAAAGGTATGCCTGAGAGTGTAAAGTCTGAGGGCTTGCTTCTTCATATTGATGATAGAAGATGTGGCTGCATAAGCTTTGTCAACTCTCTTCAGCAATTCCTCATCATGCTGTTTATGAAGCTCTTCTTCTTCTAGCTTCACTTTAACCATTGTCTCTGGACTTCAGGAGTAATTGCTGAGGAGTGACTTGTGGCCTTAGGCAACTGAATCACAGCTGAGAGTGGCAGCCTATCTTCATCATCTTCTTCATCATCTTCTAGCCTCAATATCCTTCTCTTCTTCTTCAAGGGATATCATCGGCTATGGGTTTGAGGGTAAGGGAGTTGGTTTGGTGGGTTGTTTTTGGGTGTTTTTGGTGCGGGAATGTTGACAGGCTGTTCTAGCATCCTTGAGGTGAGTGTGGCTTTTGATTGCTTGGCTAGCTCAGTCCTGCTCCCAGCACCCGCTTCATTCAAAGCTTCAATAACAAGCCCCTTAGTATATGCTTCAACGAACAGATCTTGGTGGTGATTGCCAAGATACTGTCCCTGGACCAAGCTTTGATTTCGATCATTGATCTTCCAAGATATTTTGCAATAAATCTAATCATGATTTCAAGCCTTTCTCTTCTAACACTTCATAACTTGCCCATCTATTCTGGATTTCTTCAATCTCTAGTCGTCGATCTCAGAGTCAAGTTTATTGGTGTCATGGCCTTGCCTAAACAGCTGATCAATGATGTTGTCCATTGATCTGCTGTGTTCGGCATCAGCCTCTTTTATCAGTAGCTCCAAGGCTTTATCTTCAGCAATGTGATCATCAGCACCTTTCTTTCGCTTGTAGGTGAGCATGGTTGCTGTTCTTTTCCTCCTTTTGGCTTGCTTCGCTTCCTTCTTTTCCTCGGATCTTTTCCTCTTCTTTTCTTTCACTGCAGTACTCTCCCCCTTTTTGGATGCATTGGAGGAAGGGGTTTGTATCGCAGAAAGAGTCTTTTGTACAGCAGCATCAATCAAGGGCTGTAAAGTGAGGAAAGCCTCTCATCAAGGGCTTTAGTCATAATATCAGTGATTATGGGTGTGATGAGAGGAGAGAATTTTGAAGTACAGCACCTATTTGCTCAGGAGGGTTCTGTTCCTGAGAAGTGGGCCTGAAGCAGAGGCAGGTGGTTGAGTTTGGAGTGGCTCAGTGTTTGGGAAACCTTCAAGTGAAGGTGCCATCTGTGGGTGGTTAGAGGCAGATGGTCTTTCTCCTTGTGAGAGTTGATCAAGTAGGTTTTGCAGCCTACTGACCTTCTCTTCAAGGATTGTGTTCTGGGCAAGAACATCGTAGAAAAAGCCCAGGTCATCATCAGCCAAAGCTGAATCATCTGACCTCCTGCTTAGAGCAGGATTTACATGCACTGGTGTTAGACCAGTTGATGCATGTGCCCCTTGTGCTTGGTACTGGGGACTTCCAGCCTCAGGACAGTGTCCATCATTAGCTGTTGCCTCTAGTGATGGTCTTAGCAATATTACCAGCCTCATTCTGATCATGTGCTGAGTCAGAGGAGGTGGCAGCCTCACTAGATATTCTAACTCCTTGTCTACACCAGGAGATAGAAGTGGTAAACCCTTGTGCTGTGGGTTCTCAAGTGCACTGTGTTCCTCCCCCCAATTGTAGAGGTATTCCCAGTAGTAAGTGGTTGCTGGGGAGGGGGTGAGGAGTGCAGTTGAGTCAGCACTTGTGCAACTATTAAAGTTGGGCTGTGAGGGGCGGTTGTTTTGGGTGAAGGGATAGAAGCAGTGTGCACCTGGGGAGGTTGGTGCTCTTCAATGGCAATCCCCTCAAGGGAGGATCCTCCCAGACTATATGGTAGGTACCCCTTTGTGGTTGCTGCAGGCTCCTGTTGAGAGGAAGCCTGAGCGCTAGGCTGGAAGAGTCATTGTATCCACTAGGGGGTTTGGACTAGTGATATATCCTGCGTTTGTGTTGCAGGGGCATCCTCAGGGACTAATTCCCTGAGTAGCCGTTTTGGGTTTCTTTTTGGTGGGTTGGTGGGGACTTCTGATTTGGAGGTGGTGGCTGTGGTTCCAGCTGCGTGGGTTTTCGCAGCTTGGCAGCCATTTTAAGTGTCTGGTCAGAGTTGTGCCGGAGTATACTTCCGGCAGAACAGCCGTAGCAGGGACTCCCAAGCCAACAAGTCCCTCAGCATTAAGCTGGTTTGTAATGATGGCCATTATGAACCATGGATATAGTATCCAACGGTTGGCAGTTAGTTTTGAGCCATATCCTTGAGCTCTGAAAATATTATTTCTGAAAATTTATGGTTGTTGCTCAAGAATAGAATACATTACCTGCTGCCATTTCGTCGACATTTGATCCAAGACGACGTCTTAGGGGCCAAACATACATTCACCATGTGAAAGATTAGCGCTCAGCGTCATTAAAGTGTTTCTTCAAGATAGTGGAGGCACTGAGATCGCCTTGATATCCATGTGGGCAAAGGATAGATCTGTGTGCCTTTGGATATCCAGGGAGAACTAGCATCATTCAGATGAAGAATTTGCGGATTATTGCAGGAGTGATGACTACTTCTTTGTTGTTGACGACCGCTGGAGGGATGGTGTGTTGTTCACCCCAGTGGTAACAGTAACGTTCATCCAAATTGGTGCAGGATTCGGCATGTAGTATGGGATTCAGAAGAAATGCCGTGTTGTATTGGGACTGAACCATAAGATATCGATAGCATATCGAACTTAGTCCAGATGGCGATTTAGTGAGGTAGGCACACAGTTGTGTCGCGTTTAATTTGCATGGACGCCATTGAAAGGGAAGTTTTGGAGAGGAACGTTAGGTTGAAGAAGATGAAGCATTGAGAGCTTAGGTTAGGGATATTTATAGGGTACGGGTAAGAAAACGACTGAAGGATGTGGTGTTAGTCATCAGTAGTTTTAAACGACCGTTGACATGGTATTATCCTTTCAGACGTTAAAACAGCTGAAGTCGTGGTGTTAGGCATCAGAAGTTAGAAAACTACTGAAGACCATGGTTTGACTTCAGATGATTGAAACAACTGAGGACTTGGTGTTTGTCATCAGTAGTTATGAAACTACTGAGGACAGTGGTTTTGTCATCAGCTGTTGTAAACAACTGAAGACTTGGTATTAGTCATCAGTAGTTATAAAAACTACTGAGACAGTGGTTTTGCTTCAGTTGTTTAGAATGACCAGCAGTTGTACAAACGACTGAAGAGAAAGTTCTCTTCAGCTGTTTTCATCAATTCTTAGCTTTTCAGCTGTTTCATACTGTCCTCAACACATTCTCAGCCTTTTTGGCTGATTTCAGTTGTTTCATAGGACATCAGTACTTATCTGTTTTACTGATTGCAGTAGTTGTAACTGCATCAGTAGTTGTAACTACAGTATTGTAACTAGTCGTTTAGAACAGATGAAGTACTGCAGTACTTGTGAGACATTTAGCCTTCAGTAGTTATAGAAACTGCTGAGGGTAAAGAGCTCATCAGTACTTATATGTGACATAGTTACTAATGATCATCAGTACTTATTACTAAGATCATCAGTAGTTGTCACTTATTCTAGCTGCAGCATACCAAGCCTTAACACCAGGTTTTGGAAAGTTGAACTATCCAAAGCTTAGTAAAAATGTCTGCAAGCTCATCAGCACTAGGCACAAACTTAGGATCAATCAGACCTTTTTCAAAACACCCTTATAAATGATTTCTGATCTCTATATGTTTGGTCCTAGAGTGCTGGACTGGATTTTTGACAATGCAAAGAGCTGAAGCACTATCCATTACAATGGAGTCTTAGTCTCTGTATGCCATAATCCAAAGTTGGTTTTGAAGCCAGAGTACCTGAGATGTACAACTTGCAGCAGCAATGTACTCTGCTTCAGCAGTTGATGTAGCAACTGAGGTCTGTTTCTTGCTCTGCCAAGAAATCAAGCAGTTGCCTAGGAATTGACATCCCCAGAAGTTGATCTCCTGGTCAACTTACACCCTGCATAGTCACTGTCAAAAAAGCAACTAATTTACCAGAATGTCCAGTAGAATACCATAAACCTAGAGATGGAGTGCCTTGCAGATATCTAAAGATCCTCTTGACTGCAATCAGATGAGACTCTTTAGGTGTAGCCTGAAATCTAGCACAAACACATGTAGCAAACATAATATCTGGTCTAGAAGCTGTTTAATACATCAAGGACCCATCATACATCTGTAAAGTGTTTCATCAACCACTTTACTTTCTGATCTGTATCCAGTTGTGTGGTGCTGCACATGGGGGTAGAACAGGGCTTACAGTTTTGTAAATCAAACTTTTGCAAAAGATCTTTTGTTATTTGGACTGATGAATGAAAATTCCATCAGCCTTTTGTTTGATTTGCAACCCCAGAAAGACTGTAATTCTCCCATGGCACTCATTTCAAACTTCTGTTGCATCAACTTTGTAAAGGCATCACACAACTTTGGATCAGAGGATGCAAAATGATATCATCTACATAAATTTGAACAAGTCGATTATGCTGTCCAGCTTCTTAATGAATAAAGTCTATCTATGGAGCCTCTAGTGAAATTGTTTTCCAGAAGAAAGTTTGATAATGTCTCATACCAGGCTCTAGGAGCTTGTTTTAACCCATAAAGAGCCTTATCAAGCTTATACACCCAATTAGGAGGTTTTTTGTCCTCAAAGCCTGGAGGTTGGACATACATAAACCTCTTCTTTAATTTTCCATACAAAAATGCACTTTTGACATCCATTTGAAAAACTTTAAGGTTTTGATAACAGCATAACTAAAAACATCGAATTGCTTCCATCTGGCTACAGGGGCAAAGGTTTCATCATAATCAATACCTTCTTCTTGTGCAAACCCCTGAACAACCAGTCTGGCCTTGTTCTTAACAATAAGCCCATTTTCATCAGTTTTGTTCCTAAACACCCATTTAGTGCCTATTGCACACTTACCTGGAGGTAGAGGACCAGTTCCCACACTTGCTGTTCTTGAACTGAAGAAGCTCAAGCTGCATGGCATCAACCCATCCATTGTCCTTAAGCAATGTGATAAATCTTTGGCTCTTGCTGACTGATGAAGAGAGCATAGAAGCAGAAATTTGACAATTGACTTCTTGTTGATACTCCAGCAGTGATATCACCAATGATTTGAGACATAGGGTGATTTCTTCAGATCTTGATACACAATGAGATCTGTGCAAGTGGTTGTAGCAGGCTCAGCGTAACAGATGGTGATGGTGAATCATTTCTTGAAACCAATCAGTGGATGGTAATTCAGGAAGTTGAATTCGAAGAGATCTCATCAGCATTTGTTGTGGATGGTGCTACTGCTACAGGAACATCAGGTCTAGCTGAATCAGGCAGCTGATCACTAAACCTGAAGAGGTGAGTACTGCAATCATCATCATCATCAGCAGTACCACCGGTGGTGAACTGTTGACAGGAGCAACAACAGTTTATGAGGAACATATTGCAGTATGTCCAAATCAAATAACTCCACAGGGCTTTGTGGAATCTTGTCCTTTGGGATTCATTGAACTTAACATGTAGAGTTTCTTCAACCATCTTTGTTCTGCAGTTGAAGACTCTGTATGCCTTGCAAGTAGATTAATAATACCAACAAAAACCCGCATCCACCTTAGGATCAAATTTTGGAGTTGATCCTTTGTGTTTGAGAATAAAACAGGGACACCCAAATGCTTTAAAAATGAAATCAGAGGAGCCAAATGATGGAGAACTCATATGGAGTCTTCATCACCTCTGATTTACTAAAACTCTATTTTGCACATAGCAAGCTGTGTTGACAGCTTCAGCCCAAAAGGTCAGTGGCAAACCGAGTCAGCCAGCATGGACCTTGCAGCTTCAATGAGGGTCCGTTCTTTTCTCTCCACTACTCCATTTTGTTCTGGAGTCCTTGGATGCTGAACTGCCTTTTGATTCCCTTGAAAGATAGAAGTCATCAAGTGTATGATTTCTGATTCAGTTCCATTGTCACTCCTAATACACTTGACTGGAAGGGAATACTGCTTCTCAATACACACAAAGTGAATAATCTTCTGAGCAGCCTCATCCTTTGAATGTAGGAAGAAAGTCCATACAAATCTGGAGTAATCATCCACAATTACCAGACAGTATTTCTTCTTTGCCATGCTCATACTCTCACAGGACCAAATAGATCCATATGCAGTAATTGCAAGCAGGCAGGACTTAGGCACTTCAATAGGAGGGAATGAGACTTTGTGCTGTTTTCTTTTAAACAAGCAGTGCAGGTTTCATCACAGTGGAACTCCTTTATTGGTAAGCCTCTGACTAAACGTTTGTGGGTAAGCTGATTCATGTTTTTGAGATTAACATGACCAAGCCTTCTGTGCCACATTTAGATTCTTGAGAAGAGGCTTTGGAAAATAGGCAAGGATTGCCTTTGAGATCTATCTTCTTAGAAGATCTAAGGCATACCTCTTCCTGTCTGTTGGCTTTCAGAGAGTGTGATCATCCAACACCTTGTCATCAAGTGCAAAACTTTGGATGACAGAATCCTACAGTTTTGACTGGTGAAAAGAGCAACATGGCCTTTATCACACATTTGACTGACACTCAAGAGATTGTACTTGAGATTTTCCCACATGATTAACATCATCAAATTTGATTTCTCCATTGAGACAAGCCCTTACCAATGATGTAACCCTAGCATCATTGCCAAAGAAACAAATCCCTTCTTCCTGAGAGTAGTCATGAAGAAGAGAGCTATTCCCAGTCATTGCATAGATCCCCCACTGTCTACATACCAGATGCTACTTTGGCATGTTGAAGAACCTGCAATTAAAACAATCAGTTAGTTTTAGAGACCCAACCTTTTTGGTTTTGGGCCTGGTCTCATCAATAGATGGTAAACTAACAGGTTTATTTGAAACAACAGCCTGAGAGGAAGAAGATGGTGTAGAAGAGGAGTCCTTTGGCTTGGACCTCCTTTTCTGTGGTTTCAACATAGGGCATCTAGTTGGTTACTCTACCCAACAGATTTGAACCATCATAACCAGCTGTGTCTGATTTTTGTGATAAAGCTTTCAGCTCATCAGACATATTGCCAGTGGAGTTTGATAAGTCCCTATGTTGCCCCTTCTTCTTCTGAGCATTCTCAGCTGTCACCTGTTTACCCCTTCCTTTTTGGATTTCTTTGAGGACTTAAGGTTATAGGATTTGATGTTGCTGATACAAATGTGGTCTCAAACTCAGTTTCATTTTACCATTTTCTCTTTAATTTCTTCTTTTTGTTTGAGTTTGGAACCTCTTTTGTACCACAATCATCTGTAAGATGATTGAACAAACCACATACTTCACATGGTTTCTTCTTCATCTTAGTTGATCATCAACTAAAGAGTTGAAGCAACTGAAGACTTGTTCTTCAATGCTTGGAAGCATTGTTTGCTTTCTTGACCGCCTCTTTAGTAGTCTTCAAACTCTTTCTACTGTCAGTTTCTTCTCTTCAGTACTGACAGCAGTTGAAGTTTGAACTTCAGGTGTTAGATCCTGCTCTCTAGTCCTTTCAGGACCTTCAGATTACTCCTGAGTTGATCAACTCATTAATCATGTGAATGTTAGCATTTGAACCATCAACATCAGCTGATAAGTTCAAAGAGGGGTTGATGCTGACTGCTACTTCTAATTGTGCTGTATCAAGGTAGATCACATGATGTGATGGATTGGTTATCACTCTCACCATCAGA
>CM046454.1:40486277-40680057 GCA_025506515.1 Flaveria trinervia | reverse complement strand
TGCCTACACCAACTCTATAAATTGAAGAAGCATCACGGTGTCAGGCAAGATTATCGCGTGGGCCTATTTTGAAGATCTTAATGTTTATGCTATCAAGAGGGAAAGGAATCAAGTACTTCAGATTCCCACATGATCAGAAGAGTCTCCGTGGTTTGAGCTCAACCAGCTGGCCAAACTGAAGCTGTTATATGCTGACCAAGAAAGATGTCAGGCTGGTTTGAAGCTGATTTGAAAAGAGAGTACCACACCAGGTGGGTCAACTTTAAACCTCAACAATCGACGAGGTATATCAGAAGGTCTGAAGTCGATGCCATTACTGGAAAGCCAAAAATAGTGCTGAAGTGGAGTCCTCGACGCACGATGTCAAGAATCCCTCTAAGGGAAATGCCACAGGACTTCACTCCACACTTCAAGTGGTGGGACTGGAGAACAGGTGAGGCGGTCATAGTTCTAAAAAAAGATGGAAATATAGAAACTATCAGGGTATTTGACCCAATATGGCTAACTAACTTGTCTTCTGACGATGTCTACACTTTATACAAGTGGCCACTGTTCTATGACGTGCAAGACATTGTACAAGCCCTCCAGTTCCAAAACGTGATAAGACTCTACTTTGCATTCGAAATACATGCAGGAGTTACAAGGGAGGAGACGTACAAGAAATATGAAGAGCTAATGAAGAATGTTGGACAATAGAGTAAACTAGGTCCAAGGGGGAGTTTGTAGATACATATATACCTAGTTTATGAGCTTAATGTAAAATGTCTTTCATGTCTTACATATATGTACAGAATGGGTATGAATGAAATAAAATGTGTGGTTTATGCTTATAATGTTTATATTTCATTAATTATTGTGTGTAGCTATTGAACAACTATATAGGTTTGTGGTTGTTTACATAGTTCTTAGTCAATAATGATTGAGAAACATGCTTAAACTTAATCGTGTGAAGTTCTCATGCGAATGGACCATACGCATGAGTACTTCATGCTAATGAACCAGTCGCACGACTGAACCAGGAGACTGGATCAGTCGCACGACTGTAACATGAGATTGACTCAGTCGCACGACTGAATCTTCAGTCATGCGGATGGATCAACCGCTTGCTTCAATCCCACGAGTGAACCATGCAACGGCTCAGTCATATGAGGGAAACCCTAGCTTATAAATACCGTTAATTCATGGAACAACGAACAATTCGAATCCCTACGCACTAAAATCATACCCAGCCGTCCAGAGACCCTAGAACACTGTCCAAGTTCATAGATCACAGTAAATCATCCTTGACAGGATCAGCGATCACAAGTTTGATGTATTAGAGTTCAAAGCAGCGGAATACGAACAAGAATTAGACAATTTGTCGCAAGCAATCGATACTTGTATGCATTAAGAGCACATACGGTTATAGGAGAGAATATATATTCTGATTTCAAGGAATGTTTATAGATGTAGAATATTTCTAATCAAATCATTCATTCATTCATTCATTCTTCACAATATTACAATAGGTTGTCACTCCTTATTAGAGTGCAACAATCACTGCTGTTATCACGGAAAGTGACAACTGGCAGATCTAATACAAAAATAACTAACTCTTAACAAACTACTAAAATGTTCACAACTACTGAGAACATATCAGAGTGTTAAGTACAAAATATAAAACTACTGAAACTACAACGACTGAAGAACAAGCTCTTCAGTCGTTTTACAAGACACTACTAAACACTGAAACTAGAAATATAAAACTACTGATATCACAACTACTGAAGAAGTACTCTTCAGCATTGTGACAAACTACTGACGCTTCAGTACTTGATCTTCAGACTTTGACTTCAGATGTTTCATCAGCTGATGACTTCAGTAGATATCATCAGCTGATGTCTTCAGTCTTTTTCTTCAGACTTTGTACATCAGTTGTTGATCTTCAGCACTTGTAAACTCTTCAGCATTGTACTTCAGTACTTGGTCTTTCAGCTTCAGCACTTGTGTTCTTCAGCTGTTGTACTTCAGCACTTTAGTTCTTCAGCTGTGGAATCTTCAGCACTTGTCAAACTGCTGATGAGTCTTTCAGCAGTTGTTGTGATACCATGTGGGACTTAGAGGTTTTCTGATCTTGGCTCATTGGTTCTTTTGGTCCAACAAACTCCCCCTGAACCAATGCAGCCAAAACCTCTAAATATTCGTGTCCCACTTATTGTTGGCAAAGTGTTGGTCTTTTTCCTTCTTGATCAGTAGAGAAGATGACCCATGTAAGCTCCGGCCTGGGAGAAACCTCAATATTTGTTTGGCAGAGTATGAATGGGAACTCTGTTTTGGGGAACAGGACACAGAGTTGTTATCCCATTCATGAGATTCACTTCCCCATAATGAGTCTGTACGACTCTCTGTGTAGGCCTCAAGGAAGGTGATTTGTTCCTCCATGGTTAGCTCTTCAGCACCTCCTTCAAACAATGATTCAGGCCCATAATACTCAGACAGGTATTTGGCCTGTTTCCCATTCTTTAGCTCCACAGTTTATTATTCTGTAAGCAAACTCATCCGGGTGATTACCCTCTAGGAACAACTGGAGCTCATTTTTCCTGACTTCCTCAAGCCTCTTGTAAACTAACCCCTTTTTCACTATTTTGTTTTCCAGCATCTTCTGAGGGGTTAGATTAGCTTTGTAGGCTTTCTTGAAGTCTTCTAGGATTTCCCAGGGTGAAACTACAAAGACCAGAGAGATCACTTCATCTACGATCTTTTTCACCTGGCCAATGTATCTCTGAGGTATATTTTTCTTATGAATTCTGTGAGAGACCCTGGGATCAGGCCAAATCCTCACTCTTTCCTTTTGATATTGAAAGGTATGCCTGAGAGTGTAAAGTCTGAGGGCTTGCTTCTTCATATTGATGATAGAAGATGTGGCTGCATAAGCTTTGTCAACTCTCTTCAGCAATTCCTCATCATGCTGTTTATGAAGCTCTTCTTCTTCTAGCTTCACTTTAACCATTTGTCTCTGGACTTCAGGAGTAATTGCTGAGGAGTGACTTGTGGCCTTAGGCAACTGAATCACAGCTGAGAGTGGCAGCCTATCTTCATCATCTTCTTCATCATCTTCTAGCCTCAATATCCTTCTCTTCTTCTTCAAGGTATATCATCGGCTATGGGTTTTGAGGGTAAGGAGTTGGTTTGGTGGGTTGTGTTTTGGTGGTTTTTGGTGCGGGAATGTTGACAGGCTGTTCTAGCATCCTTGAGGTGAGTGTGCTTTTGATTGCTTGGCTAGCTCAGTCCTGCTCCCAGCACCCGCTTCATTCAAAGCTTCAATAACAAGCCCCTTAGTATATGCTTCAGACGAACAGATCTTGGTGGTGATTGCCAAGATACTGTCCCTGGACCAAGCTTTGATTTCGATCATTGATCTTCCAAGATATTTTGCAATAAATCTAATCATGATTTCAAGCCTTTCTCTTTCTAACACTTCATAACTTGCCCATCTATTCTGGATTTCTTCAATCTCTAGTCGTCGAATCTCAGAGTCAAGTTTATTGGTGTCATGGCCTTGCCTAAACAGCTGATCAATGATGTTGTCCATTGATCTGCTGTGTTCGGCATCAGCCTCTTTTATCAGTAGCTCCAAGGCTTTATCTTCAGCAATGTGATCATCAGCACCTTTCTTTCGCTTGTAGGTGAGCATGTGGCTGTTCTTTCTCTCCTCCTTTTGGGCTTGCTTCGCTTCCTTCTTTTCCTCGGATCTTTTCCTCTTCTTTTCTTTCACTGCAGTACTCTCCCCCTTTTTGGATGCATTGGAGGAAGGGGTTGTACCGCAGAAAGAGTCTTTTGTACAGCAGCATCAATCAGGGGCTGTAAAGTGGAGGAAAGCCTCTCATCAATGGCTTTAGTCACAATATCAGTGATTATGTGTGATGAGAGGGAGGAATTTTGAAGTACAGCACCTATTTGCTCAGGAGGGTTCTGTTCCTGAGAAGTAGGGCCTGAAGCAGAGGCAGGTGGTTGAGTTTGGAGTGGCTCAGTGTTTGGGAACCTTCAAGTGAAGGTGCCATCTGTGGGTGGGTAGAGGCAGATGGTCTTTCTCCTTGTGAGAGTTGATCAAGTAGGTTTTGCAGCCTACTGACTTTCTCTTCAAGGATTGTGTTCTGGGCAAGAACATCGTAGAAAAAGCCCAGGTCATCATCAGCCGAAGCTGAATCATCTGACCTCCTGCTTAGAGCAGGATTTACATGCACTGGGTGTAGACCAGTTGATGCATGTGCCCCTTGTGCTTGGTACTGGGGACTTCCAGCCTCAGGACAGTGTCCATCATCAGCTGTTGCCTCTAGTGAGGTCTTAGCAATGTTACCAGCCTCATTCTGATCATGTGCTGAGTCAGAGGAGGTGGCAGCCTCACTAGATATTCTAAGCTCCTTGTCTACACCAGGAGATAGAAGTGGTAAACCCCTGTGCTGTGGGTTCTCAAGTGCACTGTGTTCCTCCCCCTCAATTGTAGAGGTATTCCCAGTAGTAAGTGGTTTCTGGGGAGGGGGTGAGGAGTGCAGTTGAGTCAGCACTTGTGCAACTATTAAAGTTGGGCTGTGAGGGGCGGTTGTTGGGGTGAAGGGATAGAAGCAGTGTGCACCTGGGGAGGTTGGTGCTCTTCAATGGCAATCCCCTCAAGTGAGGAAGATCCCAGATATGTAGGTACCCCTTTTGTGGTTGCTGCAGGCTCCTGTTGAGAGAAGCCTGAGCGGCTATGGCTGGAAGAGTCATTGTATCCACTAGGGGGTTTGGACTAGTGGATATATCCTGCGTTTGTGTTGCAGGGGCATCCTCAGGGGACTCAATTCCCTGAGTAGCCGTTTTGGTTTTCTTTTGGGTGGGTTTGGTGGGGACTTTTGATTTGGAGGTGGTGGCTGTGGGTTCCAGCTGCGTGGGTTTTCGCAGCTTGGCAGCCATTTTAAGTGTCTGGTCAGAGTTGTGCCGGGAGTATACTTCCGGCAGAACAGCCGTAGCAGGGACTCCCAAGCCAACAAGTCCCTCAGCATTAAGCTGGTTTGTAATGATGGCCATTATGAACCGTGGATATAGTATCCAACGGTTGGCAGTTAGTTTTTGAGCCATATCCTTGAGCTCTGAAAATATTATTTCTGAAAAGTTTAGCGGTTGTTGCTCAAGAATAGAATACATTACCTGCTGCCATTTCGTCGACATTTGATCCCAAGACGACGTCTTAGGGGCCAAACATACATTCACCATGTGAAAGATTAGGCGCTCAGCGTCATTAAAGTGTTTCTTCAAGATAGTGGAGGCACTGAGATCGCCTTGATATCCATGTTGGCAAAGGATAGATCTGTGGTGCCCTTCGGATATCCAGCAGGAGAACTAGCATCATTCAGATGAAGAATTTTGCGATTATTTGCAGGAGTGATGACTACTTCTTTGTTGTTTACGACCGACTGGAGAGATGGTGTGTTGTTCTCCCCAGTGGTAACAGTAACGTTCATCCAAAATTGGTGCAGGATTCGGCATGTAGTATGGGATTCAGAAGAAATGCCGTGTTGTATTGGGACTGAACCATAAGATCGATAGCAGTATCGAACTTAGTCCAGATGGGCGATTTAGTGAGGTAGGCAACACAGTTGTGTCGCGGTTTAATTTGCATGGACGCCATTGAGAAGAGGGAAGTTTTGGAGAGGAACGTTAGGTTTGAAGAAGATGAAGCATTGAGAGCTTAGGTCAGGGATATTTATAGGGTACGGGTAAAAAACGACTGAAGGATGTGGTGTTAGTCATCAGTAGTTTTAAACGACCGTTGACATGGTATTATCCTTTCAGACGTTGAAACAGCTGAAGTCGTGGTGTTAGGCATCAGAAGTTAGAAAACTACTGAAGACCGTGGTTTTGACTTCAGATGATTGAAACAACTGAGGACTTGGTGTTTGTCATCAGTAGTTATGAAACTACTGGACAGTGGTTTTGTCATCAGCTGTTGTAAACAACTGAAGACTTGGTATTAGTCATCAGTAGTTATAAAACTACTGAAGACATGGTTTTGCTTCAGTTGTTTAGAATGAAACAGCAGTTGTACAAACGACTGAAGAGAAAGTTCTCTTCAGCTGTTTTCGTCAATTCTTAGCTTTTCAGCTGTTTCATACTGTCCTCAACACATTCATCAGCCTTTTTGGCTGATTTCAGTTGTTTCATAGGACATCAGTACTTATCTGTTTTTACTGATTGCAGTAGTTGTAACTGCATCAGTTGTAACTACATCAGTAGTTGTAACTACATCAGTAGTTTAGAACAGATGAGTACTTCAGTACTTGTGAGACATTTAGCCTTCAGTAGTTATAAAACTACTGAGGGTAAAAGAGCTCATCAGTACTTATATGTGACATAGTTACTAATGATCATCAGTACTTATTACTAAGATCATCAGTAGTTGTCACTTATTCTAGCTGCAGCATACCAAGCCTTAACACCAGGTTTTGGAAAGTTGAACTATCCAAGGCTTAGTAAAAATGTCTGCAAGCTCATCAGCACTAGGCACAAACTTAGGATCAATCAGACCTTTTTCAAAACAATCCCTTATAAAATGATGTCTGATCTCTATATGTTTGGTCCTAGAGTGCTGGACTGGATTTTTGACAATGCAAAGAGCTGAAGCACTATCCATTAACAATGGAGTCTTAGTCTCTGTAATGCCATAATCCAAAAGTTGGTTTTGAAGCCAGAGTACCTGAGATGTACAACTTGCAGCAGCAATGTACTCTGCTTCAGCAGTTGATGTAGCAACTGAGGTCTGTTTCTTGCTCTGCCAAGAAATCAAGCAGTTGCCTAGGAATTGACATCCACCAGAAGTTGATTTCCTGGTCAACTTACACCCTGCATAGTCACTGTCAGAAAAAGCAACTAATTTACCAGAATGTCCAGTAGAATACCATAAACCTAGAGATGGAGTGCCTTGCAGATATCTAAAGATCCTCTTGACTGCAATCAGATGAGACTCTTTAGGTGCAGCCTGAAATCTAGCACAAACACATGTAGCAAACATAATATCTGGTCTAGAAGCTGTTAAATACATCAAGGACCCAATCATACATCTGTAAAGTGTTTCATCAACCACTTTACCTTTCTGATCTGTATCCAGTTGTGTGGTGCTGCACATGGGGGTAGAACAGGGCTTACAGTTTTGTAAATCAAACTTTTGCAAAAGATCTTTTGTGTATTTGGACTGATGAATGAAAATTCCATCAGCCTTTTGTTTGATTTGCAACCCCAGAAAGAACTGTAATTCTCCCATGGCACTCATTTCAAACTTCTGTTGCATCAACTTTGTAAAGGCATCACACAACTTTGGATCAGAGGATGCAAAAATGATATCATCTACATAAATTTGAACAAGTAGATTATGCTGCCCAGCTTTCTTAATGAATAAAGTCTTATCTATGGAGCCTCTAGTGAAATTGTTTTCCAGAAGAAAGTTTGATAATGTCTCATACCAGGCTCTAGGAGCTTGTTTTAACCCATAAAGAGCCTTATCAAGCTTATACACCCAATTAGGATGTTTATTGTCCTCAAAGCCTGGAGGTTGACATACATAAACCTCTTCTTTAATTTTTCCATACAAAAATGCACTTTTGACATCCATTTGAAAAACTTTAAGGTTTTGATAAGCAGCATAAGCTAAAAACAATCGAATTGCTTCCAGTCTGGCTACAGGGGCAAAGGTTTCATCATAATCAATACCTTCTTCTTGTGCAAACCCCTGAACAACCAGTCTGGCCTTGTTCTTAACATAAGCCCATTTTCATCAGTTTTGTTCCTAAACACCCATTTAGTGCCTATTGCACACTTACCTGGAGGTAGAGGAACCAGTTCCCACACTTGCTGTTTCTTGAACTGAAGAAGCTCAAGCTGCATGGCATCAACCCATCCATTGTCCTTTAAAGCAATGTGATAATTCTTTGGCTCTTGCTGACTGATGAAGAGAGCATAGAAGCAGAAATTTGACAATTGACTTCTTGTTGATACTCCAGCAGTGATATCACCAATGATTTGAGACATAGGGTGATTCTTCAGATCTTGATACACAATGAGATCTGTGCAAGTGTTTGTAGCAGGCTCAGCAGTAACAGATGGTGATGGTGAATCATTTCCTTGAAACCAATCAGTGGATGGTAATTCAAAGGAAGTTGAATTCGAAGAGATCTCATCAGCATTTGTTGTGGATGGTGCTACTGGAGCTACAGGAACATCAGGTCTAGCTGAATCAGGCAGCTGATCACTAAACCTGAAGAGGTGAGTACTGCAATCATCATCATCATCAGCAGTACCACCAGGTGGTGAACTGTTGACAGGAGCAACAGCAGGAGTTTGATAAGGAACATATTGCAGTATGTCCAAATCAAATAACTCCACAGGGCTTTGTGGAATCTTGTCCTTTGGAGATTCATTGAACTTAACATGTAGAGTTTCTTCAACCATCTTTGTTCTGCAGTTGAAGACTCTGTATGCCTTGCAAGTAGATGAATAACCAACAAATACCCTGCATCCACCTTAGGATCAAATTTTGGAGTTGATCCTTTGTGTTGAGAATAAAACAGGGACACCCAAATGCTTTGAAAAATGAAATCAGAGGAGCCAAATGATGGAGAACTTCATATGGAGTCTTCATCAACCTCTGATTTACTAAAACTCTATTTTGCACATAGCAAGCTGTGTTGACAGCTTCAGCCCAAAAGGTCAGTGGCAAACCTGAGTCAGCCAGCATGGACCTTGCAGCTTCAATGAGGGTCCTGTTCTTTCTCTCCACTACTCCATTTTGTTCTGGAGTCCTTGGAATGCTGAACTGCCTTTTGATTCCCTTTGAAAGATAGAAGTCATCAAGTGTATGATTTCTGAATTCAGTTCCATTGTCACTCCTAATACACTTGACTGGAAGGGAATACTGCTTCTCAATATACAACACAAAGTGAATAATCTTCTGAGCAGCTCATCCTTTGAATGTAGAAAGAAAGTCCATACAAATCTGGAGTAATCATCCAAAATTACCAGACAGTATTTCTTCTTTGCCATGCTCATTACTCTCACAGGACCAAATAGATCCATATGCAGTAATTGCAAGCAGGCAGTGGACTTAGGCACTTCAATAGGAGGGAATGAGACTTTGTGCTGTTTTCCTTTTAAACACAGCAGTGCAGGTTTCATCACAGTGGAACTCCTTTATTGGTAAGCCTCTGACTAAACTATTGTGGGTAAGCTGATTCATGTTTTTGAGATTAACATGACCAAGCCTTCTGTGCCACAGTTTAGATTCTTGAGAAGAGGCTTTGGAAAATAGGCAAGGATTGCCTTTGAGATCTATCTTCTTAGAAAGATCTAAGGCATACACTCTTCCTGTCCTGTTGGCTTTCAGGAGAGTGTGATCATCCAACACCTTGTCAATCAAGTGCAAAACTTTGGATGACAGAATCCTACAGTTTTGACTGGTGAAAAGAGCAACATGGCCTTTATCACACATTTGACTGACACTCAAGAGATTGTACTTGAGATTTTCCACATGATTAACATCATCAAATTTGATTTCTCCATTGGAGACAAAGCCCTTACCAATGATGTAACCCCTAGCATCATTGCCAAAAGAACAAATCCCTTCTTTCCTTGAGAGTAGTCATGAAGAAGAGAGCTGTTCCCAGTCATGTGCATAGATCCCCCACTGTCTACATACCAGATGCTACTTTGGCATGTTGAAGAACCCTGCAATAATAAACAATCAGTTAGTTTTAGAGACCCAAACCTTTTTGGTTTTGGGCCTGGTCTCATCAATAGATGGTAAACTAACAGGTTTATTTGAAACAACAGCCTGAGAGGAAGAAGATGGTGTAGAAGAGGAGTCCTTTGGCTTGGACCTCCTTTTCTGTGGTTTCAACATAGGAGCATCTAGTTGGTTAACTCTACCCAACAGATGTTGAACCATCATAACCAGCTGTGTCTGATTTTGTGATAAAGCTTTCAGCTCATCAGACACATTGCCAGTGGAGTTTGATAAGTTCCTATGTTGCCCCTTCTTCTTCTGAGCATTCTCAGCTGTCACCTGTTTAACCCCTTCCTTTTTGGATTTCTTTGAGGACTTAAGGGTACAGGATTTGATGTTGCTGATACAAATGTGGTCTCAAACTCAGTTTTCATTTTTACCATTTTCTCTTTAATTTCTTCTTTTTGTTTGAGTTTGGAACCTCTTTTGTACCAACAATCATCTGTAAGATGATTGAACAAACCACATACTTCACATGGTTTCTTCTTCATCTTAGGTTGATCATCAACTAAAGAGGGTGAAGCAACTGAAGACTTGTTCTTCAATGCTTTGGAAGCATTGTTTGCTTTCTTGACTGCCTCTTTAGTAGTCTTCAAACTCTTTCTACTGTCAGTTTTCTTCTCTTCAGTACTGACAGCAGTTGAAGTTTGAACTTCAGGTGTTAATCCTGCTCTCTAGTCCTTTCAGGACCTTCAAATTAACTCCTGAGTTGATCAACTCATTAATCATGTGAATGTTAGCATTTGAACCATCAACATCAGCTGATAAGTTCAAAGGGGCTTGATGCTGACTGCTACTTCTGATTGTGCTGTATCAGAAGGTAGATCACATGATGTGATGGATTGGTTATCACTCTCACCATCAGATTCTACCTCTGCTCTTGGGGTAAATCTGTAGGTGGAGCAGTGTGATTGTAACCAATTCCAAACTTCACATTTGAAGCAGATTGCTTACTAAGAAGCATTTCAAAACCTTTGCATGATTGTACCCATCTATCACACTCGACCTGGGTAACTGCAAGGGTTTCTTTGAGATCTTTGTACTTCTCTAGAAGTACTTCTCTTCTCTAGCCTTATCATCAATTATTTGGCAATTCAGTTTATAAATCTCATCATTTTTATCTTTAAGCACAGACTCAAACTCAGCTTTGTTTTTGGAAATTATTTGTTCTAGCTCAATGTTCTTATTAATTAGAGCTACATTTGCTTCTCTAATGGAAGCAAATGCTGCTATGCATGGTTCAGAACATAATTTGGCTTTTGCCTCAGAGGATACCTGTGATACCTGAGGTGTAGAGGCATTAGAAAATGAAGTATCAGCAGACTCCAAAGCCATAAGAGCTAGATTCCCAAAAGGACTGTCACCACCATGTTGACCAGCACCTGAGAACAGTTGATCATGACCAGACATGTCATCTGGTAAACTGCTCCAGTCAACAACTCCTGGGGTGAAGAAGCTGTGTTGTTGAGGTTGAGTTTGTTGATGAGATTGGGATGGCTGAGGTTCTGGTAGTGCATGAGGTTGTGGTGCCATAGGAACTTGAACTTGATTTGACTGTGGCATGTAATAACAAGGGTACGGATATGGCATTTGACCCTGAGGAACAAAATATGCCGGAGATTGTTGTTGAGGATGATGACTAGAAGTGACAGGATGTTGCCCTCTGTGTTGTTGACTATTGCCAGGAAAAGTCACAAAGGGTGCAGTGGAGTTAGATCCAGTTGATCTACACTCTCTTGCAAAGTGTCCAAGCCTTGGCATTTGTGACACCTCAACTTGCTCTTGTCAAAACCAACTTTGGTTTTGCCAGAGAGTCCTGGGAATTTTCTTCCAGTTCTTTTATAGAACTTCTGAGATCTGATATTTATCAGGCCATTTGGCTCAAAATATCCATCTCTCTAAGTCATCATCAGCAATCCCCTTGAGATCATCCATAATGAAGCATAGATTGTCATTATTACACCCAGTAAACTGACCATCAACACTCACAAATGCAGAATCAGAAGTGCTTGAAGAGAAATTAATATGCTCATCATACTGGCATTCAGATGAAGCATATTCTGACTCATGACCCACCAAGGCAGTGTTGCCTGGTACAAAGTCTTCAGTGAGCTTTCCAGATGAAGACAGCTTTCTCTTCTGTTCTATCTCTCTCTCAAACGTGAGCAGTTTCCCATGGAGTTGGGTGAGAGATAGTTTGTCCAAACTTGCACTGGAGCGTAGGACAATAGTATATGTGTCCCATCTCTCAGGCAGTGATCTGAGAATCTGTTATTCATCTGAATATTTGTGTACTCAAGTTTGACCATTTTTAGTTCAGAGATCAAACAAGAGAACCGCTCATATTGTTGAGTCAGTGTCTCACCCTTTCTATGAGAGAATGTCTCATATTGTTGGGCAAGAATTTCTCTATTATTTGCCAAGACCTCATCTGTTCCTCCAAATTGTTCTTTCAAGGCATTCCAGAGGTCATGGGCAGTTTCATGATGCATTAGCCCAGAATAGATTTCATTTGGCAGTGCCATGGCCAGAATTCCATGGGCTTTTGCATCAATTTCAAGCAACTTCTTATCCTCATCTGAGTATTGCTCCCTCCTCTTCGGAACCATTTGATTGGTTTCCGGGTTATTCACCATAGGCTTGTGTGGACCATGTACCACTGATGTCCAACAACCTGCGCTGTTAACAGACAGGTGATGGAGCATACGTCTTTGCCATATGTTATACTCATTCCTAACCAGCATTGGTGGCTTGGTTGA
The DNA here is from genome assembly GCA_025506515.1 of Flaveria trinervia. Classification (NCBI taxonomy): domain Eukaryota; kingdom Viridiplantae; phylum Streptophyta; class Magnoliopsida; order Asterales; family Asteraceae; genus Flaveria; species Flaveria trinervia. The sequence continues at coordinate 40,667,511 of CM046454.1, read as the reverse complement.
GGAACCAGTATTGTGAGGATCATTGGAGGGAGTGGTCATTTTCAGTTCAAAAACAATTTAATTCAAGCTTTTAAAAGTTTTACACAGACCACAACAAACTCAATGAAAACCAAGAGAAGATCTCAGGATGAATGACCAGAAATACAGAAAATTCAATCTCTATAACCGTTTCTTGCAAAACAAAAGCTAATTCAATCAAACTTAGATCTTGAATAGCAGTTTCAATCATGATCAATTATTAGATCGATCAATGATTAACTGCTCTGATACCATTTGACAGGATCAGCGATCACAAGTTTGATGTATTAGAGTTCAAAGCAGCGGAATACGAACAGAATTAGACAAATTGTAGCAAGCAATCGATACTTGTATGCATTAAGAGCACATACGGTTATAGGGAGAGAATATATATTTCTGATTTCAAGGAATGTTTAGATGTAGAATATTTCTAATCAAATCATTCATTCATTCCATTCATTCATCACAATATTACAATAGGTTGTCACTCCTTATAGAGTGCAACAATCACTGCTGTTATCACGGAAAGTGACAACTGGCAGATCTAATACAAAAATAACTAACTCTTAACAAACTACTGAAATGTTCACAACTACTGAGAACATATCAGAGTGTTAAGTACAAAATATAAAACTACTGAAACTACAACGACTGAAGAACAAGCTCTTCAGTCGTTTTACAAAACTACTGAAACATAAAACTACTGAACTAGAAATATAAAACTACTGATATCACAACTACTGAAGAAGTACTCTTCAGCAGTTGTGACAAACTACTGACGCTTCAGTACTTGATCTTCAGACTTTGACCTTCAATGTTTCATCAGCTGATGACTTCAGTAGATATCATCAGCTGATGTCTTCAGTCTTTGTCTTCAGACTTTGTACATCAGTTGTTGATCTTCAGCACTTGTAAACTCTTCAGCTGTTGTACTTCAGTACTTTGGTCTTTCAGCTTCAGCACTTGTGTTCTTCAGCTGTTGTACTTCAGCACTTTAGTTCTTCAGCTGTTGGAATCTTCAGCACTTGATCTTCAGCTGTTGAAGTCTTCAGCACTTGTCAAACTGCTGATGAGTCTTTCAGCAGTTGTTGTGATACCATGTGGGACTTAGAGGTTTTCTGATCTTGGCTCATTGGTTCTTTTGGTCCAACATCCTACTACTGTCTTAACGTTTAGTTTCATTCTTTATGATTTTACTGCGTTTCACTGACTGGATCGCCAATCAAATGATTCCACACTATTTGGTTTGGTACACATGTTAATTAGTTAGTACTCATACCGAAAGTGGTCCTAACAGTGTTTGAGAATGTGTTACAATTTTTGTTGAAGTGTGACCGAATCATCAGTTGAGTATGTACCTTATCAAGAGAACCTGTTTCTCTCAGTTGTAGAGATACTGAGCTATGAATCTTCCTCCTACATCTTCTGAAGCACTCAAGATTAGAGATTTGGGAAAACTGTTTCAATATCCTTGCAAAGCTTGCACTGAAAAGGGGGAGCATATATAAATAGGGGGAGCTTATGAGATGATAATCTTTCTAATCTATCCAGATTTGGAAAGCTTCAATTTGAAGATCTTTCTATTGTTGCTTCTCGGTGCTGATTTTGTTGAAGATGTTGATAATGTAGACTAAGGTGAGTATAGTTGGAGCTGTAAAAGACAGTCTATATAATCACCACAGTGAAGTCAACAAAGTCAACGTCACGATCAAGTCAACAAAAGTCAAACCCAACACGTTCGAGACAAAGAACCGAGACGATACGTTGAAGATTTAGATGACTAGGAGTTTTATTGTAAAATATATTTTGTGTGAACAAAAATATTTTATCTTGTTTTTAGTCATTTTTATGCTTAATATGTAATTTTGCATTAATTAGCCTAAGTCTAGGGAGTTAAGTGCAATTAGTGAATATTAGTCTACTACTATAATAGGTTAATTGTCATTAGTGTTGATGATGGTTGAATGACCATTGATTGGGGTTTCCACTTTGTACAAATCATATGCAATCAATATAGATCAAAAGGGGTTTCTTTGTTTTTATCATTGTTTGATCTACAATATTCAATTATTTGATTCAAGTTTGCTAATCCTGGATTTACGTGATTAACTCAGGTCATAAGTCCATAATCAAACCAAGAAACACGTCATTTCCCGACAACATCCAAACATATAATTCTCTCTCAACACCTGACCAGGGCAACTGGTCTTGAGAGTGGGCCATTCAAACCCGATAGGTCTACCAATATCGTTTGTGGCCTCCCCGAGGTTAAGAATATAGGGAGATTTAGGGGCTCAGTAGTATACATTTATACCACTGACCCAACTTATACCATATAACATATATTAATCCGTTTTGCCCATCATATATATTGAAATATAGTTTCTCATGCTTTTTCCTCAAAATAGTTAAAATCAATACAATATTTAAAATGGGACCGAAGGACTCACCTTGAGTGCGATTAACAAAAAAGCCAACGTTCTAAACTCCATTAATAAAACCCTAATTATATGCATCATGGTCAATATATGATGATTTATGCTTACGAGAAGTCTTTCACTCACTTAGTTAGTTGTTTTAAAATAAAATGTTTTTTATCATTTTTAAAATCTATAATTTTTAAAATTTTCTAGTAAAGTTTATCATTTTCCTTAGCAGATATTCACTTTTGACTTATAACTAATATCCAATCCTTGTCCTATTCTAGATATCTTATATTACTATTGTATTCGTGAATCTTGCGTTTATAGCATTAACTAGTGATTTTCTCATCTAAGTGTCTTATGTTATAAGATTATAATTTTTCAAACTGATATATATATAATATTATATATATATATAATATATATATATATATATATCTATAATATATATATAATAATATTTATATGTTTTAGTCTTTATTCATAGTTTAATTAATAATTTCGTAAAATAATGAATTTTTATGTAAAATCTCTTATTTCACTATTATAAATTTTTTTATAGTTATTAAGATTATTTAATTACTAAAACATATATTATTTTTACAAAACATAAAACCCGTTAATTTGAACTTGTTGTCTAAAATGTATATGTATATAATATATATATAATATTTATAAATTTTTATTTGTCATGAATTGTCCAAAATATATATTATTCTTAGTTTTATATGGATATATTTTTATAAGGTCTTGGAGCCTTAATTGTCATCTTAGTCGAGTTCCTTGTCATAATGTCCTTTTGGTCTTATACTTGATCTTAATCATGATTTCTAGTCCTAAAATTATTAATCAACTTTTATCTAGTGAAATCTCTTAACATGTCCAAGTAAACCTTTTATTTTATCATTTTAGCTTAGGGGCTGTTTGATTGCTCTTACTCGTCAGAAGGTGATGACCGGGTAAGAGCTTGTTTCAAAACTGACCCGGTAAGAGGGAAAATAGGCATGGGTCAGTGGCTTCGGACTGGGTCAGACGCAAAAATTTGATAATCAAACACGCTGACCGGCCAAAATGTCTGACCGGGTCAGTGGGTCAGACATTTTGACCGGGTGAGAAACAAATCAAACAGCCCCTTAGTCATTCTTTATCATCATTTCTTTGTATTAGCAATGTCAACCAAAGTCTTCAACTTAGTTATTATCCTAAGTCATCATAATAACAACAATCCTTCATCCAATAATATTACCTAATGTTTCTAACAAGGTCATAATCCATCAATCTTCCAACTTACATGTTAATACTCACATTCATACGCGACATATACATACATATATACATTCTTACCACCTAAGTCTCCCAAGTAACATGATTTTATCAAACTAAAATCATTACCAATACATTTTTTAGATTTATTTAATCATTTAAAGAACCATTTTATATCCAAAATCATTAAAACAACCATTTTCATACAATCTTTAAATTGGTGAACTAAGGTTCATCAAGATTTTCATCTTGATCACCCATACATGACAAATATAAACAATCTAATCAAGAATACCTTAGTAACAATAGGTTGAACTTTACACACAATGTTAACATGATCCTTGTCTCTCAATAAACACTTCAGGTTCTAATCTAAGGTTTAACTAGATTGTATTGTGAGAGGAGTGAAAGTTTCTAAGGTGGTGGTTAGATTATGGTGGCTGAGAGAGAGAGGGGGGGTGTTGTTGGTCGTGGGTGGTGGTGGTGCTCGAGGTGGCGATGGTGGTTGATGGTAATGGTGGTGGCGATGGTTTTTGATAGTGATGATGGTGACGGTGGTCTATGGTGATGATGGTGACGGTGGTCGATAGTGATGATGGTGGCGACGGTTGTTGATTGTGGGGATCACGACGATGGTTGATGGTGATGGAGGTGGTGGTCATGGTTGACGGTGATGGTGGTGATGGAGGCGTTAGTTGGTGGTTGATGGTGGGGTGGCTGACGGTGGTGTGGTATGGAAGTGGGAGAGGTGGTGAGGAGATGAATGGGTTTTGCTTTGTGATGATGGTTTTGAGATCTCAATGGGATTTATGTAGGCATATGGATGACAAGTTGCCATCCATGCAACCTCCATAAAATTACTATTGTTATTATTAATTTAATTTATTTACTTAATATTGTTATTATAACTATTAAGTAATATTATTAGTGTTATTGTTATTATTATTATTATTATTAATATTACACGTAAATGTTAAATGATTTCAAGGTTCGTTAAAATTGTTAACATGAGGGTTCTTATTTACCGGTACGACAAATAAAAATTTAAATTTATTATTAAAATGGTTCCGAGTGTTGACCTGTTTTCACTGTGTGTCACATCATAAGACTCGATACTCTATTCATCCCGGTGCCATGAAAATGTATCAAGATTGAAGAAAGATTATTGGTGGTCAGGTATGTAACGCGATGTAGCGGAGTATGTGAGTAAGTGCCTTACTTGCTTGCAAGTGAAGGCCAAGCATTAGAAGCCGTACGGGAAGATCCAACCGTTGGATATATCGGAGTGGAAGTGGTAGCATATCACCATGGACTTTATAACAAAGCTACTACATACCGCGAAAGGGTATGACGCTATATGGGTGATAGTTGATCGTTTGATGAAGAGTGCTCACTTCCTACTAATTCGCCAGACATATTCATCTGAGAGGTTGGCAGATTCATTCATCAAGGAGAACGTAACTCGTCATGGTGTGCAGTGTCCATTGTGTTCGAATGTGACACTCGGTTGACATCTAAGTTTTGGAGTAAATTCCATGATGCGATAGGGACGAAGTTACATATTAGCACAGTTATCATCCTCAGGCAGATGGTTAGTCGGAGAGGATGATTCAGATACTAGAAGATATGCTTCGGGCATGCGTCATTGATTTCGGAAGAAGTGGGAATGACCACTTACCGTTAACTTAGTTCTCATATAACAATAGTTATGATGCCAGTATTGGTATGCCCCTTTATGAGATGCCATATGGTAAGAGATGTAGAACAACCGTTTGTTGGGGTGTTATTGGTCAGAAGGAGTTAGGAAGTATAGAGGTGATCGAGGCTATGACTGAAAAGCTTGAAAGGATCAAAGCCTTCATGAATGTAGCCAAAGATTGGCAGAAGTTGTATGCCGACAAGAGCGAAGACCGATTGAGTTCCAGGTGGGTGATAGAGTTATGTTGAAGATCTTACCTTGGAAAGGTATCATTTGGTTCAGGAAGCAGGACAAGTTGAGCCCAAGGTACATAGGACTTTTCCAAATCATTGCTCGAGTAGGAGAGGTGGCCTATAGATTGGAGTTACCAGATGTGTTAAGTGAAATTCACCCGACATTCCATGTTCTCATCTGAGAAAGTGTTTAGCTGACGAGGATATGATTGAACCACTGGAAGATATCGAGGTAGGTGAACGGCTCAATTATGTGGAGCAGCGAGTGGCGATCATTGATCTTAAGGAGAAATGATTAAGGAATAAAGTAGTTCCCCTTGTGTGTGTACAGTGGAAGCATAGTAAGGGATCTGAGTCTACGTGGGAGACCAAAGAGGAGATGAGGCAGCAAAAGTCACATTTGTTTGAGGAATAACAGGTTTCAGGGACGAAACCTATATAAGGGGGTGGACTTGTAACACCCGGATATATTTTTAAGATGAGAAAGAAAGAATAAAGTAAAGAAAAAGGAAGAAATATAATTTAACCCAACTTGAAGGGTTAAAAGTGTCAAAAAGAACAAAAGTTCCAAAAAATGGGTGTAAAAGGTGGCATCGCTGCCCATGATGTTACACACACACTTTTCAACCAGATTTTAGAGAGAGAAGGAGTTGGAGTTCTCAGATATTTGAAGAAGAACAAGAAGAACTTCTCAATAAGGTAAGAATTCTTGGTTTAAAGATGTTCTTGACCGGCCTATGCCTTGGTTGTGTTTCTTTATGTGTTCGGTTGTGCGTTTTGGTGGGTTTTAGGTGGTAGAACTCAATTACATTCGGGTTTTGAAGAGGTTCATCCAAAAGTTGTCAAGGTGAGTTCTAGAACCTCCCCTTTTTATTTGTTTTAATTTGATTTGGGGCTGGAAATACATGTATTTTCATTTTTATAAAAATGGGTTTACACCTGTATGTATGTATATGAATGTGTTTGCCAGTGGGGTTTGATTTGGGTGTTAATATGGTTAGATTATGTTACGAATGCGTTTCTATGGCTTAGAATGCTAGTGTTAAGCTTAGAACATGTTAGATAATGGATTGGGGACTGAAATATGTTGTTTCGTGTAAGTTGGTTGTCCATGCGCCTAACGGTTCATAACTGACTAAGTGTCCCATGCACCCAAAGTTCATGCGCCCAGATGGTATCCATGCGCCCAAATGGTATCCATGCGCCTAGAATTAGGCTGAATTTGACTAAGTGTCTAGACGCCCAGAAAGCCCATGCGCCTAAGCACTCATGCGCCTACATAGTGCCCATGCGCCTAGGAAGTTGCCCGGAAGTGATTAAGTGTTGGCCATGTGCCTGTATAGTGCCCATGCGCCTAGAACTTTCCTATGTGCCCAGAAGGCCATGCGCCTGCATAGTGCCCATCACCTAAGACTTAGAATTTTTTATGAGATTTCGGGGAAAACTGTAAAGTGTAGGCTTTGACTTCAGAGGTTTTCAGGGGTAATGTAAGTTGACTTTTCAAGGTCATAGATGATGTGATGGGTGATGTATGTTGTGGCATGCATGATGATGTGTGATTGATGCTATGCTTATCCATGGTGATGATGTATGATAATTGTTATGTCATGTATGATGTTGATAATGCCTTGTATGGTTATGTTTATGTTCCTTACTATGTATGTTTATTTTTCATGGCTTTATGGAGTATAGTTGTGAATGTAAATGAAATGTATTATGTAACGTAAAGCAGAAGATAATAAAAAGAGGAACATAATGAATGAATGCATGCATTAATTCATGGACAGTAAAGAAAGTCTTGCAAACCTTGTATGGAAAAACACACCCAATGAAGGGTGTTAGCTCAACGGTGTATGGGTTAGCTACCCCAGAAGGATGCACACTGGGGTCTATCTTTGTGATTGACCATTTGTATGGAACCTTTGTCGCTTCCTCCGCTACTATGGTCAGGCCACCGGGCGCAATGTATAGGAGTTTATTTAGAGAATTCGGCTCAGTACCCTCTTTATGCATGACGGTGGGGTATAGCACATGGCATTGGTACACCTGAATTTACCCCGGTACCGTGGTCAGGCCACCAGGCGCAATGTATGGGGGTCTACTATAGACTTCATCCCAGTACCAGCTTTATTCATGACGGTGGGGTAAAGTTCATGGTATTGGTACAAAATGTAAAGAAGTAATGATAAATGTATGTAATGAACGGTAAAGAATATAATGAATGATAATGTTGACGTATAATGATGATTGAATGAAAGTTAATGAACGATGATGAAAGATAAAATGTTGTTATCTATGTGTACGTATGATGCTTGGTCGCGTAAGAATGTAAGGAAGGTTTTAAACAAAAGTAAAGTATATTTTATTTTAAAAACTATAACTCACTCAACAAGACTGACTTTTTTGTGTTTCCAGTTGGCATGTGATGGCTGTTGAGGATGGCACGGACGGCTACTTGGCTCATTTTTATGGCATCCATTTTGTATAACGATAATGTTTTTGCATTGTAATGCGAACAAAGGATGTTTTGAAATTGTTAACAATGTTGTATTATTCTTCAAAAGCGATTATTAATATATGGAATGGTTTAAGTTAATTCTGCTGCAATGCTTTTAATAATGTTAATAATTATATATTTGTTTTTGTGTGATGATTGACCAGCTATGAGCGTACCGGGAATAGGGTCTTACATATGCCTTGTACTAATATGTGACAAAACCAATCTATCTTCGTGTATCATTTGAAATGAAAAAGCTTGCAAACCAAAAATCCATTCTAAGTGACGATTTTATCCACTTGTCAAGTAAACCCTGAAATCATAAATTATGAAAGCTCAAAAGGAGTTAAAACACATTAAGTTTAAATGTTCCCCATAGATCACTTTAGAACACAAAACGAAATCCAAATATATCTTTGAATCAACCTCATTGTAATTAAATTTCAGAACAAAAATTTCTAAAGTAGGAGAGACTATAACATCCGCTCATTCTCAAAGTATGCACCCAAACTTAAACCCATTTGAGTCAATCTGGTAAATCAAATTCATTATTTAGTCATTTTATTATTATTTTTATGTTCCAAATAAATGTGTCACTTAATAATTTAAGTTAAATTCTATAATTTATAAAATAAGTTTTATAAATTTTAAAAGGTTATTAATATCTACAAGATTTTAAAATAATAAACTAAAATAAATAATCAAATTACAAGTTCTTGTGAGATTTATAAAGTCTATAAAAATTTAATATAAAAAAGTTGTTTGATTAAATTTAGAGTTTAAATGTAATTATTATTTATTTATTTAAATTATTTAATTATATATATATATATTTGAATTCTAATCATATCTCCTATTGAAAAACTTGTAACTCATCATTAACACCATAAAAGCAAGCTTTAGGATTCACTTTGTATTTGCTCATTCTCTAAAAGTTTGAAAAACTTGTAACTCATCATTAACACCATAAAAGTCTCATTCTCTAATATACAATATATTGACATAATAAATTTATTCTAACCCGTTTCTTGCTCTAGCAATTTTAAAAGTCCACATAAGTGCCTTACTACGTATTTGGCAGAATATAGTCTGACTTCAACTAACTATAACTTGCTCATAACAAACTAAATTGAGGAAACTCAGACTCCAATATAAGTTAATTGAATTACCTTTTTAACAATAGTTTATACATCTTCAAACTTAATTGGACGACTAAACAATAGCCTTCACAAGTAAGTGCGCATTTCAGCACCTTCTGTCTTGTGCTGATATCTTGACTTACTTACGGGTCTTTTTATAAAAACGTTTCTAAACTAATGTTGTCCAAGAGACTTGGAACTAGTCAACTGTAAATTTTTATAATTTTATGAAACCGTTAACTATTTATAAAGCGAGTTCAAACACGTACCATACATTATGTCTAGAATCTAAAATTGGTACAATAATCCTTTCTAAATCTACCTTTCGTTTTATTGGCATTCTCTAAACATCATAATTTATTGTAATGAGTTCCGACCTCAAGTTATTGTTTCCTTTATCCTTTAGGACATCACCTTTGACTCTTGAACATCCAAGCTTCTTTATGTACTCTACAACTGTTGGACCAAGAAGAAAGCTGGTGCAACCAAAACCAAATCACTTAGACAAATTTTGGTAGAACTTACAAAGGACTTTCGAAGCTAAGTATGGAACTTCCGAAGGATATGGAGTTCTTCCGAAGATAAAGAGCAAGATCAACTTCCAAGATAAAGAGCAAGATCAACTTCCGAAGGAAAAGCTCCAACTTCCAAAGACAAAGTCTTCCCTTCTGAAGTTCAAGACTTAGAAGAAGAAAAAACAGGACAGTGACTTCCGAAGCAGAAGTCCCCAAGCCACGAAAGAAGCATCCTCTTTCAAAGTGTAAAAGGCTTTGAAAGAACTTGTTTTTCCGAAGCCATTTAACCTTTGGAAGATGATGCTAATGAACCAGTGGACATAAGTATGGTCTCTGACACTCCACTACAGACCTTTGATACTGGATGGTGTTTTCCCAAATGGCCATGTAGTTGACCATACTTTATTCCACTGTTCACCTTTATTAGTTAGTATAGTTGCCAACTTTAGTTGGTGACAAAAGGTAAGTCATGGACATGTCATGACTATCGTATCTTAGGTAAGACTTATTTAAGATATCTTAAAATATAGCTTTATTTGCTTTAGTTAGAGGATTTCAGCTGGTATCAAAGTATATCCGACTGAAGGTAGTATTTTATATAGTTTCTCTTGTAACTCATAAAATCATGCTTGTATGAGTCTTGTAATACTTTGAGTTGAGAAGCAATATATGCAGTACCTTGAAAATTATCTCTTTGTGTTCTTTGCTACTTATTATATTACTATAACTCTTATAAGAGACTCTGCTTCATCTGATCTGAGTGTAGTATAAGTAAGTTTGAGAGAAAAACCAAATGTTAAGTGACAAAACCGATCCTGCAATTAGTATTAGAGCTTCTTAGGCTTTTGATTATAAGATCTTACCATCCAAATCAACCTGATTTTTACTCCTCCTTACACCACAGTCAAAATGGCCCTCAACAATTCTGAAGTAAAGATAGGAACCATGACTAAAGCTCCTACCATTACCCCTGAAAACTTCAGTCATGTAGCAGACGCATGGAAGGCTTCTTAAGGTATGAAGACAACAAGATGTGGCAGTATAATGTCAATGGCCCGTATAAACCCAAGATGGCTGCACCTGGTGGAAACGGGGCCATGATAGAGAAGGCCGTTGAAGATTACTATGATGAGGACCGAAAGAAGATGACATTGACAGCAATGCAATGACAATTCTTATGACTGCAATACCCAAATCCATCATGGTGGGGTTTGAGCATTGCAAGTCAGTCAAAGAATTTTTGATGCACTTGCTCAAATGTACTCTAGTTCCAATGACTTCAAGAAGGACACACTGAAGTAGCAGTTTGAGAACTTTACCTACATTGTTAGAGAAACCCTCAGCCAACAATACTTTAGGTACATGGACCTCATTTACTCCCTTCAGTCTAGGGGAATTACTCCTGAACTTAGAGACCCCACAAGAAAGCTCATGAGTGCACTCCCTAATGAGTGGATGTTCTACTGTGTCTTTATCAAGAGGACATAAAATCTGAACACCCTCACCATGACCGAACTCTATGGGATCCTTGATGGATACTGTTTGGAGATGGAAAACAAGAGAGCCCATCAGATAAGCAAACCCCTAAGTCTTCTTGCTAGCAAAGCTTTGATGATTGCTGAAGGCTTAAGACCCACACAACCTCAACAGTCCATGACATACACCTAATTGTTGTCTTGCTCATCTAGACCATACATTACATTTCCTGTCACTCCAAGGTCTCAACAGGCTCAGCATAGTTCCTTTCAGGACAACTGTGCCTTTGTCTCAGGAAGTGGACACTCTAGTGATTTTCAGTACTGCTTTGATGATCTAGAGTGCTTCAGTCCAGATGATGTAGAATATGTGGACATAGTCCAAAAAATTGCTCTTTTAACCTACATAGGAAAGAATTTCTTCAAGAGAATTGGAAGGCAATTTCCTATAACCCAACCAACAGCAAAGTTGGGTTTGACAAGACCAAGGCCAAATGTTACAACTGTAACCAACTTGGTCATTTTGCAAGGGAATGCAAGGCTCCCAAGTCAAATCCAAGAAACCCATAGGCCTCCACACATCCCTCTACATCAAAGCCCACTGGAAAGTCAATAGAGACAGCTGCAATGGCTCAAGAAGTTGACTAGAGCTTTATGGTACATGATGTGACTCCTGCTCAAGCACTCATGGCAGGAACAAATGATAATAAGATATATGAACATCTCTGTACTCCTGCATGTATTGCTAAGGTTAAACTGTATTAGGACTACAATATGGAGATTAAATCCTGTTAGGTTTAGGGTCAATAGATCTAGTCCATTTTGTATAGGCTTAGAACTTTAATCAATATTTGTAATGAATACTTGTAATTCATCATTATGTATGCATTAAATATATAGGTTAACCCATATTTGTGTGTTGATTTATATATGTTTACAGGTAAAACATTATAATTGGTGAATTTATGAAATTGACCAAGTGTAAGAAACATCTACGGATAAACATTTTGTTCTTCCGTAGATATGTTTCTTACAAGTAAAATACATCCGAAGATCTTCTGCGGATAAACAACCAGCTCTGAGGCTGGAAGTAAAAATTGCTTCGGAAGAACGAGACATCTTCGGAAGAACAAGATTTCTGCGAAAGAACGAGATAGCTTCGGAAGAACAAGATTCCTATGGAAGAACAAGATAGCTTCGGAAGAACAAGATTCCTACGGAAGAACAAACACATACGAAAGACCATATTCCTGCGGAGTCAAAACACTTGTTTAATAATACAAGTGTTACAAGTTAACAAGTCAACAAGACAGCTGTGCGAATCCCAAGAGATCTGATGTTTCTTTAATAGAAACCCACATGCCTATAAATTCGGATCCTAGGTTTCACATCAAGTAGATGGCTTGAACAGCAAACACCCAAGCATTAACACAACAAACCAAGCACCACAACAAATCACATAAACACAAACCCTAGTAGCTGTCACATGATCAATACATTCAAATCAAATCAATATTATTCATTCATTGTTTATTCATCTGTAACCATTAACATGTTTTATTGAAATACATTTGAATTATGTATTTGTTTGATTATTACTTTTTTAATGAGTTTATCTTAACTATTAATCATTATTGTTCATAATTATTTATTACAATTAAACAAAGTTAATGTGGATTCCCCAAATGTTAACTTGATGACGTCTAATTAACACTGATAATTCTTGATTGTGATACTTGAATTCACAGGTATCAAAGCCAAGTGCTTATTGATTTAGATCGATTTATCTATGAGTGTTAATTGTGCTTAATTGTTTGTTGGATTCAGTAGATTTGTCAGTTTTCTTACTGATTAGATCTAATGGTTTTGAGCAAATCATTTTTGTGTGATTTAATTAAATCAGTGAATTGCCGTTCAACAAGTACTGTTACATTGCTTGATTAACTTGGATCAATATTCAAATCAATTGAATAACAGATCTTGGTTATTGATCAATATTCATTGATTGGTGTATACAACTACTTAATTATTATAAATTAAGTTTTGTCACTAATTAGTTTTTTATTTAAAGGATACTCAGTTTTATTCACCTTAGATTTATTATAAATGTTTTCTTGATTAGAATTTGTTTCTACATTGGTGCTTGGCACAAAATGATTTGACAAGTTATTTGTCATTGATTCAGGCAAAGGACTATAATTATTGTTTATAGGAGGTGCCACTGCATTATATCCCAACCCAAACTTGTTCTTTGATTCAATATGAGAATTTAATAATTTCTCATGCCGCTGAGATGAAAGTTGAAACTTCTGAAGTTTCACTTCAGTGGTCAGCCATGTATTTAGTTAAGGAAGTGGTCAGATGCTCAACTTGTGCCTTTAAACTGTAATTTTCTTAAACAATTTTATCTAAATCCTTTTGTAAAGAGTTAATTTTTATTTGATATAATTTATGTTCTCTTACATGAGATTCATTCAAAATCATTGTTTCTTTGACTTTATCAACCAATTGTTGAGCATGGATTTGAAGAATGATCAGCCTAGATTCTTTTGAGTTACTTGTTCTTGCTGATGTATTAGTGGCTGGTGGGGATGAGTTGGTAAGTTGTGGTTGCCTTAAGGTGTTTGAGTTGATGATCGCTGGTGAGACTGATGTAGTTGATGTTGAGTTAAGTCAGGATTTGATTGTTGATTGCATTCTCTAGAAAAGTGTCCATAGAGTTTGCACTTGAAACATCTTACCTTTGACTTATCAACACCAATCCATAATGATTTCCTTGTAGCAGCCAAATTCTTGTTTCTTCTGAGATATTGTTTGGCTCTATAAGCAATCATTGCCATTTGCCATTGTAGATCCATATCCTCTACTACATCTGGAGGTAGTTCTTCCAAGTCTTGTTAGCAAATGTTGGCAGAGGTTAATGAACTTCCAAGGTAAGCTTGAAAACTTGAACTGAATGCTGCAAAAGCTGTTTTTTGTTCTTCAGAGTCCATAATGACAATGATGGATGCTGTTTGGTTGTCATTTGATGAAGACTTTGCTGATGAAGTGTCTTTTTGTTCACCAGTTCTGCCTTTCTCTATTCTTGACTTACTTTGAGAAGATTTGTTAGGAGGCTTTGATGCATAGAAACTTACATCCTCTTCATCTTCACTCAAAGTACAAGAGTTATCACCATCATTGTTGGAAATAAAGGTACTTCCATCACTTTTTGTTTCTTCAAGTGATATGGTGATACATGAGTTCTCACACTCTTATTTCTTGATTTCTCATCCATTTCAAGAGCCTTAACTTTAGCTACTAGTGTATATAAACAAGTTGCTTTGAGGTCCATGGGGTTCTTGAACATGGATACAGTTTGCTTCCAACTTTATGGAAAAGTGTGGAACATTTTCTTGTTTAATTCCTCATTTGTGTATTTTAACTCCAAGATATTCATATCTGTAACAAGTTGCATAAATCTAAGGAGTTGTTGAGGAATCGATACACCCTCAATATGATGAAATGTTTCATATTGTGAACGAAAAGTGTCCTTCCTAATGCTTCGGATTTCATCACTCCCTTCACAGAGTGTATGAAGAATCTTCCATAAGAAATTTGCTGTTTTGTAATTCTCACACCTGATTAATATTTCTTTAGGTTAAGCCATACTAAGCAAGCTATATTCTTTAATATCAACTTTAACCTTCTTAACATCATCAGGTGACAGATCTTTTGTACTTATAGGTTAATTATTGTCATTATAATCTGGCCTAAAAGTAGGTGGAATATAAGGACCTTCAGTTATTGAAACCCATAAGTTAGAATCTGTAAAATTAACATGATTCCTGAACTTGATTTTCCAGGATTTAAAGTCTGCTTTTGTTTCCAACTTTGGAGGTTGGTATGATAATCCACCAAAATTACTCATGATTAGTTAAGATCAATGATATTAACTATTACAGAGTATCCTTTAAATAAACAACTAATTAGTGGCAAAACTTAATTTATAATAATTAAGCAGTTGTATACACCAATCAGTAGAAATTATTAAATTCTCATATTGAATTAAAGAACAAGTCTGGGTTGGGATATAATGTAGTGGCACCTCCTATAAACAATAACTATACTCCTTTGCCTGAATCAATGACAAATAGCTTGTCAAATGATTTTTTGCCAAGCACCAATATAGAAACAAGTTCTAATCAGCAAAACATTTATATAAATCTAAGGTGAATGAAACTGAGTATCCTTAATAAGAAGATTAATCAAAAGGATTCAGAATTTGATTTTGATGAGTGTGATGACTTTGATGATTCTGATGAACATGATGATGATCTACTGAACAAGGGTAAGAATATGTTTTTGAAACAAATATTCCAAAAGTGCTTGAAGAAACAAAGTTGCCATATCGTCCTAAACAAAGAAACATGCTGAAGACTATCTTTATGATAATAGCTCAATTAAATGAAGGTCTTCTAGAACTAAATCAGTAACAAAAATATTCAAATAAAGTGAATGAAAAGTGTGCCTCTACCGAGGAGAACACAAATCATTCGTTGAAAAGGCAAAGAAGAAGCTGTCAGCTAATCCTTAGTGGAAGAAGAACCTTTCTTCTATACAAGATCTACGGAAGAAGAAACTCTCTACAGTAGAAGTTGATACTAATTCAGTAGATCATCTACGGAAGAGAAGTCAGCAACTAACAAATCAAAGCTTCACAAGCGAGAAGAGGAAAAATCAACTTCAATACTGAAAAAGGATTCAAAGCCTCAGAATTGGCAAATAAGAAGACAGTAACTAATTCTGATAATGAATCAGAGGAGATGTATTGCAAATGGTGTGGCTTGAAAAACCATAATATTAAAGATTGTTACTTCAGTAGTTATTTTCTAATTGCAATATGAAAAATCACATGACATCTAATTGTTATTTCAACAAACATTGTGCTATCTGTAACAAAAATAACCATTCAACTCAGGAATGTTATTTTAACAAAAAGAACAAGACAAAGACCACAAAGAAGAAACAATCAAATAAAGCTGAATCAGACACTCAATCTACTAATTGTGAGAAAGATTCAAACATTAAGAAGTCTCAACAAAAACAAAACCCAAAATCAAAGGAGAAAACATCCACTGATGTTCAAACTTTGAAGAAAAGAACAATATTCTAGCAATCAAAAACCCCTCATAAAGGGATGGATTTGATTGAAAAGAAAACAAATGCTGATGGTGCTTTCTTAGAGAATTTTGAAAAGGGAACTCATGTACCTCATTCAAAATTAAAAGATAATGAAACCTTTAATAATCAAGATTCAGTATCAAACCCAAAGCTTCAAACCAACAAAAATAAGGTAAATGAAGAAGAACTTAAGAAACTAGGACCTAGTTCATCAACATCATCTTCATTAGAATCATTCTCACATGAAACAACTCAGAATGAATTAATCAAAACAAAAACTAAAACTTCAAGACTTATTCATGAAGCAATTACAATTTTAGACACTGCTGGCAAACCCAAGATCATTAAGGCTTGGGTTGTCAATTCTAACTGATTTCTTTCTGAGTGCAGGAACAATCTTGGAGAGCTGACAACAAGTGGTATGTTGACAGTGGTTGTTCTAGGCATATGATAGGAAACCGTTCACTTCTCCATGACTTCAAACATAAAAATGCTCTTTATGTGGCATTTGGTGGCGATAAGAAGAGAGGTAAAATTGTTGGTGAAGGAATGGTAATTAATGGTATTCTCAAGTTTGAGAAAGTAAACTATTGTGAAAATATACAATATAATTTACTGAGAGTGTCTCAAATTTATGATCAAAATTATACCACATTGTTTGATAACACTAACTGTCATTTTCTTAAACTAGGTTTTTCTATTCCAGAAGATTGGGTCCTTCTTAAAGCATCAAGAAAAGAAACACTTATGTTTTGGATATGAACAACACCTCACTCACAAGACATGAAACATGCCACCTATCTAAGTCATCAGAAGATGAATCTCAATTGTGGCATAGAAGCTTGTCCATTCTAATATGAAGAACATGAACAAATTGGTGAAAAATGACTTAGCCATGGATTGCCAAAGAATGAGTTTCATTACTCAATTCATTGTTCTTCTTGTTATAAAGGAAAACAACATAGAGTGTCTCATAAATCCAAAACTATTAATACAAACACTACACCACTCAAATTGCTTCACATGGATCTGTGTGGTCCTACCAATGTGATGAGCATTGAAAAGAGACAATATTGTTTGGTGATAGTTGATGATTTCACTAGATTCACATGGATCTTTTTCTTAAAACAAAAGAGTAAAACATTTGAAACATTAATGGACTTTGTCATCAAGATTGAGAATCAACTTGAAGTAAAAGTTAAAATTTTTAGGAGTGACAATGGTACTGAATTTGTCTATTCTAAGTTGGATTCCTTTAACAGGAATAAGGTATTGCAAGGCAATTCAATGCACCAAGAACTCCACAACCGAATGGGGTTACTAAAAGAAGAAATAGAACACTTATTGAAGCAGCCAGAACAATGCTAGCTGATTCACAATTGCCTATCACCTTTGGGCTGAGGTAGTGAATACTGTATGCAATGTTCAAAATAGAACATTATTGTGAAAGAACATAACAAAACACCTTATGAGCTATTATCTAAAAGAAAACCTTACATAGGACATCTTAGAGCTTTTGGGTGTTATGTATCTATTTTAAACATAAAAGAATCATTGGGAAAATTTTCAAAAAAAGCCTATGATGGTTTCTTTGTTAGATATTCTTCAACTTCTAAATCTTATAGGATCTATATTCCACAACATAACATTATGGAGGAAAGTACTAATGTATCTTTTGATGATATGTATTTACTAAATCACTTAAAGGATAACCGTGGTTATTTGATATAGATGCTTTAACAAAGTCATTTAACTATGGCTATTTGAATAATGTAGGATCTGATGATACATGCTATCCATTTTTTCCGTAATATGAATGAAGTAACATTATCTATTGATCCTCCAAGGATTCACACATCCTTACATGGAAACACTTCATCAGCAGCTGCTGACACTGCTCCGCAGATGTACATTGTGCGTCCGGAGATATGAATACTGTCCCTACAGTTGTTCCATGCTCTCAAGTAGATACAATAAACATTGGAAATGTCTTATCAAGTCCTCACTTATCATCCGAGATGTTCCTATAACTCATACGGATGAACAAAATGATCCTGAAGAAGTTCCTTAACTCCTACGGAAAAACAAAATGCATCCGGAGAAGCTCCTATAGCTCCTATGGAAGACACTAATAATGCTCCTGATGTTCCCTACAAAAGATCATTCAATACCAAATGTTGAATAGTTTGACTACTTCCTAAATTCTTAATCTGGATTGGATTAGTCTACAACAATGGATATGACTAACTTGGAATCATCTATTCCAGTTGACACAACTCCATCAACAAGAATTCATAAAACTCATCCAGTCAACAACATCAATGGAGATCCTACCAAAAGAACTACAAGAAGCCAAAGTGGAACTGCCAACATCTGTCTTTTCATTTGTTTTTTTTCACAAGTGATTCCTCCAAACATCACAGTTGTACTAAAAGACAATAGCTCGATTGAAGCTATGCAAGAAGAGCTTCAACAATTTAGAAAGCAAAAGGTGTGGACTCTAGTTGATTTACCTAAAGGCCAACATCTAATTGGAACTAGATGACTTTTCAAAAATAAACTAGATGACATAGGTATAATTGTGAGAAACAAAGCAAGGTTGATTGCTCAAGGATATACACAAGAAGTAGGAATACACTATGATGAAGTTTTTGCACCAGTTGCAAGAATTGAAGCCATAAGAGTGTTCCTAGCATATACATCATATAAGAAGTTCACTATGTATCAAATGGATGTCAAGTGTGCCTTCTTATGTGGGAAAATTGATGAGGAAGTCTATGTATCATAGCCCCTTGGACTTGAAGATCCTCACTACCCACACAAGGTATACAAACATTATAAAGCTTTGTATGGTCTACACCAAGCACCAAGAAAGTGGTATGAAACACTATCATCTTTCCTGCTTAAGCATGGATACAAAAGGGGAACCACTAATCAGACTCTCCTCCTCAAACAAGAACATCAAGATCTCTTAGTGGTTCAAATTTATGTTGATGACATTATATTTGGATCAACTAACAAGAGATTGTGTGTAAGCTTTGAAGAATTGATGAAATCAGAGTTTCAGATGAGTTCAATGGGAGAATTAACTTTCTTTCTTGGTCTTCAAGTTCATTAGAAGACAGATGGGATTTTCATCAATCAAGAGAAATACATACATCAAATATTGAAGAATTACAACCTTGGTGATGCATCTTCATGCAAAACACCAACCTCAACAATTGAAAAGATTGTACCTGATCCTTCAAGAAAATCTGTTGATTAAAGATTATATAGATCAATGATAGGATCCCTTATGTATTTAACTGCCAGTAGACCTGACATTATGTTTGCTGTGTGTGTTTGTGCTAGGTACCAATCAGATCCAAAAGAGTCTCATTTGAATGCTATTAAAAGGATCTTCAGATATCTCAAAGGAAAACCAGGACTTGGTCTTTGGTATCCAAAATATGGTGACTTCACTCTCTAGTCATACTCAGATAGTGACTATGATGGATGCAATAGCAACAAAAAATCCACAACCAGTGGATGTCAATTCATAGGACCACGACTAGTTTCATGGCAGTGCAAGAAGCAAACCAATGTATCTGTATCCACAGCAGAGGCTGAATACATAGCTGCTTCAACTGGTTGCTCTTAAGTCCTTTGGTTGCAAAACCAATTACTTGATTATGGTTACAATTTCATTCATACTCAAATTTACATTGACAATTCTACTGCTATGTTTATAACTGCTAATCCTATGCAACATAGTAAAACAAAGCATATTGAAATAAGATACCATTTTCTGATCGATTGGTCAGAAAAAGGTTTGATCAAGTTAGTCAAAGTGGATACAACAAATTAGATTGCTGATTTATTGACTAAATCCTATGATTCAGTTAGATTTAATTTTCTAATTAAGTCTATGGGCATGATTTACCTTGATTAATCATAATGAACAAACAAATAAAAGCATGTGTCTGTGCTTCTACATCGTTTTAATAATTAAGCTTTAGCATGACATATGTTTGGGAAATGATAGTACACTATGCCTTTGCTTCTTCTTAAATTCTTAAATATCATTGTAATCTGATCTAGTTACTTGACGTGTGAGTAGGTTCAGCTTGAGTGGAAACGACACTTAGTGCATGCCAACATAATGAAAGTGATTGTTTGTGGGAAAATTCATCTTAAGGATACAAAAAGCGAGTCACATTCTGATGTGATCAAATCACTCATCTAAATACACTATGTACCAACACTTAATAATATCTATCTTTGCAAATCTTACTTCCTCTGTTTTGTGTAAACAAAGACTTGGGTGTATGATCACCATGGTTTACATTTGTAACCAACTGGTGAAAAGATTATGATCCTCATCATCCCTTTGTTTTGTGTAAACAAAGACCTGGTTAAAGGCACCTCTATTTTACGTGATTAAAGACCTGGTGACCTGGTGATGATCATATCTAATCTCTCAAAATAAACCTATGTGATCAACTGTATATTATTTCTAGAGCTTTTTCAATAATGCATTTGAGATGTTTAATGAATCTTAAGATAGATCTTATAACTTAAAGTACATAGTCTGTAAGTGTGAAAAAGTGATGATTTGATTAGCAAAGGGAGGACAAAGTTTAAGTAATTGAATGTGAAGCCCATAATAGTTACTATCAAATTAACATGAAAACATGATAATCAGCATTCCTAGTTGATACAATACTCATGTATGGATTTAAGTGGACAAACATACTTACAATCAGAACAAAGATCATGTATCATTTCAATAAATTAATTCATAAACGATGTTAATGGGTCAAGTTTGCATAAATGATGTTTTTTATTTTAATATTCACTATTCACTCTTTCAGAACACTTTTTCAAACCTAGAAAATCACACTCAACAAACTTTTCTCCCTCTCACAAACTTTCGAAATTTTCAACTCAAAACATCAAACAAACACATAATCCTGATCTCAAATCATTGTTCAGAAGGTAAAACATGTCATAACCTTCAAAAATTAACTGTTTGATTCTTGATTCTCATTAAAATTGTTCCCATTCTCGTGTTTGTAATGTTGATTCTAACATAATCTTCTTTATTCTAATGACCAGATGGCTAATCGATTTGCAAGAGAGCACAATGTGTGTGCTTTCTTAAACCCTGACGATCCTGTTTCAGAAGGATGTCAAGACATTATACGTTATTTGAGAAGATCTAGGCTATTTTATGCCTTATTTGTGAAGCTAGTGATACATCAATCGCACATTACTGACTTCTGGAACTTCGCACGAGTAGAAAAAGATGGAGAAGTTATCATAGTGAATGTAAAGAAACAAAGACTGAGAATGACTAAGCAGATCATAAGGAGGGTTCTAGAGCTGGGAGAGTAAGAAGTTGGTCACCCTGATGTGTTCAAGAATGAATACATGGAGAAAGTATTCAATTTGATGGGGTATGATGGTGATTTTGAAAAGGGTGAGATAAAGAAAGGAAGACTATGCAAGCCATACAGAATCCTATGCCACACTTACCTTAAGTGCATCTTAGGAAATCTGGGCTTGATAGATTTTCAAGGCACATATCTTCTGGGATCATTGGTATTTTTGAAGGAAGAACATACAACTACTCCAAGTACATCTTCAACTGTTTATGTGACCACATCAGAGTACAAAAAGCTGACAAGATGTACATGTTCCCAAGATTTCTGCAACTAATCATCAACGGAGAATTGCCAGGAATAGCAAGAGATGGTGGTGTATTTGTGCAAGCTCATCTGGGAAGATCAGTATTGAACAAGATCAGTAAAAGATATGAAGGAGGAGACATGCCTATGTTTGCACATGTGGCAGATCCTAATGGAAACATTCCATAAGAGCTTGTATGGGAAAACTAGTAGGAGAGTTCACCACTAACACTATGCAACCCTCTCACTCACCCCATCAATCACTCATTCTCCAACATCATTAATGTCCACAACATCCCTCACCAGCAAGTCAAAATACCCTGCCCATTTCACCCATTCACTCTGTTCAGTCTTAACAATCTCCATCAACCAGTCAAGACACTCAGCCAATCTCTCCACTTCTTCATCAATCATTTAAGAGTGTGCATAGTGAACCCATCTCTGTCACTCAATCTCTAAACTCAATTTACATTAGTGAAACTAAGTTGATTTCTCAAGCCAACACTATCCCACTATCATACTCCAACTCTCAAAATCCAGTTACCTCCAATCAAATTGAACCTTTTATGCTTAACATAAATGTTGATCAACAACCATATCAAGATAAAATTGTTCAAGCGAATGAGGCATGCTCTAGCTCAGCAAGTGTGGCTCATACTAAATATCATAATGATGAGATTGCTAATCAACAACAAGAAAGGGAAGAAGGAGAAAACTATATGGATATGATTGACTATCATGAAGATGAGTTAAGTGAAGATGACATCCCTATAAGCAAAATTTATTTGATGGCTGGATACAACAAGCTTGTTGTCAAGTCCAACAATAGAAAACAAAAAATTCAGGAGCTGAAGAGGATGATGAAAGAAAAGATGAATAGCTTGTGAAGCAGGAATCTAATCAGAAAAGATTAAGAGAAAATATACAAGAAAATAATAAAGTCATTGATGCTCTATTGGAGCTTGTTGAAGAACAAAAGGAGTCAATTGCTAATCAAAAGGCTGATATAGAAAAGCTTGTGTTGAAGAGTAACCAAGCTAACAAGACTTTACAAGGACAACATGCTCAGCTACAAAGAAAGGATGAAGAAATGATGAGATGAAGATGAAAATAAGTGCCCTGGAATCAAAGACTGACACTACATCAATACAACCAAAAGAACCTACAACATCCTCTAAGCAACTTATTCTGTATTCCAAGAAGAGAAAGTACTTAGGTTCTACAAAGAAATAGGTAATCAATGTTGAAGATTCACCTAAAAGGTCAAGGCATACATCTTCAGAGCACACTGCTTCGGTGAATGATTCAACATCAAAGCTAGTTACTATTGATGAAGCTGAGTCTGATGCTGAATGGAAGGAATTGACTGAAAAAAAACTAACAAAGACCAAGAAGAATCAACTGCTGAAGATCCACTGACAACCAAATACATACTTGAAGAAAGGCCAGAATCCTCAATGTTCAAGACACTAATCAATCATGGGTTCCCATATGATCTAGTAGAGAGGTTGAATATGAATGAGATGAAGAACATCTTGAAGGAATTCAAGCTAGCTAGATTAGTGATTCCAATTTGCAACTATGAAACATTCACAGCCTTTCAATCAATTCAGAAGATCAAGAAAGAACTAGGCCACTGTGACACAAGAAAGCTCCACAAGTACAATATGGTATGTTAGTTACAGGGACACAACTACAAGGCCTATGAACTTAAGGAAAGAACTATAGGTGAGCTAAGAAGAATGATGGAACTGGCATGGTTGTGGAGCTTGATACTGGAGTGAGATTCAGAACTGAAGCTCCAAATTTTGCTGTTGAGCAACAAAGCAAACTCCCTACTGATCCTGTAACTGTTGTATCGAAAGATCAGCACAAAGGGAAGGATAAGTTAATCAGAGAGCCTAGGGCAGTTATCACAGGCAAAGTGTGGCCTCTAGGTACAACTGTGAGAGAGATCACTGATGAAAAATCTTCTCTGATCCAGTTGTTTGATCATATCACAACCCCTACTACTGCTGAAGAGAACAAGATCATGACATGGAAATATGTTTCAGAGTGGGACTACACCCTTGTCAAAAGAGTATTAGGTAGAGTTGAGTACTACCACCTACTTACATCAATCTTGTTGTTGCCTGATGCTGACATCAAAGATCTTCAAAGCCTGATCATCACCAACTACCTTATAAGTCCAAGAGGAAGAGATTTCTTAGTGATGACAGGAAAGCTGGAAACTAAGTTTAAGGATGATGTAGTCAAGGAAGCAAGAAGGGAAGATGAAGAACAAAAGAAAAGACTCAAAAGGAAAAGAAGATCAAACACCAACACCTTTACCCTAGTTGATGATGAATTCCTAAGAAGGGTTGGATACACCATCAGAAAAGCAACATCAATCATAGTCATTGAAGGAAATCAATTCACTCTTCCCATAACTAAATGGGGATATATGGAGAAGACTAAGGAACTGGTGCTTATGAGAAATGAAGATTAGAAGAAAGCGCAAAACATAAGGCTGTTTGATCGAACTAAAATCAAACTTCTACATCCAAGCTACATTTCATACCTACATGATAAGTTCTTCCCTAATCTCAAAGATGATCAAGCTCAAAATGATCTCTGCCTGTATTTACATATCATACAAGTCATTGAGAAATTGCATGTAAAAGCTTATAAAAGAAGAAGATACGAGGCTGGGATGTTAAAAAGAGCTGATATCAAGGAAGCAACTGAATTGAGAATGCCAGAACAAGATGAGCTGGAAAGAGTCAACAATCAAAGTGTTGTGGAAACTATGACAACAGTTGAAGACATTTTGGGATTGAGCTTTGATACTCTTAAAAGGACATGCAGAATGCAGTTCAAGTACAAGTATGATGATCAAAAGGATGCAGTATCTTATTTTAACACAAAAGATGGTGTTAAGAGTAAAGGAACTTTTGGTTTTGCAAAACTAATTAGAAGTATCTAAGCATAAGGGGGACTATTGTTAGATCTAGGGTCAATAGATCTAATCTATTTGGTATAGGCTTACAACTTTAATCAATATTTGTGATGAATACTTGTAATTTATTATTATGTATGCATTAAATACATAGTTTAACCCATATATGTGTGTTGATTTATGTATGTTTGCAGGTAAAACATTATAATTGGTGAATTTCAAAAATTGACCAAGTGTAAGAACATATACGGATGAACATCTTGTTCTTCCGTAGATATGTTTCTTACAAGTAAAATACATCCGAAGATCTTCTGCGGATAAACAACCAGCTCTAAGGCTGGAAGTGAAGATTTCTTCGGAAGAACAATATTCCTGCAGAAGAACGAAATAGCTTCGGAAGAACAAGATTCCTACGGAAGAACAAGATAGCTTCAGAAGAACAAGATTCCTGCAGATGAACAATATTCCCGCGGAAGAACAAACATCTACGGAAGACCATATTCCCGCAGAGTCCAAATACTTATTTAATAATACAGGTGTTACAAGTCAACAAGTCAAGAAGAATGGTGTGTGAATCCTATGAGATCCGGTGTTTCTTTAACAGAAACACGCGTGCCTATAAATATGGATCCTAGGTTTCATATCAAGTAGATGGCTTGAATGGCATACACGCAAGCATCAACACAACAAACCAAACATCACAACAAATCTCACAAACACAAACCCTAGTAGCCATCACATCATCAATACATTAAAATCAAATCAATATTATTCATTCATTGTTTATTCATCTGTAATCATTAACATGTTTTAATGAAATACATTTGCATTATATCTTTGTTTCATTTTTACTTGTCTTCTATTCATTGAGTTCATCTTAATTATTAATCATTATTGTTGATAATTATTTATTACAATTAAAAAAAGTTAATGTTGATTCCGCAAATGTTAACTTGACGACATCTAATTAACAATGATAATTGCTGATTGCGATCCTCGGATTCACAAATCCGATATTAAGTCTCTGACTGTTTTAAAATCTGATTTTAAAAGGGCTGAATCTGACTATCAAAGAAAATTTGAAGAGTTAGAGAAAACTGTGTCCTTCTTAAAACACAAACATACAAACTATAAGACTCAAATAAAGGATTTGATATCCAAATTGTTTGACGCTCAAGCCCAGCTTGTCACTGCTGAGGCTCAACTCAGGAAGTATGCTATTTTTGAGCAAAACTTCCAAGCTATTATTGCATCATCCTCCCACCCCAAAATTTGTTATCAAAACAAAAGAGGGTTGGGGACCAATGAAATTGCTCCACCATATTCTTATGAGTCCATAAGACAACCTAGATGTAGTACTGAAGAGCAAGAGGTCCTATCTGCCGACCCATCTTCACTTGAGTTGAAGAATGACGCAATAATAGAGGCCACCACAGGGAAGGAACAAGTAAATTAACCCACTTCTCCCAGTGATGATCAAATCCTAACCACCAAAGCCAGAAGAAACAGAGCTAAAGCAGCAAGAAGAACTGCCAATAAAATGGCTAAGTCTAAGTTGATGATTGACCCAAAACAAAAGGGTGTATTCATCTCAGCTGGATTCCAGGTGGTAGGTAACTCTAATTCAGGAAAGGGGTGTAGTACCAACACCCCTGTCCTACCAAAGGATCAGAAGTTAAACATAAAAGTTGTTGATAAAGAGAAAAAGAACAAGAAACAGCAATCCTCATGTTCCTAGAAGACTAACCATGCATGCATAATGTGTGGTCTGCAAAACCATATGGCCAAAGATTGTTATTACAATGCAACTAGCACACATTATGCAAATAATGTTAAAAAAGAAAGAGTCAGGGAAGGTTTCTCATTTTGACCCTATCAAATGGTCCAAGTGATGAAAAAAGGAAAACTAGTTTCTGAAGCAGGGTTCCTTTTGGAAGAAAATCCTTCTTCCGAAGGGAAATGGCTTCGGAAGCCAAAGCTTTCAAGAATCATAAGAACAAAAGAGTGTTAGGGACCATGTACGTATGAAGTACTAACTAATAATGCGTGAAACCAGATCAAATAGTGCAGAATCCTATTTGATTGGCGATCCAATAAGTGAGAACGCAATCCCGCTCAATCTAACGATTGAAGAAACGTTATGAATGAGTAGAAGAAGATCATATGCGAACTATGAACTTGGAATAGGCTTTCTGGATGCTCTGGACGGCTAGGTTATGAGTATGTGTCAAAAGTCTCTCAAAATGTTATGTTTTTTCCACGAATTAGGTGGTATTTATAGGTTTGTAGTCTTTATTCGTGCGAATGAACCATTAGCATGGTTTAGTCATGTGACTGACCCATGCGACTGATTCATACACATGACTGAAAGTTCAGTCATGCGACTAATTCAATCTCATGTCTCACTCATATGACTGATCCAGTCGTCTGGTTCTGTCGTGCGATTGGTTCATTAGCATGATAAGTTCATGCGTATGGCCCATAAGTATGGTCCATTAGCATGAATCATCATATAACAACTTCAAACCTATATAACAAGTTTATTATACTTTAACACACAATAATACTATGAAATATTAAACATTATAAACATCAATCACATATTATATTTCAATAAGCATCCCCAGCATACTTTATCCTTAGAAAGCATCCCCGAATAGTCAGGGGATGCAGCTTGGTTGGCTAGGCACCGTCCTTACCTAGATCCAAGACTCTCCTCAGATCAACTTCACGGATCTCATTGTCTTGTCCGAAAATGGAGCTCCGGATACAGTGAGGCTCCACCAACCGGTCAACTAAGGCACTTTCCCAGAAGGCCTGCTGTATCGATCTGTATGGAGTGCATGGTGTAGAGATGGCCTTTTAGATCCTCGATCTTTGCAGAAAGGCTATAATCCCAGCAAACTTGGAAGCGTTCTGAGAAGTAGCATCTAAATGAGCACAAATGTTGTGCTTGGTGCTCATCGTCCATCTATCAGCCATGTTGCTGTAACACAAGAGACATATACATTAGATTTATGCATAAGAGAAGACAGTTGGAACTTAAACTATTTTTATCAAACTGGTTCAGTCGTGCGATTGACCATACGATTGAGTTCAGTTGTGCGATTGAACCTGCGGCTGAGTTCAGTCATGTGATTGAGCCTGCAACTGAACTTAGTCGCATGCTACACCATGCGCCTGGCTCAATCGTGCGAGTGAAGTTCATATGAAGTGTATATTCGCATCTTGCTCTGTTTGATACTCTAACTCTAAATCTTTGTCAAAACTTTATATTAAACTTTGTGTTTAGACTCATTAGATTCGTAGGGACTCAAAATAGCACTTAATGTCCTTTAAATCAACTTTTATGCCCATTTAAGTGGTCTATTTTAGGGTATTGCCATGGTTATTGAACTTAACAGTTAGGTCATTTAGGGTTCGATTAATCCATTCATTTTGGCCGATTTTAGTTACAAAGTATCTATAGATGAGTAGGAAATCAGTTAGTATAACAAATGGGAGTAATTACAACGATCAACAATTTGGCAGAGTATGTGTGTGTATGGACGGTTTCCGAGAGTTTTGAAGGGTGGTAA
Organism: Flaveria trinervia; assembly: GCA_025506515.1. Classification (NCBI taxonomy): domain Eukaryota; kingdom Viridiplantae; phylum Streptophyta; class Magnoliopsida; order Asterales; family Asteraceae; genus Flaveria; species Flaveria trinervia. Next base: position 40,638,901 of record CM046454.1, on the reverse strand, counting down.
GGGTTGCGACCGATTGACCCCTTTATTTATACTATTTTAAAAATCAGTCGTGCAACTGGACCCATACGCATGCTTCATTCGTGTGACTGGGGTTCAGTTGTGCGACTGGATTATACTCCTTCATCCATTTGTACAATTGGTTCAGTCTTGTGGTCCAATCAAATGGTTGTCTCATACTCATGGTCCAATCTTGTGACTGGCTCATACTGATTGTTCAAACATGCGATTGGCTCATCCTTATGATTCAATCATGCGATTGGCTCATACTTATGAGTTTGACCTCATACATTTTCAAACATTTAAAATTTTAACTTTTGATATATAACATTCTGACCTACGATCATCTTAGACATGACACTTTTAATTTAACATCATTTGATCACCTCAAGCGTGATCCTTTTAGTTTAGAGTTGATTGGTCACCTCAGATGTGACCCTTTTTAGTGAGTGATTCACAAATTTCATCTAGTTTTATAGCCCGACATCTATGCAACAAAAAAACTAGAAAATAGAAAAAAACTTGAAATTTAAAAGAAAACAAGACATATTTTTGTGGTTTTAGGTTTGAGATGGATGGAAACCTTTTAGAATACATCTAACCGATTTTACTTCTTGAGCTGAACAACTTCAAGTTAATTTGATCATTTCTGGAAAGATTCATTATGGAATCATACAGGTATATCATAATCATTTGGGACCCCTTTTAATATGCACTTTGATGCTAGATTTGTGTTTTGTCTGAGAGTCGATAGAACTTTCAAGAAATCATACTAGAGTTATAAGATGCACACAATGACTTTGACTGTCAAGAGTTGCAACCACGATGATTGTCAGTATATTTGTCCACTTAAATTCATACACAGATTTTTGACTCACAGTGGTGATGAGTTAGGTTTAATTATTTCAACAAGCATTTGTGGATCCCACACTTATATGGCAATCGACATTCCTTAGGAGATTATTGAGCGGTCTATGGGTATTTGACAAGAAGAAACTATTCTAAGAGCTTTCAAAGAGATGCCAAGCCTCAGGTCAGTGCCATCGCACAGCAGAGAGCCACAAACAATAATGAATTCTAGAATATTTAGGTTATGCTTATTCTCAGGTCACTGCCACCACACAGCGGAGAGGCACACAACCTATCTTCTTGTTAGAGCATATGTTTTCCTTTTGTACATAATGCACCAACAACATTAATCATTTGCTTGATTGCTCTTAGCAGTTTTTCCATGTGCTTTGCTCATTTTTATGGTCATCCGCACACATTTGTGACGTTTATTTTGCCCGTCACCCCTTATTGGAAATGCCTTTATTGTGTTAACCAGGGATAAGATGAGAACCCACAGAAAGTTGAACAAATTAGTTTGCATTTAATTCACCAATGAAGTCTACTCATCTATTGTGTTGAATCTACCAACACATCATATAATGAATTAGCAACCTCTAGGTCTACTTTCTCTATGTTATCTCAGTAGCAGACTAGTTTTACTGTCAATTTTCTTTTGTTGTGCTTAGACTTCTCAGACTTGTAATTTGAAATTAGCATGTTGAGCATTTATATCCTTTTGAAGTCCCAACCAATTTGTTCCTTGTGTACTATCATTTTCCATAAACTTTGAATCAAAATCACAGATTTGATTTCATTTCTTTCAGCTAATCTGCCCTCCGCCTTGTTTATTTAAGTAAATAAGTACTGCAACTAAGTAAATACTAAACTAAACTATTCTCCCCCTAAAATTCTAAAACCGAAAATCTTTTTGTGTTTTTGGATTTTAAAAGATAGGAAAATAAAATAAAAGAAAATAAATAATAAACCAATAAAATACTTGTCGGACTAAGAACTTTCTTCTTCTTGAATCACAGATTTGGGAGACTGAAAGCAAGTTGTTTTGTAGTTGTTAAACGTAGTTGACCTTGTCAAACTTCACTTTCTCGTTTCCCACTTCGCCTTGAGCGGTGATGTAACCTCCTTTGTTTCCAAAAAATGATACATGTCCCCCTTTAATTTGTTTGACGTTAAAAAAGGAGAGACGAATTCCCGGTCATGTGCCTGGATGCCCCACTATTAATAATCCAGGTATTAGTGATGGCACTGTAGCGGACAGCCTGCACATTCAAAGAAATTTATTAGTTTAGATTTGGGACCCAAGCCTTAACTAGCTTGGGTGACCCAGAGGAATCAGACAACATGAATTCAACCACTGGCCTTTAGAAGATGATGGCATATCTTTCTTCTTCTATTCCTCACTACCAGACTCTATACTTGATTATTCTTTCCATAAACCAGTTTTATGTAAGGCATGTTTGTGGTAAACAGACGACTGGCTTATGGTTTGAACTTTAAGTTCACTAATACTCTTAGGTGGAGTATTAGATCTCATTTTAGAAAAATTTGGTTTTGTATCATAAAGTTCAATTTTCCTTTTGGGCGTCTGTTAATAAGGAAAATTATGAGAGATATGTTCTCGTTTTCCACAACTATAGCATGATCTCCCTTCTACAGATTGAAGAAAATTTTGATGCGGGGTTGAGTTTGGTAGGGGTTTGAAATGTGTCCGGTTGGGTTGTTTCACTTCTCTTTTAGATGTTTCACCTTCTTTAACAAAATTAATTGTTTTAACATTTTGAACATCTTTCACTTTCATTTTATTTGGAGTTTGATGATTAACACGTTTATGGTTAATTGGATTAGTCATTTTGGGTTCTGAAATAGACGTTTGTGAACTTGACCCTAAATTTACCTTTTTAATTTTATCATCCGAATTCTCAACAGGCATCTTCTCTTTTGATTTCAAAGTATAATCCTTCTGTTTAGTGACAGATTTCATAGGTTTACCCATAGAATCGAGATCACTAACCAGAGGAGTAGACACCACATGATCCTTTACTGAGTTATTATTGATTGGTCTACATTTGGTGCTTAGAAGGATTTCATGTGACACCCTACACATATCCCACATCGGCCGTGGACAGGAGAGATTCTTGGTTCATAAGGAATGTCTGGCCTCTAACATCAACAACGCGTTTTGGGCATATTGGCTGTGGATGAGAGGAGAACTCCACAGTTAAGCGTGCTCAGGTGGGAGCAATCTAGGGATGGGTGACCTCCCTGGGAAGTTTTCACCCGGGCAACCAAAAGCAAATCCGTGAGCTCCTCGTGAGCAAAGCGGACAATATTGTTGATGCGAAGGGCCGGGTGTTACAGAATGGTATCAGAGCCACTCCTGTGTCGTTCGGGGTGTGGGACATACCTCACCAAGGATGGTGACTTCTCGGGCTCATCGAGGACGATGAGTCCAAACAGGGGGTGCTTGTGACACCCTACACATATCCCACATCGGCCGTGAACAGGAGAGATTCCTGGTTCATAAGGAATGTCTGGCCTCTAACATCAACAACGCGTTTTGGGCGTATTGGCTGTGGATGAGAGGAGAACTCCACAGTTAAGCGTGCTCAGGTGGGAGCAATCTAGGGATGGGTGACCTCCCTGGGAAGTTTTCACCCGGGCAACCAAAAGCAAATCCGTGAGCTCCTCGTGAGCAAAGCGGACAATATTGTTGATGCGAAGGGCGGGTGTTACATTTCATGTGGTGGCGGAACTACTTTATAACGCAGACCTTCCCCATTATTCGTTCTTTCACTAAGTTTTGAACTATATGAGAAGAACAAGCCAAACTATGCAATTTTTGTTTTAATGAATCAACCTCGACTTCCAAAACTGTTTTTCCCTTTTTACTTTCCTCCAAAGAGTTTAAATAAAACTTGATGTCATTTGATTGATTTACAACCTCGGTTTCCCATAATTGTTTCCCCCAAAGTTCTATCTTGTCTTTGAAGCTACACTCATTTTGTTTTAAAATATGATATGCTTTAGTGCAGAGTTGTAAATCATTGACTATATTATCATTACGTTCTAATAACCTAGCAAATTTCAAATCAATGCTTTCTCTAAATTTGTCATATTCAGTACAAGCATGCTTTTCAAATAATTGGTCTTTAGAAATTACCTGTGATGAATTAGATGAATCAGCCATCAAAGAAGAGTCAGACCCTTCGGTGACTGGAGATTCTAAAATCATGGCTCTAAGCTCTTTCTCAACCAGGTGATTTACAACATTCACAGCTTCTTCAGTATCTGACATCGTATGTTCAGCTATGATCTCACCTTCACTAGCAGATCCATCATCCAGTGCATCAACAAAAGGCAATATTTGATTCCCCGGGAGAAATAAATCGAAAGGACCAGTCTTGCCCTTCATCACCTTGAGCTATCAGAGCCTTTGTCTCTTTACTTGAATAAGTAGTTCCAATCATGTCTTTGTCTTGACGGTAAATGTAGGAAATGGGTTTCCATTTCTAGTTTTCTTGGGCTTACACATTCACGTTTAAAATGTCCTTTTTCACCATAGTTGAAACATGTGACTTTGGTTTTGTCAAAACCAAAAGTCGTATCTTTAGTGGCAACTAGATTTTGTCCCGTCTTTTTGCAAACTTCTTTGCTCTTCTGACTACACTAGCCAAAACCCACATTATGTCCATTCTTTCTAGCTCATTTTCATCAACTTACTCGTAATTCTCATCTGCAAGATGACAATTTCCAATCTTACCAGCAACTAAACCATCATAAGACTATACAACAACTGCTAGAAGATCCTTGTGCTCCTTAGCAACTTCCACTATGACATTACCGAGATTCTCAGTCTTCAACTTAGTAGTATTTGCCTCAGGAATTATGTATTGGGTTCCAGATGACCCTGATGTTTTGGTTCCTGAAGCACTGTTTTAGGAAGGAGCAGAAAAACTAGACATGAACGCTGTTTGTAACAGTGGTCCTGAAGCAGCTGGAGTCGGAACTGAGTTGTAGGATTCTGAACATAGGATCCTTTCTTCGACTTGTATTTCATTCGCAGTTCTTCCTCCCTTAACTTCAAGATGAAATCATTTATTTCTAATGTCGTAAGAATGTCGTTTTGTCTCAGATTAGACACAAATGATTCCCATTTATCCAGCAAACCATCAGCAAAGCTTGAAACTTTATCTTCCATAGATGTTCTCACACCATGAGTGTGCAACTCGCTCATCAGATGATAGAATCTATGAATAATATCAACCAATCTCTCATTCCCTATCAATGAGAAATTATCAAATTCCTTTTTGCGAGCCTTAGCCTTCAGTGCTTTGAGAGTTGCATTTCTATCATATCTCTTCTCGAATGCCTCCTATAACTTTTTTTCCCGCTTGTTCTCAGAGAATTGATGAAAAATATCCTTAGGTATTGATGAGTCAACAAGGCATATACTTTCTTTTCAGCATTGAAATGAATCTTCTGAGCTTCACTCATTCATCCCAAAGTCAACTTGACTCCATTAGCACTGACTGGTACCGTATAGCCAGTCTCAATGGATGTCCAAAGATTTGGGTCAACTCTATTTAAATAGATTTCAAACCGCTGTTTCCACTGTGGATATTCATCTAACGTTAACAGCTTTGGTGGTTAATTATGATTTCCAATTTCATTCTCCAGAGGTAGAAGGTTCTAGATGCATGAGTTCTTTCCAGTAGTAAATGTAGCAAATTGGTCTTCCATTGCTTTAACCTTGGTACTTTAAGAACAAGACAGTTTCACTCGTGCGAATGGGCTATGAGTATGGATCACTCGTGCGAATGAAGGATGCGAATGAATTCAATCGTGCAATTGGATTCAGTCGTGCATATGAACAAGACAATTGGAATCAAACGACTAGAGTTGTTCCAGTTATGCGAATGAGGGATACGACTGAGTTCAGTCGTGCGGATGGAGTATACGATTGAATTCAATCGTACGAATGAACCAATCGTGCGACTAAAGGCTGTTGTGTTTGTAAAATCGAAGATTTTGACACTTTGACACAAAATACGAGTTTCCCAGGAACCCTAATCTGTTGTATAATGAAAAACTGAGACTTTAATGCATGCAAACGTCAAAAACACCTTGTGAAGCAAAGTAGTGACTCTTTTGAATTAAAATGTAGGTTTTAACACCAAAACTAATTGAATCCAATGCAAAATCACAAGCCAAAGCTCTGATAGCACTTGTTAGAGGACCGTGTATGTATGGAGTACTAACGGATTCTACGTTTAACCAGATCAAATAGTGCAGAATCCTATTTGATTGGCGATCCAATCAGTGAGAACCATAACCCAATCGATATAACAATGAACTAAACGTTAAGAATGAGTAAGGATCGATCAAGATCGAACTATGAAGTTGGACTGGCTATTTGGGACGCGCTGGATGGCTAGGGTTTATGGATATTTGAAGTATCTCTCAAAGTGTTCTGTTTTCCATGAATTAAGTGGTATTTATAGGTTTGTAGTTTTCATACGTATGACTGAACCATTAGCATGGTTTAGTCGTGCGACTGACTCATGCAATTGATTCATACGTACAACTGAAGGTTCAGTCATGCGACTGAGTCAATCTTATGTCTCAATCATACGACTAATCCAGTCTCTTAGTTTAGTCGTGCAACTGGTCCATAAGCATGATATATTCATGTGTATGGTCCATAAGTATGGTCCATTAGCATGAATAATCACCCGACTAGGTTGAACACATTACTTAATCATTATTGACTTAGAATTGTGTACAACAACCTCAAACCTATATAAGAAGTTCATACATATGAATCAAAGATAAATAAACATCAAGGCATATATCATACTTCATTACATTATCACATTATCACATTACACATATGTAAGACATGAATGACTTTTACATTTAAGCACATAAACTAGGAACATCATGTATCTACAAGTTTCAAAGACAAAGTCTTTCAAAGCCAAGTAGTGAAGATGACTGATTTCTTCTGAAGACTTATAACACATGCTTTATATGATGTATATTTCCATAAAGTTGGACCATTTCCTCTGTTACTCTGAAGACTCACTAACTTATACAAGTTGGTGAAAATGTCCATGCTTTTGTTAACTGTACATTAAGGTCTTATGTCTATTGCTTTCTACTTTATGTATTTTTATCCTTTTTATAATATATTAGGATGTGAGCTATGGCATGTCATAATCACTAGTCAAAAGGCAATTTGACTTTTGACTCTACATTTGATTTTGTTGTTGTCTAGATCAAATGTTTCCGGCTGCTTTCCAAGTATGTCTAGTTGTAGGATGTTATATAAAGTATCTTAGATCTTTGTATCTTTCTTTATGCTTTGTAACACTTGTAAAGAACTTGAGAGCAATATACAACATTCTTGAAAACCATTATCCTTGTGTTGTTTGTTCTTGTTTTGTCTCCTATTTTCTTGTGTTCTAAGTATCAAACCATATTATTCCCAGTTCCCTATTTGATCTGTTAAGTGTTCTAAAACACTCTCCTTATTGTATGTTGTATTGTAAATGACCATCCCTTAAATGGTCCTGCACTTTCCTCATGTACTTTTGAGCCTCCATGTAAGAGATGATGTTGACCATAACACCACTCTTGTCACCTTCCACCGTGAGTATCTTTCAATTAAGCAGAGGTAGTCAGATGAGTTTCTCACATCAAATGATTTCGGCTTGCTTCTTAGACAACCAATCCATACCGACAATAATATCAAAACTACCAGGCATAATAGACAAAAGATCAATTTCAAAATCATGCCCGAACATAATTATTTTACAACCACAATATATATGGGAAGATTTCATAACCTTACAATCGGCTATCTCTACAGTATAATTCAAGTCTAAGTTTGTGGATGTGACATTTGTAATCAACTGAACTTATGTGAAATGAAACTCCTATCAACGCCAGAGTCAAACAAAGGAGAGGCAAAGCAACCATTGATAGGGAATTTACGAGTTACAGTAGAAGGGCCATTACGATTCTCACCTAATCCAATGAAGAATGCTCTACCCTTGGCACCACCATTCTTCTTTTGATTTTCAGCACCATTACCACAACCATTTTTCTTCTTTAGATTTAGGATATTTCTCTTGAAATGCCTACGTTGACCACACTCATAACAACCTTTTTTATTCATCATGATGTGGTGGTTGTTTGGCTGTCAGTTGACACAACAATTTTTGGTAGTGTGGCCAAATTTATTACATCTCTCACAGTGTATTCTTATTGCAGTGCCTGTTATGGTGGTAATTGCATTTGTTGCACTTGGGTAGTGTCCTGGTATAACCGCCACCATGCTAAGACGACGAGGAAGGTTGGTTGAATGTATGGAAGTTATCAACCTTTATGGATTGTTGTGGCTGCTGCTGAGTGGTATTCTACTTGTTGTTGGAACCAAACTCCCACTTTCTCTTGTTGTTTCCATCAACAGTAATTGACACAAAATGGCGCGGGGTAGCTTACCCTAGCACAAACGCCTAGTCTGTTAGTTTGTGGGCCAGTATGATTGCTTCCTGTATAGTGTTTGGTCATGAAGCAATGACCATACTCTAGGTTTGGAGCTAATCCATGTAGATATCTTTCAATCCTCAAGGAAGGAGAGTTAACCAAGTTGGGACATAAAGTAGCGAGCTCATGAGAGCGAGTAGTTTATGCCTTGATCTGAAAACCCGATATCTTTAGATTCCAAAACTCCCATCTCAAGTTTCTACACCTTGTCATGAGAGCAGTTTTCCTCCTTCATCAAGTACTTGAAATCCTCCTAGTTGGTCTCGTTAGCGATTTCCACACCCAAAATTTAACTACAGTGTTTCACCAGAACAAGAACAACTACTTCCAAAGTACTAGTGATGTACTTAACCCGCTTGCCACCGGCTAGTTGTACATCTCGAACATTGATTTGATCTTCTCAAAGCATCTTAAAAGACCTATAGCTCCTTACACCCCCTTGAAGGGTTGGGTTTGCAGTCCATAAAATACTTAAAAGTAAAATCCCCATTACTTGCAATAGATTTAGATTAGGATTTTGGAATTCTAACGAGTGTTATAACTTAACAGGATTGCGAAACGTTAACGTCAGGAATGAATTTGGTATTACTTATCGATCAAAGCGTCCTATGAGTTGGGTTGTGGAAGGCCAAAGCATCAGGCACATGCTGATTGATTAGTGCGACCACTTTCGCTAGAGTCATATGATGGTACCACGACCATGACCACGTTCGCATCCACATCCAGACATTCTTAAAAATCACAACATAGAAAAATAAGTAAATATGTAACATATCAACTTTATTAAGTATAAGTAATTAAACTAATTTAGCACACACACAACTAAATGTTCAAATAATAATTTCTGATAAACAAATTGTAAGTACATCTACAATTAATCAAACCAAATCTTAAAATTAGAAAACATCAGTCGGACGGGAAACAACCCTTCATCTAGGTGTGAAATGAATGAAAGTTTGATGAGCATAGAAATGAATAAACTAGAAAATCAATGAGAATCGATAGATCTAACATTGTTCTCTAGCGCATCCTCAGGCTGCTCCTTAGGCTCTTCCTCAAGATCCTCTTCCGGTACCTCCTCAGGTTCCTCTTCTGGATCTTCTTCAACAACCATCTGCACTACATTCAGTATATTGACTTAACCATCCAAAGTCCCGAGTCACTGTCCATATGCCGCAATGTCCACTTCACCACCTACACGCTCAATTAGGTCAGTGACACAACCCACAGAGGTGTTATGACGATCGATCAACACATTGAGTAGTCTCCTCAATTTGCTTATTTATTTTGTTTCTTTCTGTATATCTTTTTTAGAGCCCTATTATCATCCAAGAACTCAGCAACGTGTATGCGCTTGACATGCAGAGTGGCTGCTATGGTAGCCATGGCCTGTTTAGCAGAACAGGTATGAGAAGGTAGGATAGGGCGTAAGGGTTCCCATCTAGGGTGAAGCTTGTACATGGCCGATGTTTAGGAGGTAGAGGAACATTCTACTCCTTAATCAGCATAGTCATGTAATGAAGGTGCTATTCCCACCAGTGAACTGGTGGGTACTAGGATGCATGGGCCACTTATATTGACCGGTAGGTGGAGGCACAAAATCAAAGCATAGGTCTCTCTCCCCGAGAAGAAGAAGAAGTTGCAGAAGAAGATGAATCCGTTCCTGCAAAGAACCGCTCACAGGATTAAGCATAGCATAGCAAACAATGCTAGCTAAAAGCTAAACGTTCTTATATGTGTGTAATTAAGGCATCGGGCTATAATCTAAACGCAATGATAAAAAATGTAAATTTAATTTTCTTTGTTATAACCATTGGCTCGGATAACCATCTGTCACAGCCTTAACTTCCACAAACAGGATATTACCGTAAGGCATGTGACATACCAGGATCTCAGCCGATAGTTACACCAAACAACACGTTAATTACAAAACATAATTGCTTATTAATAATAGAAATCCCCAAAAACAGAGTTAATAATTTAATCATGAAAATAATTGCGGAAGCGTAATAATTCATAATCTAGGTGTTGCTAACACGCGTAAACCAATTAAAATGTAATTTGTAGAAAATGTAAAGTGTTCATTTGACCCAACAATGATAAATGCAATGGTATGATGATCCTAATCATTCCCACATTAAGAACATGAAAGAAACATTCTAATGTGTCAACACAAGATTTGTGAGTTCGCAAATTTGATAAATAATAACATAATTGAAAACAGATCCAGTAAATAAAATAATATCAGTAGATAGTAAGTCTACTTAACAAGTTATATAGTGTATGAAGTCCGTAACCGAAGCTGGCAATGTAAATAAAGACCTCGACTGTTATTATCCAGCCACAACAACATAAATTAGGTCAATAAAATATCCATTTGATGTGCACTCATACTAACGCGACTAGCCCGGGTGGAATTATCAATGCCAGTAGATCAACTCAGAATTACCCCGCTAAAATATATAAACTAACGGTTCAAAAATGAGGACTTAAGTTGGTATAAGACTAGTAAACAAGAGAAATATATACCTTCATACATACAATCATCAAGGACACGTGCGTACAATATGCCCTCGGCCAACCCCCAACCCAATAGTAATTCACGAACACACAAGCCATACATGAATATGTATCGCCCATACATAGATACACGACCACACGCATAGGAAACTCGTAGTCATAATCCATAACCAGAACACACACATAATGCAGCAGAAGCACAAGATCGACCACCAAGTTTGCAACTGTAATTGAATCAGAATACAAAAAACGATCTTGTAGGGTCAAAGAATGACCTATGAATGAAGGGATGCGATGAGTCGACAGAGTTGCAACCATCGAGCAAGGCTAAGGGAATGCTACGTTGGATGAAAGCCTGTCGTGCGAGAGATGAGAAAGTGTTTATGGTTGTGTTAAATAAATTTATTTGAGAAACTTTTTAGATTCTATTAAGTTATTGAATTCCATTTTAAATTCTAGAAACTTTTTAAAATACAATATTAAATTTTTTAAATGAAACTTCTATTATAGTTTAATATGCAACTTTTTTATATATTTTAATATATTTTACAAAAATTTAATGAAATTTAATGTGTTGCATTTACTTTTTGAATGCAACTTTTTAATATGCAACTTTTTTATATATTTTAATGCAACTTTTTATCCTTGAAATGCAACCTTAAAATTTTTTAATGAAACTTCTATTATAGTTTAGTTATAAAATACAATATTATCTAAACCGAAATGTTACTTTTTCGATACTTACATGCAACTCTGGTAACAAACTTTTGGTAACAATCTAGTTAGAAGTATGCAACTTTTCAGGATGTGATGCAACCCTTATTTTCAGAAAATATTTTTACAAATTTAATTACAATAGATATGCAACTATTTTTACGTCTAAGTGCAGCTTTGAAACATCATCTTTTGAAGCACTCTTATTACAATTAATTTAAATGCATGCAATTGCAATCACATCAAAACAATATAACATAAATATAATGTCATTGTAAGTCATATTGTATACTTTAAGATATGTGTGCAAACTCAAATACTAATAAACTTAACAAAAAGTGCCACTACGATTATAAAGAATAGAGAAAAATAATTATTTTACCAACAATATTAAAACTTAATTTATTCAGTTTTTGAAAATTGAATATTTTATTAATATTTATTGTTGTATTTCTTTATAATGAATTATTATTTTCAGATGTATTACTTAATCAAATTATCCTAGTTTTAATCAACTTCTATGAATTAGTTATATTATTTTAAAATAATTTGTTAAACCTAAATCCTAAATTGAAACTATAATTTACCAAATCAATCTACTTAATAATCATTATAATGTTTTTAATTTATGACACCGTTCCTAAATTACCAAGTGAGTATTCATAACCCACTTATTATTTGGGAAAAATCATGTGATATCTATTTAATCATTGATAGTCATTAACATTCAACTCTATATATGATATGTTATTACTTGCAAATATATATTTATAGTTAGATAAACTAGATGATAACACAATCAATATTCATGCAAGTATGATAATAATGATACGTTTTCTGATTTACGAAACCCACCCCGTATGATTATTTGACTGGTGATTGAAACCAAAATCCAAATTATTCTATCACAAGACTTTATTTGCTGACCGAGTTAATTAATCATTAGGTTTGATTGTGTTTCTTTTGTTTTCTATATTATATTATTTGATTTATAAGTCTTGACAATGTTATTTGAATTGAATTGTTTCAAATATTTTAATCAATCTATATATGTATGTAAAACTTGTGTTTACTCACCTACTAATTACAAATTACTTTTTCACATATTTTTAGAAAATGTAGGTTAGTTGGATTGGATTAGATACAAGTTTACATCTAGGATTGTGAACGTAGATTATTAAAAGACATTTGTTATGTTTGTTTGTTATCGTTTGAATGCAATGAATGTTTTGGTTAGTACTTACCAATGATAATATAAAATTAATATTACTTCAACGCATTTATTATCATGTGCTATGAGCTATTGATTCATCTTCGTCTGCCTCGACAATTCCATCATCAGTTTGGGTGTGACAATAACTGAGATCAACCTTGCTTGGGCAACCCAATATTCTCATAACATAACCTATATCCGTCATCTAATAGCCCTTACTTGCCCAAACTCCACCATATCTACCCACCACCTTTACTAGGCTCAGGGGTGTTCAAAATATCCGAATCCGAGAATCCAATCTGAAAATCTGAATCTAAAATATCCGAATTCTGAATATCCGAATTTTTGGATATCTGAAAATTCGAATTCGGATTCGGATAGTGATTTTCAAAAGTTTTGGATATTTTGATATCCGATTATCCAAAAACTAAAAACCATTTTTTTAAATTTTAGATATATATTAACTTTAGATTGTGATTTTTTAGTGTATATTGTGACTTTTATTATACGAGTTGGTTTTTATATTATTTTTTATAATATTATATGTCTAATTATTGTAAATAAATAATAAAAAAAACAAAAAATAAATTTCGGCTACAGATACAGATTCAGATACGGACACCGATACGGGCGCGAGCGCGGGCACGGGCGCGGACGGCACGGACACGACACGGACACGGACACGGACACGGACGGCACGGACACGGACACGACACGGACACGGACACGGACACGGACACGGACACGGACAAGGACACGGACACAGACACGGACACGGACACGGATACGGACACAGATACGGACACAGATACGGACACAGATACGGACACAGATACAGACACAGATACCGACACAGATACAGACACAGATACAGACACAGACACAGATACAGATACATATACAGATAAGATACAGATACAGATACAGATAAAGATACAGATACGATACAGATACAGATACAGATACAGATACAGATACAGATAAAAATACAGATATAGATACAGATACAGATACAGATACAGATACAGATACAGATACAGATACAGATACAGATACAGATACAGATACAGATACAGATACAGATACAGATACAGATACAGATACAGATACAGATACAGATACAGATACAGATACAGATACAGATACAGATACAGATACAGATACAGATACAGATACAGATACAGATACAGATACAGATACAGATACAGATACAGATACAGATACAGATACAGATACAGATACAGATACAGATACAGATACAGATACAGATACAGATACAGATACAGATACAGATACAGATACAGATACAGATACAGATACAGATACAGATACAGATACAGATACAGATACAGATACAGATACAGATACAGATACAGATACAGATACAGTTACAGATACAGATACAGATACAGATACAGATACAGATACAGATACAGATACAGATACAGATACAGATAACGACACAGATACAGATACAGATAAGATACAGATACAGATACAGATACAGATACAGATACAGATACAGATACAGATACAGATACAGATACAGATACAGATACAGATACAGATACAGATACAGAGACAGATACAGATACAGATACATATACAGATACAGATACAGATACAGATACAGATACAGATACAGATAGAGATACAGATACAGATACAGATACAGATACAGATACAGATACAGATACAGATACAGATACAGATACAGATACAGATACAGATACAGATACAGATACAGATACAGATACAGATACAGATACAGATACAGATACAGATACAGATACCGATACAGATAGAGATACAGATACAGATACAGATACAGATACATGATACAGATACAGATACAGACAGATACAGAGATACAGATACAGATACAGATACAGATACAGATACAGATACAAAGCAGATGCAGATACAGATGCAGATGCAGATGCAGATACAGATACAGATACAGATACAGATACGATACAGATACAGATACAGATACAGATACAGATACAGATACAGATACAGATACAGATACAGATACAGATACAGATACAGATACAGATACAGATACAGATACAGATACAGATACAGATACAGATACAGATACAGATACAGATACAGATACAGATACAGATACAGATACAGATACAGATACAGATACAGATACAGATACAGATACAGATACAGATACAGATACAGATACAGATACAGATACAGATACAGATACAGATACAGATACAGATACAGATACAGATACAGATACAGATACAGATACAGATACAGATACAGATACAGATACAGATACAGATACAGATACAGATACAGATACAGATACAGATACAGATACAGATACAGATACAGATACAGATACTACAGATACAGATACAGATACAGATACAGATACAGATACAGATACAGATACGATACATTACAGATACAGATACAGAACAGATACAGATACAGATACAGATACAGATACAGATACAGATACAGATACAGATACAGATACAGATACAGATACAGATACATATACAGATACAGATACAGATACAGATACAGATACAGATGCAGATACAGATACAGATACAGATACAGATTTAGATGGTGATTTTCACTTTTTGAAGTTTTCGAATATCTAAGTTTGAACACCCGTTCGAGGCTCTACCACTCCACCGTGCCCTTACACAACTCAAGCTTAAGCACAACCTTGGCAACCCAAATAATCACAAAACAAGGTTGCCACTACACATCACTAATTGTCATGATTTTAGTTTTCACGTTATTTTATTTTCTTTTCATCCGACTATTAAACTTCAACTCTTTTAATGAGAGAGTGGTCTGCGTTTGCATCAGTAGCAGAACCAACATTTTTTTCTATGGTGCTAGTATTTTCTAGTACTTTAATTAAAACAAACTAGATGTCATAATTGTTGGGTTAGTCAAATGTCAGGTCTTATGGATAATAAAGTAAAAGCTATTCTCATTGAAAAAAACACATAATAAAAATACAATATTATTAAAGTGATAATAAAATACCTTTTACAATTGTTTCCTATGAGTTTTCATGTTTTAAAAGTCCTCTATCTTATCTTTAATGACAACTTCTGTATAGAACTCTTTTTCAATATAGTAAAGGCAAGCATCTTTCAAATACTCATCATCCACTCGATTACGTAAATCCGTTTTCACATATTTCACTACTATAAAACACCTCTTATCACTAGTTTTTCAACTGGTAAAAGTAATGCTAACTTCAATAAACAATAGATCAATGAATAGCCGATATGTGTTTTTGTTTCCATCATTTTTTGGAATATTTTATTCACCACTAATATTGGTAAATATTTTATCTCCTCAAATATTATCAATGTAGTTGTCAAGCTTAAGTATAAGTTGTTCTCCTTCATCATAACTAAAATCATACAAATACATCTCAGCCAACCTTACTATCTTAGAAACATCAAAGGCATAAATTTTTCATTTGTGCCTAAACAACCATGCATGTAAGAAATCCGGTGGTTACCTCGTTAAAATGGTTGCTAAGATCTTGAATTGGACATCAAAGACCGCGTTGAAATGATCAAAGTTATAATAATGACAATTAGTGATGTTAGTCTTTTTCTTCTATATTTTTGGTCAATGTATTCACTATCCATGTCAACCATTTCAACATCATATTTTTACAAGATTTTATGACCTATTTCAAAATTGAATCACATCTTTCAAGTCTAAACATTTTTAATCGTTGCTTAGTTGCATTAGCTATTCCAATTGTGTTCACTACATATTGAATCTTTTTTCTTTGAAAAGCTTAAGACAATACATTAGTAGCCTTCAAATTATGCTTCGTCAAATGAATATAATAAATAAAATCAAATGTGTTCAAGTTCATAAGAATTCCACTTGCTTATCTTTGGTTAGCATTGTTCATACCAAATATTTTAATATATTCTAGCACTTTAATACAATAATATGTGGATATAACTTAACCAAATGCATAAATGTTTTATGATGAGAACTCTAACTTGTATCTTTAGGTTTTGCTAGAGATAGTTCTTGATTATCCCCAATGAGTTTTCATTTTTTCATGACCTATTTGTTCTTTCAAATTCTCCTTATGACTTTCTCAAAAGATATTGTTGAGCTATAAAGGATGAAACTACTGAAAACTCAGGAGTTTAACATCGGCAGCAAACTGCTAAATCAGGCCAAGTGCTAAATCGACTACTGAACTGCATATGCTGAATGTCTACTGTTCATCATATGCCAAGTAACTATTGAATTGCATATGCTTAACATCTGCTGATTAGCATATGCAGATCAACCACCGATCAACAAAGGACTCCATGAGCTACTGATCGACTACTACTAATAATAAGATTACTTGTGCTTACGACTGCTATGTTTCACCTTGTGGAGATAACATAATATTGAAGCTGTCAAATCCTATACAAAGATTATCTGTTTGATGCATACTCTGAACATATAATAGTTTATTGTTATTGTTTAGACTTCTTAGTATATAAGTTATCACACTTGAATAATAGAGGCAAGCTTTTAGCCATTTGATTGTATTTGCTGATTGTTGCTTTATTTACACTAGTTTAGTCCAGTTAATACTTTGAAAGAACCACTTGTCCATTTACGTTTCATTAAAGTATTTGTGTTATGATAGTAGGTATCTAACATAGATTCTACATCCGTTAGTTACTTATCAAAGAGGTTGTTCTTGTTAGTGTAATCCAACCCGATCCAACAAGTGGCATCAAAGCTTTCGCTCTTTATTTGCTTAAAGTTATTTATCAACAAATCACTTGTATTTTCTTTTGATCGCACTCTTAAACACCATCTTTCTTTAGATCATATATACCTTCTCAAATGACTATTGTAGCCATTTCTAGTAAGCATGATTTGGAGAATGGAACTCAAGTTAAACCTCCCATGTTTATTCCATATGATTATGTAAGGCCCCGTTCCCGGGACGCTCCCAGCTGGTCAATCATCGCTCATAAAACATATATTTACATTAACTTTAATAAAATATTGCAGCGGAAACATTTAAACAACCATTCATTTCATTATAATAATCTCTTTTGCAAAATAATACAAAATTCATTACAAAATATCGTTTGTTCACATTAGAATAAAAAACATTATACAAAAGAATGTCATCCAAAATGAGCCAAGTAGCCGCCCCGTCCTATCCTCAGCAACAATCACCTGCCAACTGGAAACACATAAAAGTCAGCATTGCTGAGTGAGTTCTAGTTTTAAAATAAAATATACTTACTTTCTTTCCAAACCGTTCTATACTTACTACATGATCAAACATCATACGTACACATAGATAATATCATTATTATTTTCATCATTCGTTCGTTAACTTTTGTTCATTCATCATACATCATTATCATTCATTTTCATTCACTTTCACTCATAAACTTCCTTACTTATATTTCGTGCGTTCGTTACTTTCGATGACATATACAGTACCCCGGGCATTATACACGAAGTTGGTTACTAGGCCTAAGGTCTAACAAAGACTTCTAACTGTTAGGACCGTTTAGGTACGGAGTACTAACTGGTTTACATGTATACCAAACCAAATAGTGCGGAATCCTATTTGATTGGTGATCCAATCAGTGAGAACGTAAGTATAATCAATCTAAGAATGAATCAAAACGTTAAGAACGGTTGTAAGATGATTAAGTGTGATCTATGAACTTGGAACAGGTCTTCTTGGGTCTCTGGACAGCTAGGGTACGATTATGTGCGTAGGGATTCGAATTGTTACGTTTTTCCACAAATTAAGTGGTATTTATAGGTTAGGGTTTTCCATTCGTGCGACTCAACCATTAGCATGGTTTTGTCATGCGACTAAAGCATGCGGTTGATCCATTCACATGACTGAAGATCCAGTCATGCGACTGAGTCAATCTCATTTCACAATCGTGCGACTGATCCATTCTCCTGGTTCAATCGTGCGACTAGTTCATTAGCATGAAGTATTCATGCGTATGGTCCATTAGCATGGTCCATTCGCATGAGAACTTCACACGATCAAGTTTAAACACCTTTCTCAATCATTATTGACTAAGAACTATGTAAACAACCACAAACCTATATAGTTAGTTCAATATGCGTTATCACACAATATACAATGAAATATTAAACATTATAAAAATCAACCACACTTTTCATTCCATTCATACCCAACCAATTATATATATGTAAGACATGAAAGACATTTTACATTAAGCTCCTAAACTAGTTACACATGCATCAGCAAACTCCCCCTTGGACCTAGTTTACATCATTGTCTTACATTCTTCATCAGCTCTTCAAACTTCTTGTACTTTTCCTCTCTTGTAGCTCCAGCATGTATCTCAAATGCGAACAAAGCCTTATAACATTTTGAAACTGGAGGGCTTGTACAATGTCTTTTGAATCATAAAACAGTGGCCACTTGTACAATGTGTATACATCATCAACAGACAAGTTAGTTAGCCACATTGGGTCAAATACCTGAATAGTATCCATTTGGCCCTCTTTTTGCAAGACTATAACAGCTTCACCTGTTCTCCAATCATAGTACCATCACTTAAAGTGTGGAGTGAAGTCCTCTGGCATTTCCCATAGAGGGATTCTTGATATTGTGCGCGGAGGACTCCACTTCAGCATTATCTTTGGATTTCCAGTAATGGAATCAACTTCAGGCTGTCTGATGTACCTCGTCGGTTGTTGAGGTCTGAAGTTAACCCACCTGGTGTGGTATTCTTTTCTCAAAGCAGCTTCAAACCAGCATGACATTTTCTTTGGGTTAGCATATAGCAACTTTAGTTTGGCCATCTAGTTGAGCTCAAAACCAGGGAGAGTCTTCAGATCATGTGGGAATCTGAAGTACTCTATTCCCTTCTCCCTCTTAACAGCATAGACATTTAGATCCTCAAAATATGACCATGCTATAATCTTTCCTGACACCTTTAGATGCTTCTTTACTTTTTAGAGCTTGGTGTAGGCACTCGGCTTTGGCGCAATGCGTTGGGCTCGGATCTCTGCAAAACAAGCCGCCCATTAAGCCTTTTTGATGTTGACATCGGCGTCTGAGGCTTGGGCTTGATCCTTATTCTTCTCGGACTCTTGCTCCATCTGATCCAGTTTTTCAAACATATCACTGACGAGAATGTCACCCAGAATGGGGACTACATTTCCCCCTCTGTCAGCATACTCTGGATAATGCTGGGCTATGACATCTTCAATCTCTATTTCGTCCACATCATTAAGCTCGTCGTCACAAGCCACATCAACGGTAGGGGCATCCTTGACAACTTCATTCGGATTTAGCCGGAACATCTCCGCAAGTTGCTCATCAGTACGGTCATGAATTATTTCTCCTTCTTCAGGAGTATAACTCACAGACCTCCTGACAATCCTTTGCAAATCAAGTATCATAGTGAATTGGGACTTGATTTGCTGTAGGGGAGGTACATCATACTCATCTTGCTGAGATGGTTGATCTGCTTGATTTAAACATTTAACACATCAATCATTTGTCAATAATCAAGACAGTTAAATAGCAAAGATATATATAAACATTAAGGACATAAGTTTAATACATGATTCAATTACATAAGATTTAAAATTACATAAACATCTAAACATTACTTTTATCTTGAATCATGGGCTCTTCTGCAGGTGGGGCTGAGGACGAGGCTCCCTGATCCTGTGCTTTCTTGGAGCGTCTTTCTTTGGTTTGTATGGCAACTGATGTAGCCACATCACCTCCTTCCTCATCGTCTCCTCCATCTTCCTCTCCTGCTCCATCATCATCTCCTTCTTCTGTCTCATCCTGATCATCCTCATCCTTATCATCATCATCATCTCCCTCTCTGATCTTGAGAGGCTCATCTTTACTACCTTTGAGCCTGAACATGACGGTCTTGTTTGTAGCCTCCAACTCCCCAATCCTCTTAGCTGATTGGTCGTTTTGCTCTTGGAGTTGGGCAATCTACTGAGCTTGCTGAGATATCTACTGAGCTTGCTAAGATATCTGCTAAGCTTGGGTCGCAATAAGCTCTGCAAGCTATCGTAGTTGGGCAGCTCTCTCTTCATTAGCCACCAATAGCTTCAGCACCATTCGGTTAAGTGCTGATAGCTGTTCCTCTACCCCAATGGGGGGGGGGGCAGAGATGATCCTAAAGTGAATGATGGGTGGGATGATGGTCAGGCTTGGTGGCTGGTGGTGGTAGTGGTGGCAGTGGTGAATATGGGTGGTGGTATATGAGTGGGTGGAGTAGTAGTAGTGGTGGTGGGTGAGGTAGTGGTAGGTGGAGGTGTGGTAGTAATGGTGGATGGAGTGGTAGTAGTGGTGGTAGGTGAGGTAGTGGTGGTGGTGGTAGCTGTGATGGCAGTGGGGAAGAGGTAGTAATCAACATGTACCTCCGTCTCTTGGGCTTCATCCCGTGGGGCTGAGCCATCCTCTTTTTCCTCGAACCCCTCGAGGAGGATGCTCCCCTTGGGATGCTGGGCTGAGCTGGAGTGTAGGTTAGATCAGTCATAGTCTCCCCAGACTCGCCCGGGTGTCCACCAACCGCCTGAATCCCTCGTTTGGTGGCAACCACCTTGCTGCCCACCGTTCGATTCAACGGCTACTCATCCTCCTCCTCCTTCTCATGAGGACAGAAATCCTAATGGAAACCAGCTGTATCAGCTTCTCCATGAGTGGGTGATGCAGGTGTAACATCTGTAGTGGTGGCCCTAGATGGAGTGGGGCCAGTGTCTTCACCATCATCATTGTTATCATCCTCCTAGTCATTAGTGGGGAGCACTATCTGCTTAGTGTCTGAGTCACTATCATCGTAGCGTCACTTCCTTCATGCCGGCGCCATGTAGTCTTCACGGCCAGATGCCCAAACAGCCGCCTGATAGGGGGTTTCACTTGCTTCCCCCTGTACACCTTCATCCTGTCTAAGGTGGTATCGTCCATCACCTCAAGCACCACGACATCCTCCTTCTCCTTTGGCAGCGAAGGGAGCTTTGGTCAATAATCATCTGCATAAAGCAAGGGTACATGCAAAAGCCCTCCTTGCCCTTCGCCTCGATGTTCTCCACTAGGTAGGTGAAGATCATCCTGGAGAAGCTGAACGGATTGTTCAGCACCAACGCCACAAAGGCGTTCTGAATCTGATCAGATAGCTCATCGAAGCCTCCCTTCCTTGAGGCAATGCACTTAAGCAGCACATGGGCCAAGTACTTAAATTGGGGGCACAGGTTGCTCTTGTTGAGCACACCTGTGTTGATAAACCGCGAGTACTTGGCCCGCAGAAAACAGCCTCGTACAGTCAGCGGGGTGAAGTCGTGTAGGACAATCAGCATCGTCTCCAAACTCCAAAACTATCCTGAGATCTTCCTCGGTGATCTTTATAGGCTGACCAAAAATGGAGCTCCTGATATAGTGGGGCTCTGAGGACCTGTCAACGACTGTGCTTTCCCTGAAAGCCTGCTGAACAGAATGGTACAGAGTGCACGGAGTTGATATGGCATGGAAGATCCTCGTTCTTCGTAAGAATGTAATAATACCAGAGAAATCAGCCGCATCCCGGAAGGTCAGATCCAGATGAGCACAAATGTTATGCTTCATGCTCATAGTCCAACGACTCGCCATGTGTTCACATTAAAAATAAACGTTAGAGTGTGTCATAAAGTAACAATTTGATACATTGGACTTGAAAGCTTCTGTTCTGTCTTGCAAATGAACTGTGCGACTGAAATCTACTCGTGCGAATGAGCTCATACGTACGACTGAGCATGCGACTGAGATTAGTCGTATGCTATCCTATGCGTTTACACCAGTCGTGCGACTGAACTCATACGCATGGCTCAGTCGTGCAATTGAGCCATTCGCCCAGCTCAGTTGTGCGATTGAAGTTCATCAGGGTGTCCATTCGTATGACAGACTGTTTGTTCAATTCAAATTCAAATTTTGAGCAAAACATACTGTTAGACGTCGTGGTTTGGCTCATTAGTCTCACAAATGACCGACATAACACCTAATAACCTTTTATTGAACAATGTACTTAGTTTTATTGGTTTCTTAGGCAAACTAAGTCTCGGTTAACTTTAGGGCTTATTCAGTCGATTTAGGGCATGAATTGATTGAACTTTTGGGTGAAAATCATCGCGAATTACCTGGATAAACACTAGCAATCGTTAAATCACAACAATCAATAGTTTAGAATAGTCAAATGAAAATCGGGCAGTGTAACGGTACTTCGTGCGAATTAGGTGCGATTTGGGGGTGATGAATGTCTGCAACTGACTCCCCTTCTATTTATACTAGGGTTTCCTTCAGTCGTGCGACTGAACTCAGTCGCATACTTGATTCGTGCGACTGAGGATCAGTCATGCGACTGGCATAGTCGGTCACCTTCAGTCGTGCGACTAGATTTCAGTCGTGCAACTGTGTCATTCGGTCACCTCCATTCATGCGATTGGTTCATTTTGTGAACCAATCGTGTGAGATTACCCATGCTAATGGTCCAATTGCATGTCTTGGCCATGCGTGTGGTTTAGTCGTGCGATTGGGCTCATACGTATGGTTCAATCGTACGGTTGTTTCATATTCATGGTCCAGTCGTGCGAATGGGCTTATACGTATGGTCCAATCGTACGACTGGTCCATACTCATGGTTCAGTCGTGCGAGTGGGCTCATACTTATGATTTTGACTTTATGACCATTTGACACTTGACCCTTTTAACTATTGATAAAACATTTCAAGCATTCGATCATCACAAACATGACCATTTTAACTTAGAGAACTTTTGATCACCACAGACGTGATCCTTTTAATATTTGAAAATCTGTTTGGTCACCTCAGACGTGACCCTTTTTAGTGATTAAATCCCAGACAGAATTCCAATGCATAGTCCGACGTTTAACAACTAAACTGACAAAAAATTAAACGAATGAAACAACTAGGACTAAAAGACAAAACTCAAACAATTTTTTTATAATTTTGTGTGAGGTCAAAATCCTAAGATAGATATCTAACAGATTTGTTTCTCGAACAGATAGCTTCAAGTTATTTTGACCATAAGTGGAACGATTCATTATGGAATCATACAGGTAAATCAAATAGGAGTGTTAGAGAATTGCAAACCGTACTCCGGCATTTGCTGTTGAATCCAGATGATCTGTGAACAACAACTTGCAGCAGCAACATATTCAGCTTCACAGGTTGACAGAGCAACCGAGGTCTGCTTCTACACTGCCAAATGACTAGTCTTCTCCCAAAGAACTAACATCCCGCTGATGTTGACTTATAGTTCATTTTGCGACTGCCGTAATCCGAGTCACTATACGCTGTAAGCTCGAAATCATCATCATGAGGATACCACAACCCAAGTGTTGGAGTACCCTTCTGATAACGAAATATTCTTTTAACTCTGATGAGAGATCCGATCATTCCCGGTACATGGTGGCATCAACCAGATCACCACTTTCGTCGGGTGCCACATCGTGGTTTGTAGCAAGTGGAGTCCCAGCCGCGGAAGCATTCTCCATATCGAACCGACTGAGAATATCGCCTACATACTTGGTTTGATGTAGGAAAATTCCCTTAGGAACTTCATTTATCCCATGGCACTCATCTCAAATTCTGCCTTCATTACTACCTCAAATTCTTTACACAATTCTTCATTTTTGGACCCGAAGATTATGTCATCAACATAGATCTATACAAGCAGTAGGTCACCATCCTTTTCTTTGATAAACAATGTAAAATCAATCACCCCTCTCTAAAAACCTTTTTACACAAGATGAGATAAGAGCTTCTCATACCATGATCTGGGGGCTTGATGAAGCCCGTATAGAGCCTTGTCTAGCTTGTAAACTCTGTCCCGATGATACGGATCCTCAAATCCTTCAGGTTGATTGACATACACCGTCTCTCGGATTTCACCATGAAATAATGCACTCTTCACATCAAGCTGATAGACTTTAATCTTCATATACAATGCATAGGCTAGGAAGATACGGATGGCTTCAATTCTTGCGACAGGTGCAAACACTTCGTTGTAATCGATTCCCTCGACTTGTCGAAATCCTTGAACTACTAGTCGAGCCTTGTTTCTGATAATGACCCCTTGGTCATCCTTCTTGCATTTCAAAACCCATTTAGCACCAATGACCTTAGCACCTTTAGGTCTATCCACCAGAGTCCACACTTCTAACTTTTTGAATTGAAGAAGTTCTTCTTGCATGGTACTCACCCAAGCCTCATCATTTAAGGCGTCACTTACATATTTTGGCTCAAATTGAGACACAAAACATCGATAATCACCATTATGAAGTTAGCTTTTTTCCATGACTGAGGCATAATCAACTGAATATAGCTGATTTCTTCCCCGTTAGTTCATTCTTTCACTAAGTTTTTAACTATGTGTGAAGAACTAGTCCAGCTGTGTAGTTTTTGTTTTAATGAATTTACTTCTACTTCCAAAACTTCTTTTTCCTTTTTAGTTTCTTCAAGAGAGTTTAAATAGAACTTGATGTCATTTGCTTGGTTAAAGGCCACAACTTCGGTTTCCCTAAGTTGTTTATTTAACAATTGTTTTTCTCTTTGTAACTGTGCTCATTTAGTTTTAAAATGCGATTTGCTTTTGTGCACAGTTGCAAATCCTTTACTAAGCTATCGTTGTGATCTAATAACCTAGCAAATTTCAAATCTATGCTTTCCCTAAATTTATTACATTCATAACAAGCATGATTGTCAAAGAGTTGGTATTTAGTATTTACCTATGAAGATTCAGTTGAATCTACCATCAGTGGAGGAGGTTGACTCTTCAGCTGCCGGATATTCTAAACATGTCATTTTGGTATCTTCTTCAATCAAGGGTTTGACCACTTTCGCAGTATCTTTAGCATCTGACATTGCTAGTTCGACTACGATATCCTCTTCACTTTCAGTATCATCATCCAACACCTCGACATTTGCAATGTTAGATTCTCCCGGAGGGAAAATTTGAAGGTCCAATCTTGTCCTTCGTCACCTTGAGCAGTCAAGGCCTTTGTCTCTATACTAGACGAGGTAGTTCCACCTATTGGTAGGTCCAATCTTCTTGGGTTTTACACACTCACGTTTAAAGTGCCCCTTCTCTCCGCAGTTGAAACAGGTAACTTTGGACTTAAAAACCAAACGTAGTGTCTTTATTGGCTATCAAGTTCTATCCCGTCTTCTTAACAAACTTTTTAGCTCTTCGCACAGCACTTGCCAACACCCACATTATATCCATTCTTTCAAGCTCGTTCTCATCGACCTGTTCGTAATCTTCATCGGCTAGGTGGCAGTTACCAATCTTTCCTGCAACCAAACTATCATACGAGTGAACAATAGCTGCTAATAGATCCATATGTTCTTTAGCCACCTCCGCAGTGATATTTGTTAGGACCGTGTACCGGACGAATACTAACAGATTTATGCGTGTACCGAATCAAATAGTGCGGAATCCTATTTGATTGGTGATCCAATCAGTGAGAACGCACGTAGAATCAATTAAAGATTGAATCTAAACGTTAATAACGATTAGAAATCGATCTACTGCGATCTATGAAGTTGGAACAGGTTACTAGAGGTCTCTGGACGGCTGGTACGTGTAGGTATCGAAATATTCAAAGTGTCACTTTTTCCACGATTTAAGTGGTATTTATAGGTTAGGGTTTGTCATTCGGGCGACTGAACCATTAGCATGGTTCAGTCGTGCGATTGAGTCATGCGGTTGATCCATTCGCATGACTGAGTGTTCAGTCGTCCGACTGAATCAATCTCATCTTTCAATCATGCGACTGATCTAGTCTCCTGGTTCATTCGTACGACTGGTTCATTAGCATAAAGTTATACATGCGTATGGTCCATTAGCATGGGCCATCGCATGTGAACTTCATATGATTAAGTTTGAATATATTTTTCAATCATTATTTGACTTAGATCTATTCAAACAACCACAAACCTATATAATTAGTTCAATAAGCGTTAACCTACTAATCAATGAAATAATAAACATTATAAGCACAACCACACAATGTATTTCATTAAGTACTTATTCAATTACATATGTGTAAGACAATAAAGACATTTTACATTAAGTTCAGAAACTAGGGACACATATATCTACAAACTCCCCCTTGGACCTAGTTTCATCTAATGTCTTACATCCTTCATAAGATTCTCATACTTCTTGTACTTCTCTTCTCTTGTGACTCCTGTATGTATTTCAAAAGCAAAACAGAGTCATATCACATTCTGAAATTGTAGAGCTTGTACAATATCTTGTGAGTCATAGAACAATGGCCACTTGTATAATGTATAGACATCATCAACAGACAAGTTAGTAAGCCACATCGGGTCAAACACCCTGATGGTTTCCATAATACCATTCTTGTTCAACACTATGGCTGCCTCTCCTGTTCTCCAATCATAGTACAACCATTTGAAGTGTGGAGTGAAGTCCTGTGGCATTTCCCGTAGAGGGATCTTAGACATTGTGCGTAGAGGACTCCACTTCAGCACTATTTTTGGTTTTCCAGTTATGGCATCAACCTTAGATCGTCTGATATACCTCGTTGGTTGTTAAGGTTTGAAGTTGACCCATCTGGTGTAGTACTCTCTCTCTTTAGAGCTGCTTCAAACCAGCTTGACATCTTACGAGGGTCAGCGTATATCAATTTCAACTTTGTTAACTGGTTAAGCTTAAAACCAGGAAGAGTCTTCAGATCGTGTGGGAATCTGAAGTACTCAATCCCCTTCTCACGTTTAACTGCATAAATGTTGAGATCTTCAAAATATGCCCACACTATGATTTTACCAGACACCTTGTGATGTTTCTTCACTTTGTAAAGCTTGGTGTAGACAAAATTGACATTGAAGCACCGCGTTGGGCTCTTATTTCTTCAAAGCATGCAACCCATTCAGCCTTTCTGATGTTGACTTCAGCGTCCGAGGCTTGGGCCTGCTCTTTATTCTTTTCTGACTCTTGTTCCATTTTATCCAGAGTCTCGAAAGTATCACTAACAAGATTGTCGCCCAGATTAGGAATGACATTACCCTCATTGTCAGTGTACTCTAGATAATGTTGATCTGTGACATCTCGATCTCATCGACATCATGAAGCTCATCGTCACTTTCCCCTTGGACTGTAGGAGCATCCTTCACAATCTCGTCGGGATTTAGTTGAAACATTTCAGCGAGTTGCTCGTCGGTGAGATCATGAATTATCTGTCCTTCTTCAGGAGTGTAATTCACCAATCTCCTGACTATCCCCTGCAGATCAAGAATCATTGTGAGTTGAGTCTTGATCTGTTATAGGGGAGCAACATCATATTCATCTCCTTGAAAATTTGGATCTGCTTGATTTAAAACATGTAACACATCAACCATTAGTCAACAATCAGAGCAGTAAACATCAATAATAAATATAAACATTAATTACATTAATTTGATACAATATTCAAATACACATGATTTTAAATAACATAAACAACTATGCATTACTCTTGTCTTGAATCATGTGCTCCTCTGCTGACGAGGTTGAAGCAGAGGCACCTTTGTCTTGAGCTCTCTTGGCCCTCCTTTCACTTGCTGATGTGCACCCATAGCAGAAGTATCTCTTTCTCCTTTGTCATCATCATCATCATCACCCGCATCATCACCTCCCTCTGTATCATCACCATGATCATCATCATCAGCATCCTGATCATCATCACTATCATCATCATCTCCATCATCTCCATCACCTTCTCGGATCTTTAGAGGCTCATATTTGGATCACTTCAGTCTTAACATAAGCTTCTTCTTCTGGGCCTCTAAATCCTGTATCCTCTGTACTGAGGATGTATGCATCTCTCTCAGCTCTGTGATCTCTTGGCTTTGAGCCTCAATCCTCTGAATGGATAAGGCATGTGTCTCATGCAGCTCCTCAATCTGTTGATCCTGAGCCTATATCCTCTGGGCTTAGGATACATTGTGCTCCATCAGCTGATTAAGCTGAGAGGCTCGCTGTTCATCCATCTCCAGCAGCTTCAGCACTAACCGATTAAGGTTAGTCAGCTGCTCCTCCAACCCGGCAGATGGGTAAGAGGATCCAAAAACAGGTGGGACCTATGATGAGGTCTCGGCTCCATGGCTGGTGGTGGTGGTAGTGGATGTAGAGAAGATTAGGGGTGGTATAGATGTGGATGGCTATGGATGAGCTGTAGTGGTGGTGGATGGAAAGTGGGTAACTGGTGGAGTGGGTGTGGTAGTGGTGTATGAGGTGGTAGTAGTGGTGGGTGGAATGGTGGTAATGGTGGTAGGTGGAGTGGTGATAGTGGTGGCTGTACGTGGAGTGGTGGAAGTGGTGGTAGTAGTGGTGGTGGTGATAAACGTCATCCTCCTCCTCTTCTTCTTCATCCCGTGGGGATGAGCCATCCGTTTCTTCCTCGAGCCCCTCAAGGTGGATGCGCCCCCTAGGACGTTGGGCTGATCTAGGGTGTAGGTTGGATCAGTCATAGTCTCCCCAGACCCTCTCGGGCATTTACCAGCCACCCTAATCCCTCGCTCGGTGGCAACCACGTTGCTCCCCACCGTTCGAGTCAACGGCTCCTCATCTGACTCCTCCTCCTCATCAAGTTGGAAGTCCTGATGGAAACCTGCTACCTCTGTCCCACCTTGGGTGGATGCTGGAGATTCTATATCAGTAGTGGGGGC
The DNA here is from genome assembly GCA_025506515.1 of Flaveria trinervia. Classification (NCBI taxonomy): domain Eukaryota; kingdom Viridiplantae; phylum Streptophyta; class Magnoliopsida; order Asterales; family Asteraceae; genus Flaveria; species Flaveria trinervia. The sequence continues at coordinate 40,609,317 of CM046454.1, read as the reverse complement.
CCTCAATTGAGTGAGCCCTGCATCTCCACCATCACCGCTATCATCGTTGTCAGAATCATCGTCCGGGAGCACAAGTTGCTCAACATCAGAATCATTGTCTGCGTGGTGCCATTTTTGCCTAGCTAGCACCACGTAATCAACCTGGGCTAGATGCCCAACACCAAGGGTTTGACCTGCTTTCCCGGTAGACCTTCATGCGGCCTAGTGTCCTGTCATCCATTACCTCCAACAACACCGCATCTTAGCTCTCCTTAGGTAGAGAGGGTAGATTCTCAGCAATGATCATTTGGAGAAATCTAGGGTACATGCAAAAACCCTCTTTACCCTTAGCCTCCAGATTCTCTATCAGATAAGAGAATATCATGCTCGAGAAGCTGAAAGGGTGGTTCTGAACCAGTGCCACATAGGCATTTTGAATCTGGTCTGAAAGATCATCAAACCCACCCCTTCTCGAACCCAAGCACTTCAGGATGACATGTGCTAAGTACCTGTATTGGGGACACAGGTTGCTCTTGTTGAGCACACGTGCATTAATATCCCCACCATACTTCATCCTTAGGAAGCACCCTCGCACTGTCAATGGGTGAAGTCTTTTAGGGTGATCAGCATCGTCACCCAGGGCAAGTACACGTCGTATATCCTTAGCTGTGACCTCGATCTCCTAACCAAAAATATTACTGCGGATGTTGTAAGGCTCGTGTGTATGATCAACCGATGCTCCATCCCAGAAGGCCTGCTGAATAGACCTATAGGGAGTGCCTGGTGTGGATATAGCCATGTAGATCCTGGATCTCTTAAGGAATGCGATAATCCCTGCAAACTCGATGCCATTCCGAGTAGTGGCATCTAAATGAGCACATATGTTGTGCTTGGAGTTGATGGACCACCTGTCAGCCATAGATCTGTAATACAAGAAACATAGACGTTAGATCACCACATATCAAAAATTAATTCTAATTAGCTTGGTTGAATTCAGTCTGGTCAATCATGCGATTGAACCATGCGACTGTGTTTACTCGGTTAACGTGGCATGCAATTGGGTTCAATCAGGTGACTGAGCAGGCGACTGAGTTCAATCGGGTGACTGAGCCTGCGATTGGTTCAGTTGGCTGACTGAGCTCATTCGTATTATCCATTCGGCCGATTCAGTCATTCAACCAGCTCAATCGCGCGATTGGAGTTCATCCTGGTGTCCAGTCGCATGACCCACTGTTCGGTCGACTGAAATTCGAATTTGAAGCAAATCTTCAAATTAGACGTCGTTTATTGGTTCCTTAGACTCGCAATGATTATACTAATAACCTAATAACCTTTATTTTAACATTTTGCATAGTTTAGTTAGGTTATTTGTCCATTTTCAGTTACGGTTCTTGTAAAGGCCGAGAATCACAAATTAGGGCTTAAATCAAACAAACTTCGGTTACATAACACCGCATTGTACCTGTATAACAAGTAGAACTCGTTAGAATGTTGAAATTTGGAGTGAAAATCGGTCAGTGAAAATTTCGGCAGAGTAACGGTACAGTGTGTGATTTTAGGGCGATTAGGGAGTGATGAGGTTATGCGATCGACTATGGCCCTATTTATACTGAATCTGGTTTCAATCGGCCGACTGGACCCATTTGCTTTGTTCATTCGGGTGATTGGACCTCAGTCGTGCGATTGGTTCAGTCGATCACATTCAGTCGGCCGACTGGATTTCAGTTGGGCGACTGACTCATTCGCACAGCTCCATTCGGTCGACTGGCTCAATTTGATAAGCCATTCAGGTGAATGGTTCATACTCATGTGCCATTTGGCTGACTAGTGCATGAGTATGGTCCATTCGTACGGTTGGTCCATACTCATGGTCCAGTCGTGCGATTGGATCATACTCATGATTTTGACTTTATGACCATTCCACACTTATACCCTATTAACCTTTAATTAGACGTTTGAAGCACTCGATCATCTCAGACATGATCATTTTAATTTAGAAAGCTTTTGATCACCTCAGACGTGATCCTTTTAGGTGATTAAAACCCCTATTGAATTCCATGGCGTAGTCCGATATCTAACTAACTGAATTGACAAAATTGAAACAAATAAAAGACTTAAAACTGAAATAAAAAACTAAAACTTGTTTTTGAGGTTTTGTGAGGTGTATAGCCTAAGATAGAAATCTAATGAATTCGATTCCTGAAAAGGTAGTTTCAATTCTTTTTAACCATAAATGGACCAATTCAATTTGGAATCATATAGGAAAGTCAAATCATTTGGGACATGTTATCAACACCTTTTAATGCTTAATTCTTGTTTTTCATCTAGAGTCATTAGCAAGTTTAGGAAATCATACTAGTACTATTAGATCCCCATATTGATTTGGACTTTCAAGAATTGTAGCCACGATGATTGTCAGTATACTGGTCTTCTTAAATCCATACACAGACTTTTGACACAGATTGGTGATAGTTTAAGGTTTGATTGTTTCAACAGGCATTTGTGGATCTCACACTTATTTGGTAATCAATATTACTCAGGAGATTTTTGAGCGGTTTTAAGGTAGTTTTCAAGAAGAAACTATTCTTAGAACTTTCAAAGAGAAGCCAAGCCTCAAATCAATGCCACCGCATAGCAGAGAGGCGGCAAAACAACAATGAATTCTAGAATATATAGATTATGCTTATCCTCAGGTCAGTGCCATCGCACAGCAGAGAGGCACATAACCTATCTTCTTGTTTGAGCAAGTTTAATCTTTTTGCACAGATCTCACCAAAAGCATAGGTTATTAGTTTGATTGCTTTTGCATTTTTCATGTGCTTTTGCTCATATTTTGGTCTTACGCTCACGGCGTTTATTCTGCTCGTCACCCCTTATTGGAATTTTGTTGATTGTGTTAACCAAGGATAACATGATAACCCACAACTTTTTGAACAACTTAGTTTGTTCTTGAGATCACCAACAAGGTCTATTAATCTATTGTATTTAATCTACCGACATTTCATCTGTGGTCTAGCAACCTCTAGGCGTACTTTCTTTGTGTTACCTTAGTAGTAGCTAGTTTTACTATCATTTTTCCTTTTATATTGCCCAGACTCCACAGACTTATACTTTGAATTTCGCATCTTATTCAATTTAACCTTTTAAAGTCCCAATTGGTTTGTTCTTGTGTACTATCATTTTCCAATATCATTGAATCGGTATCACAGATACGATCTAGTTTCTATCAGCTAGCCTCTCCTCCTCCCTCGTTTTTTTAAATGTTACTAACTAAACCTATTCTCCCCTAAAATTCTAAAACCGTAACCGATTTACGCTTTTTAGGATTTTAATAGGGGACGAAATAACACCAAAATTAAACAAATAAATAAAAAGTAAAATTAAAAGAAATAGAGACTATACGCATCGGACTACACATGGTCATCTTCAAGAATTACGTCACTTTTATTTTAACGCCGTTGACCTCTAACAAATATAGAAAACGTGGTTTATATTAAGCCTTTGTATAGAGGTCAGCGCGTTGAAAATCAGTATTTATTTTAACCACATGGATTAGGTTCTTTTCAAAACAATCACATATAAAGTGATATTTTATGCCGATGTGTTTGGTCTTAGGATGTTGGACCGGATTTTTAGTTACTGTAATTGCAGCAGAGTTATCAACAAAGATAGGAGTAGAAGAGAAATTCAACCGTAGTCCCGCATTTGCTGTTGAATCCATATGATTTGTGAACAGCAGCTTGCAGCAACAACGTATTCGGCTTCACAGGTTGACAAAGCAACCGAGGTCTGCTTCTTACACTGCCAGGTCACTAATCTCCTCCCAAATAATTGACATCCCGCTGATGTAGACTTGTAGTTCATCTTGCAACCACCGTAATCCGAGTCACTATACACCGTAAGTTCAAAGTCATTGTCATGAGGATACCACAACCCAAGTGTTGGTGTACCCTTTAGATTACGGAATATCCTTTTAACCCCTATCTGATGGTTAACTTTTGGCTTTGCCTGATATCTTGAACATAAACATGTTACTTACATGATATCAGGTCTTGAGGCAGTGAGGTACATGAGAGATCCAATCATTCCTCGGTACATGGTGGCATCAGCCTAATCACCAATCTCGTCGGGTGCTACATCATGGTTTGTAGCAAGTGGAGTCCCAGTTGCGGAAACATTCTCCATGTCAAACCGACTGAGAATATCTCCTATATACTTGATCTGATGTACGAAAATCCCTTTTGGTGTCTGATCCACCTGTAACCCGAGAAAAAATTTCATCTCTCCCATGGCACTTATTTCAAACTCAACCTTCATTACTGCTTCAAACTCTTTACATAGATCTTCGTTCTTGGACCCGAGGATTATGTCATAGACATAGATTTGGACTAGCAGTAAATCACCATCCTTTTCTTTGATGAACAGTGTACAGTCAATGACACCTCTGCGAAAATCGTGTTTCACAAGGTGAGTCGAGAGTTTCTCATACCAGGCCCTGGGAGCTTGATGAAGCACATATAAATCCATGTCGAGTTTGTAAACTCTGTCCCGATGTATGGATCCTCAAACTCCTCTGGTTGACTGACGTACACTATCTCTCAGATTTCACCATGAAGGAATGCACTCTTCACATCAAGTTGATAAACTTTAATATTCATGTATGATGCATAGGCAAGGAAGATACGGATTGCCTCCATTCTTGCCATGGGTGCAAACACTTCATTGTAGTCTATGCCCTTGACTTGTCGAAATCCTTGAACAACAAGTCGAGCCTTGTTTCTGATGATCATGCCTTGATCATCTTTCTTGTATTTCAAGACCCATTTTGTGCCAATGACCTTAGCACCTTTAGGTCTATCCACCAAAGTCCATACTCCTAACTTCTTGAACTGAAGAAGTTCTTCTTGCATGGAACTCACCCATGCCTCATCATTCAGGGCTTCACTAATAAACTTTGGCTCAAATTGAGACACAAAGCAACGATATGCATCGTCATAAATGTATCCATTTTCCATCACCGAGGCATAATCAGCTGAGTACAGCTGATTTTTGGTCTGAACTTCTGATCTCACATCCCCAATGACATTATCCAAAGGATGATAAACATGTATGCGTGATCCAGGAGTGGTTGGAACAACTACCTTAGAATCAAGATTATGAACATTTGGTTCAGTATCTAAGGCAGTAGGAGTCTGCGGTTTCGAAGACTCAAAGGCATCAATGTCAAATGCTTGTGGACTTGCTCTAGGAGGAACCTATTGTTCTTCAGTAGCCTAATCATTCTCCACGTCTTCATCATCAGAGGAAGGGTCACATCCCTCGAGTGCTCCCCCTGAGTTGGTAGATGAATCACCTTGTAAACCGAATGATGTAGATTCCTGAGATGGTGTGTTTAGAACATCATACATCATCTTTGTTGCTAACTCATCATCAGACATGGAGAGTGGGATGTTGAAGGACTTGAAGAATCCATCATAGTCAAAAAAGAAGAAGGGTCCTTTTCCAGCAGGTGGTGTGGTGTATCTCTGAACATCAACGTTACACCACACTTCTACTTGACCCGTTGAGTTGTTGTAAACTCTCTTGTTCGGTATATTGTATCCTAGAAAGATACCTTCATCATCCTTCTCGGTGAATTTTCCCACCTGAGTCTTCTTCAGTAGGGTGCATGGAGCGCCAAATGGCTCGAGATACTCTAGATTAGTTTTACGTCATTGTAGTAACTCGTTACACATCTTTTCATGGCGTTTAACTACCAGAACTCGATTTAGCGTATAACACGCATTTGCAACTGCTTCATCCCAGAATTGGATAGGCAGTTTCGAGTTTGCTAGCATCGTCCGTGCTGTCTCTATCAAGCTGCGATTCTTCTTTTTAGTAACGCCGTTCATCTGAGGAGTGTAGGCAGAAGTGAACTGATGCACAATTCCCTTTTCCTTGCAGTAAGCCTCCATCCATTGATTCTTGAACTCGGTTCTGTTGTCTGAGTGCACTTGTCGTACCTTCAACTTGTATAGGGACTCCAGAGTAGTTACTAATTCCTTGAATGACTCAAATGTTTCTGATTTGGATTTCAGAAACATCACCCAAGAGAATCTTGAGTGGCCATCAGTGACTACATAGCAGTACAAGTCACCTGCGATGCTTCTTGTACTGACTGGACCAAACAGATCCATGTGAAGAAGTTCAAGAGGAAGTTAAATGGAATGAACTTTCTTTTCATTATGAGACTTCTTCGTGTTTGCCCTTCTTGCATGCAACACAGAAATCAGGAAGTTGGAAGTTTTTAACATTAACTACTCTCACTAGATCATTCTAGATCAAGTGATTCATCTTCCGTGGATTAATGTGTCCCATTCTCGTATGCCAGGAGATGGAATCCTTCTTAGTAGCTTTTGACAAGAAGCACTAAACTTCATGATTCGTTGTGGAGGCCTTTAATAGATCCAAGACATAAAGGTCCATATATCTTGAGGCAGACATTAAGACTTGATCCTCTGGGATCACATAGTCCCTTTTCAGGACATAGCACTTGTTGTCAAATACTACCTTAAAACCTTTATCACAAATTTGAGAAACAGAAAGCAAATTATTTTGAAGTTGTTGAACATAGTTTACCTTGTCAAACTTCACTTTCTGATTACCTACTTCCCCTTGAGCTTTGATGTACCCACCTTTATTTCCACAAATGAAAGATGACCTTCTTTTATCTGTTTGACGTTTGATAAGAGAGCCCTATTCCCTATCATGTGCCTGGATGCTCCACTATCTATAATCCATGTGTTGGTTTCAGCATTATAGCAAACACCCTGCACATTCAATTGAAAACATTAGTTCAGGTTAGGGACCCAATCCTTTACCAGCTTGGGTGTTCCAGAGGCATCACATATCATAAATGTAACCCATTGACCGTTCGAGGGTGAGGGAAGCTCAATTGTTTTCTTGTTCTCATTATTAGACATTGAGGTTGATTTTTCTTTCCACAAGCCCGCCTTGTGTAAGGCTTGTTTGTGATAAACAGACGACTGGCTAATGGGTTGAACTTTAGGTTCACTAGCCCTTCTAGGTGGAGTCACTGAGTTCTTCTTAGAAGCACTAGGTTTTGGGGCATCGAAGTTCAACTTTCCTCCTCGGTGTCTGATAGTAAGGACAGTTAGACGCAATGTGTCCATACTCTCCACAGTTGTAGCATGATCTGCTTTCTACTTTTTGATTTAACTGTTTGGGTGGAGAAGTGTCTGACACATGTGTGACCTTACTCTGTTTGGGTTTTGACTCTTCTTGTTTAGATGTGTTGTCTAGTTTCACAAATTAATTGCTTCATTGGTTTTAACATCTTTTCCATTTTGTTTACCTGGACTTGGACTTGACACACGTGGTGGTTAACATGTTTGGTCTTTTTGGGTTCAGAATTGACTGTTGTTGAACCAGACTTTATACTAACCTTTTCAAACTCTTTGTCTAGATTAACACTAGGCATTTTACCTTTTGCCGTTGAAGTGACCTCCTTTTGTTTAGTACCAGATTCATTTGATTTACAAGTGGAATCTGGATCACTTACAAGAGGAGTGGACACCACATGATCCTTTATTGGATTGTTATAGATTGGTTTACATTTTGCGTTCATCAAGATATCATGTGTGGTGGAACCACTTTATAACCCAATCCCTCCCCGTTGTTTCTCTCTCTCTCACTAAGTTTGAACAATATGAGATGAACTTGTCCAACTGTGCAGTTTTTGCTTTTGTTTCTTAGTGTCCTCTAGAGAGTTAAGATAGAACTTAATGGCATTTGATTGGTTAAAAGCTACAACTTCGGTTTCCCTAAGTTCTCTATTCAACAGTTCTATCTTTTCTTTATAACTGTGCTCATTTTGTTTAAGAATTCTGGTAGCTTCAGTGCACAGTTCCAAGTCCTTTTCTAAGTTATAATTATGATCTAATAACCTAGCAATTTTTAAATCAATGCTTTCCCTAAATTATTATAGTCAGAACAAGCATGATTATTGAAAAGTTGGCCACTAGTACTTACCTGAGAGGGTTCTGATGAATCAGCCATCAATGCAGAGTTTGGTATTTCTGGTGCTGGTGATTCTGACATTGTTGCAGTTTTCCCTTCTTCAGGCAGGTAATTGACCACTAGTGTAGTCTCTTCTGTGTTTGATATTGCGAGTTCGACTACAATATCTCCTTCACTAGCAGAATCATCATCTATATCCTCCACAATAGCGATATTGGATTCTCCCGGTGAGATAAACCGAAAGCTCCAGTCCTATCCTTCATCATCATCAGTAGTCAATGATTTAGGATCCTTGCTTGACGAAGTAGGACTGTCAGTGGGTTTATCCTGAAGATTGAAGGAGGAGAAAGGATTCCCATTGCCAGTCTTCTTTGGCTTCACACACTCTCGTTTGAAGTGCCCTTTCTCGCCGCAGTTGAAACAAGTCTCCTTGGTCTTGTCGAAACCAAAGGTAGTGTCCTTAGTTGCAACCAAGTTCTATCCGGTTTTCCTGACAAACTTCTTAGCTCGTCGGACAACACTCGCTAAGGCCCACATTATATCCATCAGTTCCAGCTCTGTCTCGTCCACTGCTCGTAATCCTCATCAGCCAGATGGCAGTTCCCAATTTTACCAGCAGTTAGTCCATCATTGGAGTGGACTACCACAACTAAGAGATCCATATGCTCTTTAGCTACCTCAACTGTGACATTACTGAAATTCTTGGTCTTCAGTTTTGCTGCATTGGCTTCAGGTACGATTTATTGGGTACCAGACGACCCTGACATTTCTGACCCTGAAGTAGAGGCTTGAGAAGGACCAATCGAGTTTGATACAAAAGCTGTCTGAAGAGGTGCTCCAGATGTTTTGGCTTGTGGAGTCATGTTGTACAGTGCTAGGTTCTGATAATAGGAAAACTTTTAGGCTTTATACTTCATCCTCAGTTCTTCTTCTCTCAGTTTCAGAATAAAGTCATTGATATCTAACTTCGTTAGCATACCATTATGTCTGAGGTTGGAGACAAATGAAACCCATTTCTCTGGTAGCCCATTTGCAAAGTTAGACACTTTGTCCTCCATTGACGTCGTTACTCCATGAGTGTGCATCTCACTCATCAAGTGGTAGAACCTATCGATAACATCATCCAGGCTTTCTTTTCCCATCGAGGAGAAGTTGTCAAACTCCTTCTTTAAAGCCTTAGCCTTTATGGCCTTCAATGATGTGTTTCCCTCATACCTTTTCTCCAATGCATCCAATAGTTTCTTTGCTTGCGCATATTCCGAGAATTGATGGAAAATATCCTTCGAAATTGAATGTGTAAGCAAAGCATAAACTTTCTTTTTAGCATTGTACTTGACTTTTTGTCCATCAGTCATGCCACCTAGTGTAAGTTTGACACCATCAGCTCCTACTAGCATGTTATACCCCATCTCTATAGATTCCCATAGATTGGGATCTACTCCATTTAAGTAGATCTCGAAATGTTGCTTCCATTTTGGGTATTCATCTAACATGATAAGCTTTGGGGGTTTGTTGTGATTCCCCACTTCATTCTCCAGTAGCAGTAAGTTCTGAATACGTGAGTCTCTCCCTGCTATGAATGCTGAGTATTGGTCCTCCATTGCTATAAACTTTAACTTTGAACCAAACTGTTTTATTTATGCGAATAAAGGTGTGTCATTGGGCTATTCATGCAATTGAACAATGAGGATGGTTCAATCGTGCGACTGAACTAATGCGGATGGCTCAGTCGGGCGAATGAACTAATTCAGTTGAATAATGCGAATAGACTGCTCGGTCGTACGAATGGGAGTATGAATGAGTCCAATCGTGCGTACGTGGGATGTGTATGAACTCAGTCGTGCGATTGAGTCAATCGTGCGACTGAACATGTTGGATTTTGAAGATTCGTAGGTTTAAGGTGTTTTGGACGTAAAAACATGAATTTCTTGCTAACCCTAATTGCCGTATGCCGGAAAAACTAAACTTTACGATCAGGAGACGTCTAAAACCGATTTGATACAAAAAAAATTGTGTTTTTGAGTGTAAAAACACAATTTTTATATCAAAACGATTGAATCACACGTAAATCTAGAGCCAAGGCTTTGATACCACTTTAGGATCGTGTACTGGACGAATACTAACTGATTTACGTGTGTACCGAATCAAATAGTGCGGAATCCTATTTGATTGGCGATCCAATCAGTGAGAACGCACGTAGAATCAATTAAAGATTGAATCTAAACATTAATAACGATTAGCAATCGATCTACTGCGATCTATGAAGTTGGAACAGGTTGCTAGAGGTCTCTGGACGGCTAGGGTACGTGTAGGTATCAAAATATTCAAAGTGTCATGTTTTTCCACGATTTAAGTGGTATTTATTGGTTAGGGTTTCTCATTCGGGTGACTGAACCATTAGCATGGTTTAGTCGTGCGATTGAGTCAAGCGGTTGATCCATTCGCACGACTGGGTGTTCAATCGTGCGACTGAGTCAATTTCATGTTTCAATCATGCGACTGATCTAGTCTCCTGGTTCATTCGTACGACTGGTTCATTAGCAAAAGTTGTACATGTGTATGGTCCATTAGCATGGGCCAATCGCATGTGAACTTCATATGATTAAGTTTGAATATATTTTACAATCATTTTTTACTTAGATCTATTCAAACAACCACAAACCTATATAATTTGTTCAATAAGCGTTAACCTACTAATAAATGAAATAATAAACATTATAAGCACAACCACACATTTTATTTCATTAAGTACCCATTCAATTACATATGTGTAAGACAATAAAGACATTTTACATTAAGTTCAGAAACTAGGGACACATGTATCTATAATATTCTCGAGGTTTTTGTCTTTAACTTGGTAGCATTAGCTTCAGGTGCAATATAATATGTACTTGATGTCGCAGACGTGTCAGACCCTGAATCTATGGTTGGTGAAGTAGCAGTTGAACTTGAAACCAATGCAGTTTGAAGGGGTGGTCCTAAACTGGCAGTTGTGGAAAAGGCGTTGTAAAGTGAAGGATTTTGGTCATACGTTCCTTTCTGTGACTTGTATTTCATCCTAAGTTCCTCCTCCCTCAATTTCAGGATGAAATCGTTTATTTCTATTTTTCCCAATATATTGTTTTGTCTCAAATTAGATACAAACGAATCCCATTTCTCTGGTAAGCCATCCGCCAAGCAGGATACCTTGTCTTCCATCGACGTTGAGACTCCATGAATATGCAGCTCACTCATGAGATGATAGAACCTGTCAATTACATCATCCAGACTTTCTTTACCCATTGAAGAGAAGTCGTCAAACTCCTTCTTCAAAGCTTTTGCCTTTAGTGCTTTTAACTAAGTATTTCTGTCATAGCGTTTTTCCAAGGCTATCCAAAGTTTCTTTGCCTATTATTCTCAGAAAATTGATGGAAAATATCTTTTGGAATAGACTTAGTTAACAGGGCATAAACCTTCTTCTCTACATTATATTTTGCCTTCTAGCTGTCAGTCATCCCTCCCAATGTTAATTTTACCCCATCTGCACCACCCGGCATGTCATATCCTGTTTCAATTGATTCCCAAAGGTTGGGATCAACTCCATTGAGGTAGATCTCAAAAAGTTGCTTCCATTATGGGTAATCATCTAACATTTTTAGCTTAGGTGGTTTGTTATGATTCCCAGTCTCATTCTCCAAAAGCAAGAGGTTCTGGATCCGTGTATCTCTACTAGCAGTGAACGCAGAGTATTGTTCTTCCATCTCGTTAACTTTAAACTTTTGAAATCAAATACTTCATTTGTGCAAATGGACCACTCGTGCGATTGAACTTATGCGAATGAGTCAATCGTGCGAATGATGTGTGCTAATGAATTCAATCGTACGATTGGATTCAGTCGTGCGTAAGGAGAGTACACTTGGAGTCTATGCAAATGAAGCTGGTTAGTCGTATGAATGAACAAGGCGACTGTGTTCAATCATGCGTATGGGAGGTGCGAATGGATTCAGTCATGTGATTGAGTCAATCGTGCGACTGAAGGCTGCTGTTTTTGCAAAAACGAAGGTTCAGACCACTTTGATGCAAAAACACGAATTTCTCACAAACCCTAATTGTTGTATGCCGAAAAACGTTAACTTTTTTACCTGGAGACGTCGAATACACTGTTTGACACAAAAAGATTGAGTTTTTGAGTGAAAAACGCGATTTTTATATCAAAGTCGATTGAATCACACGCAAATCAAGAGCTAAGCCCGAGAGTGTTCTTGACGGAAGGAAGCAGAACCAAAAACCAAGAGACAAACAATAACACGAACTATAATAAAATGGTTTCATTGATAATACCTAATGATTACAAACTCGTTACGACATAAGAATCACGACTCTTGGCAAGGGGAGATCGAGCCTGATCACCCCTCTCATCCGGCAGTACCTAGGCCACGGGCACACTCCTTAATCTCTCTACACAATGAAACTAGTATTTATAGGCCTCATCCCATATCAGATGCGACTGGGCCCATTCGTACGATTAGGCCATGCGTATAGTTCAATCTCACGACTGGACCATACTTATGGTTCAGTCTTACGAATGGCCCAATCGCACAATTGGTCCATTAGCATGGCTCAGTTGTACGACTGAGTCTCATCCATATATGCTCCTATGAATGACCCAGTTTCATGTGTTACAACATATCAGGTGTATTACATTAAGCATAGACTATTCGACAAGCGACGAACACACTATATATGACAATATATGCTCCAACAAATTCCCCCTTGGACGTTGCTTGCGAATAGTAGATAACACCTCTTATAATCTTTAGTCAATCTTTGCTCTGGTTTCCATTAGAATCAAACAAAAAACCATATTAGCCAAGGTTGTTGATCCGTCAGGTTGCTACAGATCCCTGAAAATGAATTTGGCACAATAGCTTTCGTTTACTTTGCATAATAAAATCCTATAAGCAAGATGTCCCGTATGATTGATTTTTCCAGATAATGACATGAACAGTTTTCCATTGCATCAATTTTCACAAAAGCTAACATGATTAACATTAACACCTGTAGAAATTTCCCCTCAAATTTAGCATATCCCAATATATAAACGTTGTGCTCTCCTGGCATCTTCATACGGTGTATTGGGCAAAAAGTAGAAGGTTCCAATCCACAGCTCACAATCTCAAACAAATCAGCATGCACTCAGATTCATCATCAGAAACCGGCTCACATCATCACTTTCTGATTGCGTCTTCAATTTCTCTAAACATGGATTCCCCCTAAGAATGAGAATTATCTTTGTGCAGATAAATATAACTTGATTGGCCCATAAATAGTTAGATGCTCCTGACTACACCACAAAATCAACACCGACTGCTGACATCTTCTCTTCTCTCTTTTGTGTTCTAACTAGAATCACCTATTATGAATGTACAATGAATAATGGGGTATCCTTCGAACTATTTGACAAAAGAACCTCAAGGTGAATTTGCTTCGCTCATCCTCAAATCTATGCAAAAGGTAGTTCCGGAACCATTTTTTTGGTCTGGAACACCGTTCATCGTATGACATGGCGTACAATTTTCACATTTGTGTGAGTGGATAATACGAATGATATCTTCGTGAGACTGATCATAAGACTGGTCCAGTAGCATGACTGGTCATAAGACTGGTGCAGTACCATGACTGGACATAAGACTGGTCGAGTACCATGACTTGTCATGAGACCGGTCCAATCACATTCCAATCGTACGAATGGTCCAGTCGCATTGTCCAGTCATACGAATGGTCCATTAGCATGGTCCAGTCACAGGAATGGTCCATTAGCATGGTTCAAACGCATGAATGGTCCATTAGCATGGTCCAGTCGCACGAATGGTCCATTAGCATGGTCCAGTCGCACGATCGGGTCTGCACGCAGATTTTCAGATCTGCAGCCGCCATGGCTGCCAAAAACCCTAGTCTTATGAATTATACATGAACCGAACCAAAATAGGCATCATAAGATTTGTAAGGGTGATCAAAACGTGGTTCCGGGTTCGATTTTAACCAGGAAACAACATACGTGACAAGATCTGAGCAAAACACGAAGAACATGAAGTGGGTTTAACGTCAAAGAACCTGAAATTGATCCAGAAATCAAGAGCTCGGGTTGCTAGTATGATTGCTAGATCATTCTAGCAGTAACCAGCTCTGATACCAATTGTGAAGGCACTGGATCGGTAGACATCCACGCGTGTTCTTGACGGAAGGAAGCAGAACCAAAAACCAAGAGACAAACAATAACACGAACTATAATAAAATGGTTTCATGATAAAACCTAATGATTACAAGCTCGTTACAATATAAGAATCACGACTCTTGGCAAGGGGAGATCGAGCATGATCTCTCCTCTCATCCGACAGCACATAGGCCCCGAGCACACTCCTTAATCTCTCTACATAATGAAACTGGTATTTATAGGCCTCATCCCATATAAAATGCGACTGACCTATTCGTATGATTGGGCCATGCGTATGGTTCAATCGCACGACTGGACCATACTTATGGTTCATTCTTACGAATGGCCCAATCGCATCTCTTAGTCGCACGATTGGTACATTAGCATGGCTCAGTCGTTCGACCGAGTGTCATTCGCATATGCTCCTACGAATGACCCAGTTTCATGTGTTTACAACATATCAGGTGTATTACATTAAGCCTAGACTATTCGACAAGCAACAGACACACTATATATGACAATATATGCTCCAACACTAACATTGTGCACGAAGCTGACTTCGGTACCTGGGGCAAGTAAACTTATCACTATCTTTTTTGTTTCATTCCAGACCAATGCCATATGGTATACCCTGAATATTGTGCACAAAGCTGGTTACTGGGCCTGAGGTCTATCATAGACCTTGAATATTGTGCACGAAGTTGACTCCAGTACTTAGGGCAAGCGGCAAGGATCCCATGCGTATGGTCAATCACAAGGATTAGACCCTAGTGTGCATTCTTTCGGGGCAGCCAACCCGCACACAGTTGAGCTAACACCCTTCATTGGGTGTGAACCTCCATACTTTGCTTGCAGGACTTTCTTACTTTCATTCGTTCATTAATGCATGCATTCTTTGATTACGTTCCTCTTTTCATTATCTTCCCTTTACGTTCCATAATACTTTTCATTTCATTCATCAACATTCGACGTAAAGCCATGGAAAATAAACATACATAACAAGGAAAATAAACATAACCATACAAAACATCACCATACAAGGCACCATCATACATGACATTTCAATCATCATACATGCCATAACATACCCCATACATCATCAAAGTCACTTACTTCACCCTCGGGAACATCCTAAGTCAAAGCCTACATTTCACTTTTTCCCCAAAATAAGAAAAATAAATCTAAGTCCTAAGCACATGGGCACTATGCAGGCGCATGGCCTTTCAAGTGCATGGGGAACACTTAGGCGCATGGGGAACACTTAAGCGCATGGGGAACACTTCGGGTCCACCATGATCCCCTCGGGGTTCACCACATGAACCAGAAACTATACTTCGCGTAACTAGAATGCGCACTTGGAGAACTTAGCATATAACTTCTCCTTTATTAAAGTCTCCAAAATCTCCCGAATATGACCGACTTGCTCTTTCTCGCTCTTCGAATAAATCAAGATATCATCAATAAACACAAACACCAAATTATCTAACATTGGCCAACACACTAGATTCATCAAGTCCATAAAAGCTGCCGGTGCACTAGTCAAACCAAAAGACATAACGAGAAATTCGTAATGTCCATAACACGTGTGAAACGATGTATTAGGAATATCCTGCTCCTTCACCTTCAACTGATGATAACCAGATCAAAGGTCTATCCTCGAGAACCAGCTGGCACCTTGGATTTGATCAAACAGATCATCAACTCTCGGTAAGGGGTACCTATTCTACACTGTCAACTTATTCAGTTCATGGTAGTCTATACACATCCTCATACTAGCATCTTTCTTCTACACAAATAAGATCAGAGCACCCCATGGAGAAATACTCGGTCTAATGAACCCCTTGTCCAGCAGCTCTTGCAATTGCTCCATTAGTTCCTTCATCTTAGTCGGAGCCAACGATACGGGGCCTTAGCAACTGGTTGGGCACCCGGTTTCAAGTCAATTTGGAACTCAATCTCGTGGTCCGGTGGCACTACTGGTATGTTTTTAGGAAACACTTCTAGAAAGTCACACACAACTGGTACATTGGACAGTTGTGGTGTTGGCGTATCCACATCTTTACGTATGCCAAGTAGGCACCACATCCACGCCTTATGCACTTTCCCCCCACCGCTATCGAAATCACTTTCGGGATCATCGTGACCCGATCATCATAAACCGTCACCGAACTCCCATCAAGCGCTGTCAATCAAATCATCTTCTTGCGACGGACAATGTTCGCCTCGTAGTCTGCCAACCAATCCATTCCTAGGTCTACGTCAAACCCGCCTAAGGTCATCACGAATAATCTAACAGGAAACTTGTAACCTTTTAATTCTACGTCACAACCCTCTATCATCTCAGATATCCTGGTAGACTTACCTATGGCAGTTTCTACATCAAAGGGTGTATCTATACTCCTACTACTAACAGGCAGTTTAGCACAGAAAGTAGCAGAATATAACTTTTACTAGCACCAGAATCAAATAACACAGAAGCTAGAGTTTGATTTACTAGAAACGTACCTGACACAACATCAAGGTCCATCCTAGCCTGCTCCTGAGTCATCGTGAATGCTTTGGCACTCGCCCTCTGCCCTTCACCACCAGCCTTCTTCACTGCCGAACCTTCAGCCCTCGACTTCTTGCAGTCCCTGCTCATGTGGCCCTCCCTGCCATGGTTAAAACACCTCCCTACCTTGCATTCTCTCGCCATATGACCAGGCTTCCCACACTTGAAGCACATGTTTAGTCCCCATCTACACTCGTCGATGTGCTCCCTTCCACACTTACCACATCTTTTTACCCCCCACCAGATGTAACCACTTGTCGGTCATCCACTCGTGCACTTTTGTTGCTTGGATTGGCCCCGCCACGTCCAACCCGCTTCCTATTCCAATTCCAATCACCACCACTCTTCTTGCTGACTTCAGCCACCACCACAGTTCGCTCATCATACAACCTTCCCGCCAAGTCAACCAACGACCTAAACATGCTCGCTCGGGCAGGGATCATTTGCCTACGGATATCGTGAGCAGCCCTTGGATGTATCTCTTGATCTTTCGTGACAAAGGCGTCACTTGATCTGGCACCAGCCATGCCATCTTATTGAACTTCGTGGTGTATTGCTGATGTGTCATGATCCCAGCCTCTAGTTGCAGGAACTCCCTCTCCACCTTATCCATCTTTCTATGACAACAAAACTCCTCAATCACCAATTTCTTCAGGTTCGCCCACTTCATCTTTCCTATTGCCCGACTACCCTCAGCTTGGATGATATTGCCCTATCAGCAAAAGCCGAGTCCACAAACGAGTAGGCAACAAACTTCACCTTTTGGTCCTCTTAGCACTCGCTGATACCCAGTACAACCTGCATCTCTCTCACCCACCAGTGAGCAGCAGCAGCAGTGCAATTACCATCAAAGGTCGAGGGCTTACATCTTTGAAATGCCCCATAGTTACAGCCTCGTGCCACCTTCGGCGCAGGCTCTTCTTCCTCTTCTTCATCATCAGGTAAAACCATCTCAATCTCGAGTCGCTCCTGTCCTCCCGAGGACCTATTCCTTTCCCTTCTTTCTCCTTCCTGCATAACCTTTATCATTTCTGTCAGCACAGACGGTAGGATCATCTACATGACCTGATGCACCTCCTCAACAACAACCTCCTTTACTGCGGCTCTTATGTTATCACTCTCGTCCTTGGCCTCCGGACGAGGGGTCTCGGGTTCTTCATGAATCACCTTTTCGACTCTAGGCCTTCCTCTTATGACTCGTGGTTCAGCACCACATGCACCACGACCTCCACCACGCGAAGCCTTCAAAGATCTACCACTGGACATCCTTTAAACACGCTATAAGATTCAAACACTAACACGGTCATTCAAGGGAATAACTTAGTTTATGTCAAGTATAGTAAGTCCCTAATTACAATGGCCAGTTGTGATTAGCCACTTACTTTACTCTTCATACCCCAAGCATTTCCTATCCTGACTACATCAGTATCTAAATCTACTAACAACAAACCACATAACATGCGCACGTAATGGCGGTTAACATTAAGAAAATACCTAATGGCACGCAGCTACTCGGACTGGCTTCCCTTCCCTTTCGTCCCATTTTTAGTTTAAGTTTGGGTTTCTTTTGAAAATTTACCCGTTTCACTTAAAATTTGTCTCAGATACCAACTTGTAAGGCTCCGTTACCGGTACACTCACAGCTGGTCAATCATCGCTCATAAAACATATATTTACATTTACTTTAATAAAATATTTGCAGTGGAAACATTGTAACAACCATTTCATTTGATTAAAATAATCTCTTTTAGAAAATTATACAACATTCATTACAAAATATTGTTTGTTCGCATTACAATGCAAAAACATTATACAAAAGAATGCCATCCGAAATGAGCCAAGTAGGCGCCCCGTGCCATCCCCAGCAACAATCACCTGCCAACTGGAAACACATAAAAGTTAGCGTTGCTGAGTGAGTTCTAGTTTTAAAATAAAATATACTTTACTTTCTTTCAAAACCATTCAATACTTTCATACATGATCACACATCATACGTACACATAGATAATATCATTATTATCTTCATCAATCATTCATTAACTTTCCTTCATTCACCGTACATCATTATCATTCACTTTCATTCGTAAACTTCCTTACTTATCTTTCATACGTTCGTGTCTTCCGATGACATGTACAGTACCCCGAACATTGGGCACGAAGCTAGTTACTAGGCCTGAGGTCTATCAAAGACTTTGAACATTGTGCACGAAGCTAACTCTAGTACCTGGGGCAAGTACACTCATCGCTATCTTTTCTCTTTCATTCCGGACCAATGTCATATGCTATACCCTGAGCATTATGCACGAAGCTAGTTACTAGGCCTGAGGTTTATCATAGACCTCGAACATTATGCATGAAGCTGACTCCAGTACCTAGGGCAAGCAGTAAGGATCCCATACGTATGGTCAATTACAAGGATTAGACCCCAATGTGCATCCTTCCGAGGTAGCTAACCCACACACAGTTGAGCTAACACCCTTCATTGAGTGTGAACCTCCATACTTTGCTTACATGACTTTCTTACTTTCATTCGTTCATTAATGCATGAATTCTTTCATTATGATCCACTTTACATTACATAATACTTTTCATTTCATTCATCAACATTCGACGTAAAGGCCTTTAAAATAAACATACATAACAAGGAACATAAACATAACCATACAAAACATCACCATACGAGGCATCATCATACATGACATTTCAATCATTATACATGCCATAACATACCCCATACATCATCAAAAGTCAACTTACTTCACCCCCAGGAACATCCCAAGTCAAAGTCTACATTTCACTTTTTCCCCAAAAAACAAAAAAATAAATCTAAGTCTTAGGCGCATGGGCACTATGCAGGCGCATTGCCTTTCAGGCGCATGGGGAACTTCTGGGTGCATGGGAACTATTGGGGCACATGGGCAACACTTAGTCATTCTAGGCGCATAAGCACTATGCAGACAAATGAGTGCCTAGGCGCCTGGACGTTCTAGGCGTTTGGACACTTAGTCAATTTCAGCCTAATTCTAGGCGCACAGACACTATTTGGGTGCATGAACTTTGGGCGCATGGGACACTTAGCAATTTATAGCATTGGGCGCATGGGCCACTATTTAGGCGCATGGGCAGTTTAACTCACACTAAAATAACATAATTCAGTCCATAATCATCAATAACATGTTCTAAGTTTAAATCTTACATTCTAGCTATAGAAAAACATTCATAACATCATCATAACCATAAACACACCAAAATCAACCCCACCCATAAACACATACACATACATACGAGTGAAAACCCATTTTTATAAAAACGTCCATACATGTATTTCCAGCCACAAATCAGTTTAAAATAAGTAAAAAGGGGGTTCTAGAACACACCTTAGCAGCCTTTGGATATGACTTCCTTCAAAAACCTGTTTGCTACAAGTTCAACCCCAAAAACCCACCAAAACCCACACAACCAAACACACTAACACAAATAAGCATACAATCGAGGCTAAGGTCAATTAAGAACACCATAAAACCATGTATTCTTACCTTGAATTTGAACTTCTTCATCCTGTTCTTCAAGACCCAAAAGTTTTCAGCTCTTCTTCACTTTCTCTCTCTACAAAAATCCGATTGAGTGATGTGAGTAAGCAACATGGGCGGCCATGTTGCTTTATTCACCAACTTTTTTTATGTTTTGTCGTTTTGACACTTTTAACCCCTTGGCTTGGGTTAAATTGCATTTCTTTCCTTTCCTTCACTTTTTATTCTTTCTTTCATGTCTTAAAAGAAATAAATAACCAGGTGTTATAGATTATGATACCTAGAAAATCCAAATGGAGGATTTCATAAGGAATCAAGACCTAAAACTATTGCTCTTAATTCTGAATGGGCCATATGTTCCCATGGTCAAAGCTACTGGTGAAAGTGGAGTCCTGCTCCTAAAGATCCTACAAAGTATTCAGAAGAATATCTAAAGAGAATGGATATGGTTCGCAGTCTCCATGGTTGATCAGAATAAGCATACCCAACAACATCAGGCATGGGTTCAAGAATTTCACAACTTTTCAAAAGTTGTTGGTAGCTTTAAATTCCAAAAGTTTTGGAATGGAGGATATGAAAGAAAGCAAAAGAGATGTCTTGAAACAAGGTTTGAAATTTTGGTTTCACAAGGGTAGAAATCATGACTTCCACATATCATAGATATGTTGAACTTCTAGACTCTCAAAATGAAGCTATAGTGAAGATGGAGAATAGTGATATTTACATAAGGTTTTTCAAGTCTTTGCCAAAGACATTGATGGTTTATATTGTGTCCATTAGAAGAACTAAAAATCTAAAGACAATGAATCTTAACGAGTTGTATGGTATCCTTCGTGATTATCAAATAGAGATGGGTGCAGATGAAGAATCACTTGGTAGATCTTCAAACCCTTTAAAGTCATCAACTTTAATGGCCCTCATTCATGAGCCAATTTACTATCAATCCCACTCCCGAGTCTATCAAACTCCTATGATGACTCATTAGGCACAAGTGATAATTACTCTAAATCTCCAACTACTAAATCTTTAATCATCACCATCGTTTGACAGATAGAATCAACCTTCCTCACCATTCTTTTCATAATCATATCACTCAAACTTTACCTTTGTTAGTGACCAAGCCAACTTTATTCAACTCTTTAAAGAAAATCTAAAGTGCATTCATCTAGATGACCTTGAAAAAATAGTTATCAACTACTGGATAGCCATGATATCCTTTAAGACCAAGCAGTTTTAGCAGAGAACTGGAAGAAAGTTCCTGAAGTAGAGAAGATTAGGATTTGGATGTTGGATAAGGGTCAGTTAAGAGAAACAATAACTTCTACAATGATCAATAACAAACAAAAGGGGAATCTAAGTTAGTTATTTGCTATCACAACACAAATACTTTGAATAAAGATAAATAAATAACTTCTTTCAAAGTATTCACTTGATTAATCTTTTTGACAAAGATTACGATTCGGAAGATATTTTTAAAGTGGCTTAGAGAGCTTGCCATAACTATACAAATATGAGGATTTTTATACTAATGATTAAGAATAAACTATTTTATATTTAGATACTATACTTGAAAAGGTAATCTATGTATCAGAGTCGGCAACTTCAATACTATGATGTCTTCTAAAGGTGTAACATAGCAGCCGTCGGCATAGACATGCTCGTTCTCAACAGTAGTCAATCGATAGAGCAAGGAGTTATCTCCTGATTTTCAGTTGAACTGTATGTGCTGATATGTAGTCTTTCAGCACATGTAATTTGGCAGTTTCCTAGAAGATGTTGATCAGTAGTTATTTAGCATATGCCATATGGCACTTGGTTTAGCACTTGGCCTGATTTTGTAGTTGAAGGCCAATGCCGGATTCAAGAGTTTTCACTAGATTCATCCTTTGTTTTCCAACATTGGGTTCGATTAAAGCAAGGTAAGATGCTTCAACTATAACCAGTTATGACATTTGGCAAAGGAATGTAAACCACCAAAGTCAAACAATATCCTTCAAGTTCATCTAACCCATAACAACACTCAACTCACCAAGGTATTGCCATTTCATTCGGCCTAAGGAATACAATAGCTATAGCCTCATGACAAAAGGTCATTGACTAGAGCTTCCAAGTGGATCATGTTACACCTGTCAACAATGCACTGATAGCTTGAAGATCAACCTCTTCACCTCAGGTAACTATTTTTTGGTAAAGGTTTACCCTCGTGATTTTGTGTTATAAACACAGTTCAATAAACATACAAGTAGTCTAGATAAGTTCTACACTAATTCATATATAGGACATACCACCTATATATGTAAGCCAAGCATATAAAACTGATGAACTGTAAATCTAGCCTTACGACAAACATATAATATCAACAAGAAAAATGTTAAATTAATCTAGAGTCTTGATCTTCAGCCTCCATCATCCGATATGGTTGAACTATCCATTTTCAAAATCACCAAAGAACTTCAAACTCTTGCATTGTTCTTGTATTTAAGACCCATAAGTCTCATTCAAAATGTGAAGATCATGTATAGGTTGGACTCACCTTAGATTAGATTATGTTTATATTTCATTGTAATAGGCTTAATGTTAGTTTACTTTTGTATGTTTGTTAATTACTTTAGTTTTTCTGCCCCTATAGTTTCGCTCATATTCTGCTACTAGTTTCACCTCGCGAAACTGTTAGTCTCAGCGAGGTGAAACTGTGTATTTGGCAGTATAGTTTCGCTGACAGTGAAACTGTCAACGAGACTATCATTACTATATATAGTTTTAATCATGCTCATTGTTGAGCATCCTTGCAAAAACTCTAATCGTTTATTCCTATTGCAAGAGACTATTGTAAACTTGTTTTTCACATAAACATGTTGAGCTTTGTTACCTTTTATTGTATTGGATCATTATTGATTTATATTGAATAAATTTTGATTCTTCTTCTTTATCATAGTGTTTGTGAAGCCGCTGGATCGGTAGACATCCCAGTGTGTTCTTGACGGAAGGAAAACAAAACCAAAACCAAGAAACAAACAATAAACACGAACTATAATTAAGTTGTTTCATTGATAAAACCTAATGATTACAAGCTTGTTACAACATAAGAATCAAGACTCTTGGCAAGGGGAGATCGAGCATGATCTCCCCTCTCATCCAGCAGCACCTAGGCTCCAGGTACAATCCTCGATCTCTCTACACAATGAAACTCGTATTTATAGGCCTCAGCCCATATCAGATGCGACTGGGCCCATTTGTACAATTGGGTAATGCGTATGGTTCAATCGTACGACTGGACCATACTTATGGTTCAGTCTTACGAATGGCCCAATCGCGTCTCTCAGTAGCACGACTGGTTCATTAGCATGGCTCAGTCGTACGATTGAGTCTCATTCACATATGCCCCTGCGAATGACCTAGTTTCATGTGTTTACAACATATCAGGTGTATTACATTAAGCCTAGACTATTCAACAAGTGACGAAAACACTATATATGACAATATATGCTACAACAAATTCCCCCTTGGACGTTGCTTGAGAATAGTATATAACACCTCTTACAATCTTCAATCAATCTTTGCTCTGGTTTCCAATAGAATCAAACGAAAAACCATATTAGCCAACGTTGTCAATCCGTTAGGTTGCTACAGTATCCCTGAAAATGAATTTAGGCACAATAGCTTTCATTTACTTTGCATAACACCATCATAGCAGCAAAATTGCCCATATGACTGATTTTTCCAGATAATGACATGAACATTTTTCCATTGATTTAATCTTCACACAGGCTAACCTGATTAACATTAACTCCTACAGAAATTCCCCCTCAAATTCAGCATATCCCAATATATAAACGTTGTGCTCTCCAGGCGTCTTCATACGGTGTATTGGGCAAAAGTAGAAGGTTCTAATCCACAGCTGACAATCTCAAACAAATCAGCATGCACTCAGATTCATCATCAGAAACCAGCTCGCATCATCACTTTCTGATTACGTCTTCAATTTCTCTAAACATGGATTCCCCCTAAGAATGAGAATCCTCTCTATGCGGATAGATATAACTTGATTGGCCCATAAATAGTCAGATGCTCCTGACTACCCCACAAAATCAGCACCGACTACTGACATCTTTTCTTCTCTCTTTTGTGTTCTAACTACAATCACCTATTCTGGAAATCCAACGAATAATGGGGCATCCATCAAACTTATTTGACAAAAGAACCTCAAGGTGAATGTGCTTTGCTCATCCTCAAATCTGTGCAAAAGGTAGTTCTAGAACCTTTTTTTGGGTCTGGAACACCGTTTATTCGTATGACATGGAGTACAATTATCACATTCGTGCGACTGGAGGAAGGAAAACAAAACCAAAACCAAGAGACAAACAATAAACACGAACTATAATAAAATGGTATTATTGATAAAACCTAATGATTACAAGCTCGTAACAACATAAGAATCAAGTCTCTTGGCAAGGGGAGATCGAGCATGATCTCC
Organism: Flaveria trinervia; assembly: GCA_025506515.1. NCBI lineage: Eukaryota > Viridiplantae > Streptophyta > Magnoliopsida > Asterales > Asteraceae > Flaveria > Flaveria trinervia. Next base: position 40,584,571 of record CM046454.1, on the reverse strand, counting down.
CCTCTCATCCAGCAACACCTAGGCCCCAGGCACAATCCTCGATCTCTCTACACAATGAAACTAGTATTTATAGGCCTCAGCCCATATCAGATGCGATTGGGCCCATTCGTATGATTGGGCCATGTGTATGTTTCAATCGTACAACGGGACCATACTTATGGTTCAGTCTTACGAATGGCCCAATCGCATCTCTCAGTCACACGACTAGTCCATTAGCATGGCTCAGTCGTACGACTAAGTGTCATTCGCATATGCGTCTGCGAATGACCCAGTTTCATGTGTTTACAACATATCAGGTGTATTACATTAAGCCTAGACTATTCGACAAGTGACGAACACACTATATATGACAATATATGCTCCAACAGTGTTTGTTGTTTGGTATTGTTACTAATATTGAAGGAATCAATCTCTCATATGTACTGAAATTTTTTGCTCCAACAGTGTTTGCTCCAACAGGCTATGAAATGAATTTTTCGTTATCTTAAAAGCTCTTCTCACTAAGGGCTTTGGTATCGTCGTGGTGGGAATTTTGACTTACATGCTTATTCTGACAGTGACTCAAATGGTTGCAGGTTAAACAGAAAATTGGTTACTAGAGAATGTAGGTACCTTGGAAATTGTCTTGTATCATGGCAGAGCATGAAACAGACTACTGTCTCTCTTTCCATGGGGGAGGTAGAGTATATTGCTACCTCAAGCTGCTGCTCACAAGTACTCTGGATACAATATCAGATGATTCACTATGGCATCAACTTTCTCCATACACTGTTGTTCTGTGACAACGAAGCAACCATTAGCATTGCAAAGAATCCTATTCATCATATTCGAACCAAGCATATCGAGACACGGATTCATGCAATCCGTAATGCTCAGGGGAATGAATTTATTGATATTATTCTCATTGATACTAAAAATGAAAAAGCAGATCATTTCACTAAAACATTTGTTAAACCATATTTTTATGATTTGATCTCTATGTTAGGAGTAATATCATTTAAAAACCTATTTTCCTTTAAAATATGCCATGTGAATATTGTTTATACTTCTTGTGTTTCTCTTTTTCTTTCTTTTTCATCTTTTTGGTTTGCTCATTAGTCCTTCCACATTTCACATAAAAAACTGTATTTTTAAATTTCTCCAATCTTAATAATCTATACAAATTTCAGGGGAGAATAATAAAATGGTTTTCTTTTTGTTCTCTATTTCAGAATTGTCCTCAATAAAATTTGTTGCCCGAATGATGTGAAGGAAGTCAATAGTATTGTGTTGGGATATGCTTGATAGGTTCAGCTAGAAAGTAAAGTAGACAGTAATCTCTTGGCTAAACTAACACATAAGAAACTTGGTAGCTCAGATAATCCCTTTGATGTTTTTGGCCATCACAATGTTATAAGTCCTTGTTCAAAAAGGGTTGAGAACATGATATCTATGTGTTGATTTATTTTTAACAAAAGTATCCTTGTTTTTTTTTCACCATCCTATCTCAAAAGTCATATGCTTGTTCATCTTTGTTTATAAGAAGCTCCTTACTGTATTCATTCTAATGTTTATCTCCTCTGCTATGTGTGAACATTGAGCTGGAGTGATGATCTCCTTTTTATACGATAGTACTGACTTGGACCTATCATTAGCACAATTTGATGATCTTCTCTATAAGTATAAATCTGAAGCTCTTATCTACAACACTCAATTGATCAACTCCTCTATTATACGTGAGTATAGACCTAGAGCTCTCATCATTTCATGTCTAGAAGGAATATGCTTCTTCTCAAAAAGGATCCTTGTTGTTTCTAAAAGGAATAGTCAAGCAGAGCGTGTCATTTGTTCAATATATCATGAGGACATGATAAGTTTCTTTACCAAATGTCTATGGGGACTGAGTCATTCAAGTGTTCTTTAAACGAACCAAAACATGATAACTGAAGCTGCGGTTTATTTGTTGAAAAGAAGAAGGCATGGACTTAAAAGGACAAGTATATAAGCAATTTCACTGAACTATGACTCTCCAGAAGATCTCTTCAGCTTCTTGTTCCTCTCTATCCTTATTTTCTCTTCTCTTATTATGTGAAAAATATGTGAGGTCTTGTGGAACAAAAATTTTTATTACTACTTCTCTTTCCTTTTGTTTTTATTTTCTTAATCCTTTTCTAAATAATTTTATTTTAAAAGTAAAATAAAATTTTTGATTTTTAACTTTTTAACTTTCCAGCGAAACTATATTTTCACTAATAGTTTGGTGAGGTCTTTTGGGGCAAAATTTTTTATTACTACCTTCAGCTCTTTCACTCAAATCAAAGTCATTTTTTACCAAAGCTTATACAAGAGAAACTATAGATTCGCTACGAGCGAAACTATAGTCTATATATCGCATCTTGCGAATCTGAGACTTCATTTTGCACAATCACAGTTTTAGATTTTTGAGAGTATACCATATCTATTTCGATCGATTTTGAGTTTATGAGTGTTTGTTACATGTTTGATGATTGTTTAAGCACCTAATGTGAGTTTTGAACTTTGGAAAATAGTTTGATCTAGGATTAATCAACTTGTTTTGGACTGATTAGTCTGAGACTCTTCGGTACCTTCGCAGTTCTTACTGTGTAAGTATTGATAGTCCAGCGAAACTGAACAAAAGTTCAAAGGTTTTTCAGCGAAACTGTGAAGTCATGCTGTCCAAGTGAACTTAACAGTTTCGCTAGTCATGTTTCAATTTCATTGCGCCGAATTTATAGTTTCGGCGTGCCGAATCTATTGCTATGACATGCCAAAACTACCTCTTGCTTGTTGCTGAAATTACATTTTCGCTTGCCGAAACTATTGTTTCGGATAGAGAAACTTTACTTTCGCCTAGCGAAGTTAAATTGAATTTTCTTCTGATAGGATCAAATGAATATATCTGTGATGATTTGTAACACAATTCAATGAAATTCACATAAAGTAATCAAATCAAAACAAGATATCAATAAAATTCAAGTTTTCATTCATATCAAGCTAAGACAATTACAAGTATGAAAAGCAGATTCGAATATCTTGTGTATTCGTTACTATCTACCTGCAAATCTAAGCTATTTAAACTGAAAACACAAAGTAAAGGAATTAACAAATTACAGAAATAGTCCCTATACTATTACAAAATATCAAAAGACAAATAAAGACCACATGTTAATATTTCTTAGAGCACTTAACAATACTCCCCCTAAGATTGACATGGTCTTCAGTCTTCAAAATCTTCAAGCTTGACTGCTAACTCTATCTTCAATTCTATCTTCAGCCTTGACTTCATCATTCAACGAAATCTGCTGGTTCTTCTTTGACTTTGAACATTGGCTTCCGTTTGTACATATCTAACTCTTTCAAAGCTTTTGATATAGCATACTTGAATTTCCTTGCAAGAATGCTTTGTTCTGGTTTAGCTTCATTTGTTTTAATCTCCATCTTGTCCATTCTTTCCAATGTATCTTTTGAAAGATATGAAATATCAATGTTAGCATATAACTCAATAGGTTTGTTACTTTCCTTTGAGTACACTTCTAAGACTCCTTTCCTTGATATTCTCATGAATTCAATATCTTTAATATCTTTCTTAACAATGTTGGCATACGCAAGCGCTTTTCTCAAAGAAATCCTTTCCATAGCAGCATTCATCACATAGAAAATAGAAATGAAATATTTCTTGTCTTGCTCAGCCATTTCAGGAGAAACTTTCTCAAATTTTTGTACTGACAAAAATGAGATATAACTTGGATGTAACAGTTTTAGATCAAAAACTCCAAATAAAGTAATCATGTCCTCATCCCATCTTTCTAGATTTCGAACTAACTTCAGCTCAAATGTCTCAGTGTTATAAAACCATCTGAGAATTGGCTTTGAGTTTTGATTACCGTCAATCACTTTTAGTCCAGGAGTTGTAACTTTTTCAAAATATTTATCACAGAATTCTATCAACGAATGTTCTTCTTCTGATCGAACTCCCTTAAGTTTCTTGTTTTTCTTCAAAGTAACAAAATACTCCTTGTCTTCTTGATCACATCTTGTGTTAAGAAAATTACTTGATCTATCCAATCCACATCTTAATAATTCCACAAACATCTTCCCACGCTTTGAATCAGTATGATTGATCAGAGGTAATCTATTAAGCTCTTTTAAGTCTTGCACAGGAATTTTTATGATACTGGAGTAAAAAATGATAAGCATCACATACAGCATTTACTCTCTTTATCAAGAAGGCATCAAACACTTCATCATACTTCCATGCAATGATCTTTACTTGGTTTGTAAAATCTGGAGCAATCATTGCATTCAACAGTTCAGCAACTGATTGTCCTTTTTGCAATATATTTCTTACCAAATCTCCGGTTGTTCTTGAACTATCGAGAATATGCCTTTGATCAGTTGATGCTTTATAAGTCTGTCTTTCTGGATCAGCAAACATTTCCATTAATTCTTTTCTATGTGCATGAGCATCATCAAATCTTGACATTTATTTTATTTCCTGAGGTTTTAACATTCTTGTTCTTTTTGTTATCTCAAGATACTAAGGGTTATTTGTATCAAGCACTATCATTTTCTTCATTTGTTTCTCAGTTTCTTGAAAGCTTCTTACAAGATTTCTCAGAGATACAGATTGTAATCTCTTCAGCTTCCTCCAAGGGTAATTTCTAGCTTGCAACCATGATCTAAGAGCGGGAATACTCATATCATTAGGATCAAGATGGTGCAGCTCAGAACTAGAAAATTCTTCTACATTTATAACCTCCTTTGTTCTTATCCATTCACCATGCTCAACCACTATCTCATTTGGATCTATTGAAGCAACTGACTCAGCATAGATGCATTTCTCGTATTCATCATTAATTTGAGAAACAGTCAGTCTATCCAAATACACTCTATTGTATTTCATGTTCACAAGATAGTTATGTTTTTCTTCAAAATCCTATGGTACTTCATCTTGTTCTTGTATATGTTCTTGTGAAGAGAAATGTGACACAAATTCAGCTTCATCAATATCTTCATTCTCAAGAACTTCATCATACCAATCATCTTTATATATTTCATCAATATCATCTAAAGCATCAATCTGTTCTTGAACATTTTGCTCTTCAACCAATTCTTCAGTTCTTTGAAGCTTAGAAGAGGATTCAGTTTGATCAATATCTTCTAACTCATTCACTTTCCTTTTGCCTTTTCTTTGCTGAAGATTTTCTTCAACCTGCATCTCAGTACTAATCACATGTACTGGTGATATAGATTTCTGAGCTTCTCTTTCCTTTATCAATTCAGCTTTGAGATTTTCATTTTCTTCAGATAACTTCTTGAATTTCTCCTCAAGACTATCATATTCTTTAATCATAACTTTAAAGTTCTTTATCACATCTTTTTTATCTTGGGCAAAACTAACAATCTTTTCATCTTTTAACACATTTTCTTCAGACAACTTTAAATTTTCATCTTTGAGCTTTTGAATTTCTTTTTCACAAGAACTGATTATCTCTTTCATTCTTTCATTTTCAACTTTCAACTCTTCAATCTCTTTTTCTTTGTTTACATTTTCTTCTTTCAGACTTTCAATCTCATCAACTTCAACTATTTCCTCTGTTTGTATAGACACATTGTGTGACATACTAACAGGGATTTCTTCTGCTCCTTCATTTGTATCAATTTCAAGTACTTGATTGAATGAAATATCATTGATAAAATTAGAATCAGATGTTTGATTTTGAGAAATTCCTTTCTGTTACAGCTTTCTCAACATTTTCTTCGATCATAGCCTGTGGCTCATTTTCAGTATCTTCAACATTCCCTTCTTCATTTCCTTCTTGATTTACTTTAGTGATATCACTATTGTCATCATCATCATCATCACTTTCTTCACTTGATGAAACTTCATACATATCATCATTACTTTCTTCATCAACTTCTACATCTTCAATAAGATCATTTGGATCTATTGGTTCTTCTTCAGTTAGATGGAAGTGTGGCTGAGTAATATCAACTTCATCCATTGATACATTCCTGATATAGTCAAAAACTGGAATGTTTTGAGCACCAGTGATCATTGCCAGTCTTTTGTACACACTCTCTGACATGTGCTCTAGCTGAATCTTATCACCAATAACTTCTTCAGCATACAAATCTGGATTTGCATCATTAATGAGAAGTTGAAGAAATCTTGGGTACATCAGATACTTATGCCTTACTCCTCTTTCCAGATTAAAAATGAATCCATTCATTATCCACTTAGCCATATTAAATCTTCTGTTTGTGGATAAGGCTACAATTGGAGATGCAATGTCAACAGGGAATGAATCCCAACCCGCACTTCTTTTTGACATGCAATGTTGAAAGATATAGCATAAAAGCTTCCAATGCTTAAATACACGAGCTCTGAAAAATTGTTCCTTAGGGAAATGATCAGGATGACCCATCTTTAGAAAAACTTCTCTACACTCATTAAATGTATATTTAGATAAATCTTCAGGATCATTATCTCCCAGTCTTAAAGCTTGTCTAATTACTTCTTCAGAAACTTCAAGCATTCTTTCTGAAGTGATAAAGGCTCTTAAGACTTTATTTCCTTGATCATCTCTTTCAACTTGAGCAGTCCTCCAGAATTTTTTAATCATTCTTCTATTTATCATGGGCCTTGCACACATGGCATACACATATTTTGTTCTTAGTAAGAATCTGATAATATCTTCATATCCTGTAGCTTCTCTGTTTTCATCATTTAAGAAAGCAACTACATTGTGTTTTGGCTCAAATTTTAATTCTGCCATCTGCAAAACACAACAAAAGAATTATGAAAACATTGAATATTAATTTAATGAAATTTATTTCCATATATGACTTTTGATTTTGACTTTTGAATTTGACCTTTTTATTTTTACTTTTGAATTGAGATTTCAAGTTGTAAAACATTTGAATTTATACTATTTGACTTTTGAAATTTATCTTAATTCATTTTGACTTAATTATTTAACATTTCAATTTTGATTTAATTTTAATTTTTTTTATTTTTGTTCAAAAATTGATTGTCTGTTCATATTCTTCTTCTTCGACTATGCAAAGTCGACAGATTTCATCATCCACAAATATTTTCACTTTAAGATCGAAACAATACATCAATAGACTCGAAAATGTGTTCTTATCAATAATCCATTATCAATTTTTGATATGATACTCATTTGATCAGATTAAACTTGGATTATATTAGTTCGAACGCCCAAATAGCATTCAACCGTCTATTGACAAAACACTGATTTAACCGAAAATATTTTTATATTTGAATCACAAACTTACGTTTATATATTGAAATACAATGTATACTCAAAGGATTTAATTCGATTTCTGATTGAATAAGGATATGTTGGTGCTCCACAGTCGCAGTTCGAGGGTTTTGGTTCTGAAATTTTGAAGTGTGAATGAAAAATACGCATAAGTGTTCAATATATATAAGTGAAATTTTAGGCGTATGAGCCCTGTTCGGACGTATGGTCCCTATTTGAGCGTATGAAAAACCTAGAATTCACTTATTTTGTTAGACGCATGAGAATTGTTCAGACGCATAAGCACTGTTTAGACGCTTTTGCACTGTTCAGTCGCATGGACTTTGTTAAACGTCTAACACTTGAAATTTTGAAATTATTTAGACGTATGAGACATGACAAACGTCTAATACACTATTTAGACACATGGGATTATCACAAACGCCCAATACTTGAAATTTTCAGATGTATTACAACTGTTTAGACGCATGGGAATGAATCAAACGTCCAACACTTGTAATTTTCATAGATGTATTACAACTGTTTAGACGCATGGAAAATGTCCAACACTTGTATAATCCTGAAAATTTCATCATGCTCCTATTAAGACGCATGTGCACCGTTTATGTACATACACTTGTGATTCCTAATTTTTTCACTTGCACACTTTTTACCATTTAGATCCCCAAATTTTGAACTTTTTGCATTTTGCACTTTCAATTTATAAAAATTTTTATTTTATTTCTTCTTAAATTTCTTTTGTCCCTTCATTTTAGTCTCAACATAAAATCAAATATCATCTGATTTTCAACTTAAAAATCATTTATTTGCAAGATTATGTATATTCATATTGTAATTTTCAAACACATTCTATTTTCAGATTACACAAATACTTTGAACATATAGCATCATCCTTTCAATTCAACATTTCAAATTTTGATTATGATTATTGAATATTTTCTAAGAACAACTCTTTCAGATATTACTCCCCCTAAACTTTTAAGTTTGAAAAAACTTATAAGTTTCTTATGAAAGAGAATAAGATCACACAGCACATTGTGACATTGCCTTCACACACAAAGACATGCATAAAAGGAAAATGAATATAGAATTAAAATCTAATAATTAAACATAGAATAAATGTCTGCAGAGAGATCATATTAGTGAAGATTAGCACATTAAAATAAAATAAATGTGAAGAGTCATAGACAATGAATAAATCCTGATCAAGTGTGTTCCAGGTAGTGATGTCACAGCAAAGGAGACACAAGATCTAAGGACAGACAATGAGTGTTTTTGACATAACTATCAACTCACTTACTTTTCAATTCTTGGATTGATTAGTGTTGATTTAGATATGACATGATGTAAAGCATACAAAGACTAAGAGAATTCAACTATCTTCATTTTTATTCTTTTTAATTATTTTTCTTTATTAGTCATTTTAATATATCTTTCTAATATGTTTCATCTGCTTTTTAGATTAAACGACTAATCTAAAGTTTGACGAGAGGAATAATATCACGGCCATCTTGGATGATACACATCCCAAAGTTGCGGGATTTAGAGAAAATATCCGTTGGCTTCAAAGATCACCCATTGCATATCGGTCACTCATTCTCCCACCATCTACGATCTACAAATCATAAACTTCTGGCGTACTGTCGAGTAAGACACTAGAGCCAATGCCAGAGGATTGTTACAAGAGTACTGGAGAATGACATTGTTATTACTGTTGAGATCATTTCACGCGTGTTGAGACTTCAAGAGGATAGCGGGGATGAGGTCGTGTTGACAGACTAGGAGGTTTTCGATGCATTTAGGAGTATTGGATATGAGGGCCCTCCTTTTGGGACAAGAAAGGAGATCAAGAAGTCCTTTTTATCCAAGGAATGGAGGTATATCGCCCAAGTGTTTATTGTGTGCTTAGATCACCGCAAGGGTGGATCAGATGTGCTTAACATGGATTGGGCCAAAGCAATGATTATATTCTGTAGAGGGTAGAAAGCTAAGATCACCAAGCTTATCTTTGATTGCATGGCAGAGAATGTAATGGCTCTTAAAAAGGATAAATGATTGTTGTACCCTTGATTTCTGTAGATGATCATTAATGATCTTATTCCTGATGTACTGAGGAACGGGGAGATTAAAAGGTTAGTGTAGATGAACACTATCATATTTACTGAATGTTGTGCGATAAGGCATGATTTCAATGCGAATAATACACATTTGTTGGAAAATGTGTACCCTCCTAAAAGATGGAATTATATTCGGAGGGTGGTTGAGTCAGATGATAAAAGGGCTGAGGAGACAAGACATAAGCAAGTTTAGTCAATAAAGAAAAGAAAAAGGTATGCTAAAGAGAAGGATTATGATTTTAAAGATGATATTCAGGTGTAACACCCAGATATTTTCTTTGAAGCCGAAAAAAGTAGAAAAAGAAATAAGGCCGAAGTCGAGGGACTAAACTTGCCAAATCGGGAAAGATCTTGAAAGATTGTGGGATTAAGAGGGGAGGGCAGCCCACTCTCCTCCCCCACACTCAGAAAATTCAGCCAAGAGAGAAAAGAGAGAGAAAAAGGGGTTTCAAGCTTGGTTTTCATAAATTCAAGCGTGAAAGTTGAAGTGTAACGGGTTCGATTGAAGCTCTACTCGATGGTGTCACTTCTGTGAGCTTTAGGACCCCTCTTTTTCACGTTTTCAACTGATTTGGGGCTAGAACACATAGTAAAACCCGTTTTTGAAATATGTGTGCTGAACCCGTATGTATGTGTTTGTGTGTGATGCGAGTGGAGTTTGTTTTCAGGCTTGTGTGTGCTTGAATGGTGTTGCGGTATGTGTTTATAAGGTTTAGGATGGTTTATTTGGGCTTAGAACATGTTTGAGAGGGTTTGGAGGACGAAAAGTGCACATTGGGTTCGGGATGAACTGCATTCTACATCAGCTAGGGCTAGGCAACCGAATGGCATGTGACTAGAGGCCATATGGCCGAAAGGAGTGCGATTGAGGTTCATTCGCATGCGAGTCATACGACTGAAGTCCATACGCTTTTGAGTCGTGCGACTGAGGTTAATTCGTATACGGGTCATGCGATTGGGGTCCATACGCCTAGGTTCATCCGCATTAGGTCCATTCGCACAGGTGTTGATCCGCATTAGTTCCATTCGCATAGGGTTCATCCACATTGTATCCATCCGCATTGGGTCCATTCGCATAGGGCACATTCGCCTGGTCTTCATCCACATGGTGTTCAGTCTCCTGGGAGGCCATGCGACGGAAGGGTGCCCATATGCCCAAGTAGGGCTTGTGTACCCAAGGGAACATAGTTTATTTACTGACTTTCGGGGAAAAGTTCAGATGTAAGTTCTGACGTGGGAGGTTCCCGGGGGTTCATGTAAGATGACTTTTGAGGGCATAGAGGTTATGTTGGGCATGGTTGATGATGATGTACGATGTTGAATGATTATGCATGATGTATGTTATGTATATATGACGATGCCCTGTATGATGATGTTGGCTGTGTACGTTGGTGTTCCTTATTATTATGTATGATTATTTTCCCTTGGCTTTACGTGGAATGTTAATGAATGAAATGAAAGTATTATGTAACGTAAAGTGGAAGATAATGAAAAGAGGAACATGATGAATGAATGCACGCATTAATGAATGATGGAAAGTAAAGAAAGTCTTGCAAGCCTTTTATGTCGGAGCACACCCAATGAAGGGTGTTAGTCGAACGGTGTGTGGGTTAGCTACCCCAGAAGGATGCACATCGGGGTCTTTCTTTGTGATTGAGCATATGTATAGAACCTTTGTCGCTTACCCTAGATACTATGGCCAGGCTACTGTGCGCCATGACAAAAGGTCTATGATAGACTTAGGCCAAGTATCCACTTTGTGCATGACGGTGGGTATAGCACATGACAGTGGTACGCCTGAATTTACCCTTAGGTACTGTTACCAGGCTGCTGTGTGCCATGACAGAAGGTCTATGATACACTTAGGCCTAGTACCTGCTATATGCATGACAGTGGGGTAAAGTTCATGGTGCTGATGGAAGGAAACAAAGTAATGAATGAACGTATGAATGAAAGTAATGAAAGTGAATGGTTATCATGAACGAATGAATGAACAAAAATCAATGAACGAATGATGAAGATAATAATGCTATTATCTATGTGTATATATGATGTATGATCGCATGTAAAGGTAAAAAGCAGTTTTAATGCAAATAAAGTATGTTTTATTATAAAACTAGAACTCACTCAGCAACGCTGACCTTTATGTGTTTCTAGTTGGCAGGTAATGTTACTGAGGATGGCACGGGGCGGCTACTCAGCTCTTCTGGATCGCATTCTTTTGTTTAATGTTTTTGCATTGTAATGCAAACGAACGATGTTTTGAATGAATGATTGTATTAAATTGCAAGAGCATTTATAAGGACATGAAAAGTTATTTTAATGTTCCACTGCAATGTTTATGAATGTTAAATGTGAAGTTATATGTTTATGTGCAATGATTTACCAGCTGTAAACGTCCCGTGAACGGGGCCTTACAAGTTGGTATTATAGCCAAAGTTTAAGTGAAACGGGTAAATTTTCAAAATAAACCTAAACTTAAACTGAAAATGGGACTATAAGGGAAGGGATGCCAGTCTAAGTAGTTGTGTGCCATTAGGTATTTTCACAATGTTAACCGGTATAACGTACGCATGTTATGTGGTTATGTGTTGTTTGTAGATTTAAATACTGATGTAGTCAGGATAGGTAATGATTGGGGTATGAAGAGTAAAGTAAGTGGCTAATCACAACTGGCCACTATAATAGGGACTTACTATACTTGACATAAACTAAGTTGTAACCTTGAATGACCGTGTCGATGTTTGAATCTTTCAGTGTGTGTGTGGATGGCCGGCAGTAGATCTTCAAAAGCTTCATATGGTGGAACTCGTAGTGCTGAACCACGAGTTACAAGAGGAAGACCCAGAGTTGAAAAGGTGATTCGTGAAGAGCAGAGACCCCTCACCCGGAGGGTGGTGATGAGAGTGCAAACTTAAGGGCCTCGGTGAAAGAGGCTGTGGTTGAAGAGGTACATCAAGTGATGTAGATGATTTTACCGCCTGTAGTGAGTGAAATGATTAAAGCTATACGGGAGGGGAGAGGAAAGAAAGAAGTAGACCTACGGGCGAAAGGAGACAACCCGAGACTAAGACGGTTTTATCTGATGACGAAGAAGAAAAGGAGGAAGAAGAGCCTGCGCCGGAGGCGGCACGCGGCTGTGACTACAGGGCGTTTCAACGATGCAAGTCCCCTACTTTTGATGATAACGGCACTACTGCTACTGCTCACCGGTGGGTGAGATAAATGGAAGTTGTTCTAAATATCAGCGAGTGTCGAGAAGACCAGAAAGTGAAGTTTGTCGCCCACTCTTTTGTGGACTCAGCTTTATGCTGGTGGGACAATATTGTCTAAGCTGAGGGTAGCAAGGCTATTGGGAGGATGAGTTGAGCATAATTAAAGAAGTTGGTGATCGAGGAGTTTTGTCCTCACAAGGAAATAGATAAGGTGGAAAGACAGTTCCTGCAGTTGGAGGCGGGAACAATGACTCATCAGCAATACACTACGAAGTTTAATGAGATGGCACGACTGGTGCCAGACCAAGTGACACCCTTGTCACAAAAGATTAAGAGGTACATGTAGGGTTTGCCGGCGGATATTCGCAGGCACATAATCACTGCCTGACCGAACACGTTTAGGTCGGCGATGGATTTGGCTGGGAGGTTGTATGATGAAAGGCTGTGGTGATGGTGGCTAAAGGTAGCAAGAAGGGGAGTGGTGACCAGAACTGGAATGGGAAAAGTTTTGGTCGAGGTGGTGTCCCGACGAGCAACAAGAAGGCCCGGGCAGATGACCGCCGTGTGGTCACATCTAGTGCAGGGTCGAAGAAGTGTGATAGATGCGGGAAGGAACATGCTGGAGAATGTAGGCTGGGATCAAACTTGTGCTTCAAGTGTGGAAGGATGGGACACATAGCAAAGGACTATCGTGCGGGAAGATGTTTTAATTATGGCGCGGAGGGCAACATGAGTAGAGATTGTAAGAAGTTGAGGGCTAGGGTTGCGGGGTGAAGAAGACTGGAGGAGAGGGACCAAGGGTGAGCGCCAAGGCATTCGTGATGACACTAGAGGTGGCTAGGACGGACCCTGATGTTGTGTCCGGTACGTTTCTAGTGAACCAAACTTTAGCTTCTATGTTATTTGGTTCTAGTGCTAGTAAAAGTTTTATCTCTGCTGCTTTTTGTGCTAAGTTGCCTCTTTGTAGTAGATGTGTTTATGCGCCCTTTGATGTAGAAAATACCATAGGTAAGTCTACCAGAATTTTGGAGGTAATAGAGGGTTCTGATGTGGAACAAGAAGGTCATAAATTTCCTGTTAGACCGTTCGTGATGACCTTAGGTGGTTTTGATGTGGTTCTTGGGATGGATTGGTTAGTGGATTACGAGGCGAACATTATGTGTCGCAAGAAGATGATTTGACTGACAGCGCCTGATGGGAGTAAGGTGACAATTTATGGGGATCGGGTCATGATGATCCCAAAAGTAATCTCAATGGCGGTGGCAGGAAAGTGCATGAGGTGTGGAAGTAGTGCCTACTTGGCCTATGTAAAGGATGTGGATTCCCCAGCACCACAACTGTCTGATTTACCGGTTGTGTGTGACTTTCCAGACGTGTTCCCAGAAGACTTACCAGGAGTGCCACCTGACCATGAGATCGAGTTCCAGATTGACTTGATACTGGGTGCCCAACCTGTTGCCAAGGCATCGTATCGGTTGGCTCCAATTGAGATGAAAGAGGTGATGGAGTAGTTGCAAGAGCTGCTTGATAAGGGGTGTATTAGACCGATTATCTCTCCTTGGGGTGCTCCGGTCTTATCAGTGAAGAAGAAAGACGATAGTTTGAGGATGTATATTGACTACCGTGAGCTGAATAAGTTGACGATAAAGAACCGCTACCCCTTACCAAGAATTGATAACTTGTTTGATCAGCTTCAAGGTGCCAGTTGGTTTTCAAAGATAGAACTTCAATCTGGCTACCATCAGTTAAAGGTGAAGGAGCAGTATATTCCTAAAACAGCTTTTCACATACGTTATAGTCATTACGAGTTTCTTGTCATGTCTTTTGGTTTGACCAATGCGCTAGCTACTTTTATGGACCTGATGAATCGAGTGTGTTGGCCGATGTTGGATAAATCAGTGATTGTGTTTATTGATGATATCCTGATTTATTCGAAGAGCGAGATTAAGCATGCCGGTCACATTCGGGAGAAAGGAGAAGTTGTACGCTAAGTTCTCCAAGTGCGCGTTCTGGTTGCGCGAGGTTCAATTCTTGGGTCATGTGGTCAACCCTGACGGGATTATGGTGGACCCGGCGAAGGTAGAGGCGGTGACGCAATGGAAGTCTCCAAAGACGCCATCCGAGATTAGTAGTTTCTTGGGTTTCGCAGGCTACTATAGAAGATTCATCCAAGACTTTTCTAAGATCGTTTCTCCACTAACTAAGTTCACCCGGAAAGATGTGAAGTTTGTATGGCGTCAAGCTTAAGAGAAGGCGTTTGAAGAATTGAAGGAGAGATTGACACAAGCTCCTATTCTATCATTACCCGATGGAAGTGAAGATCTGGTTGCTTATTCTGCTACTTACTACTCGGGGTTGGGGTGTTTGTTAATGCAAAGAGGGAAGGTTATAGCCTATGCATCCCGACAGTTGAAGGTTCATGAGGTCAATTATCCTACTCATGACTTGGAGCTAGCAGCCGTGGTCTTTGCGCTAAATATTTGGAGGCATTATCCCTACGGGACGAAGTGCACCATATCCACTGACCACAAGAGTTTGAAGTACTTCTTTGAGCAGAAGGATTTGAACATGAGGTAGAGGAGATGGTTGGAGCTTATAAAAGATTATGATTGTGAGATCCATTACCATCCAGGCAAAACTAACGTGGTGGAAGACACCCTTAGCAGAAAAGAGAGGTTCGAGCCGATTTGGGTGAAAGCATATGAGTTGATCATGACCTCAGATGTGATGAAGCAAGTAAAGGAGTTCCAAGATGAGGTATTGAAAGAAGATCATCTTAACTCTGAAAGAATGAGAGGTCTGGTCGCAGAATTGGGTGAACACGCGCTTGGTGTTAGAACTTGATTCGAAAGGATGTGGATTCCTTGTTTTAGGGATCTACGCATGAAGATTATGGACGAAGCTCACAAGACTCGATACTCCATTCATCCCGGTGCCACAAAGATGTATCAAGACATGAACAAGATTATTGGTGGCCAGGTATGAAACGCGACGTGGTGAAGTATGTGAGTAAATGCCTTACTTGACTACAGGTGAATGCCGAGCACCAAAAGCCGTAAGGGAAGATCCAACCTTTGGATATACCAGAATGGAAGTCAGAGCACATCACCATGGATTTCACTACAAAGCTACCGCGTACCCTGAAACGGTATGATGCCATATGGGTGATTGTTGATCGTCTGACGAAGAGTGCTCACTTTCTACCGATCCGCGAGACATATTCATCCGAGAGGTTGGCGGGTCTTTTCATTAAGGAGATTGTAACTCGTCATGGTGTACCGGTGTCTATTGTATCTGATCGTGACACCCGGTTTACAACAAAATTTTGGAAGAAATTTCACGATGCTATGGAGATGAGGTTGCACATTAGCACGGCTTATCATCCCTAGATAGATGGTCAGTCAGAAAGGACCATTCAGATGTTGGGGGATATGCTTCGTGCTTGTGTTATCGATTTTGGAGGAAGTTGGGGTGACCACTTATCGTTAGCTGAGTTCTCATATAACAACAGTTATCATGCCAATATTGGTATGCCTCCTTATGAGATGCTATACGGTAGGAGATGCAGAACACTTGTATGTTGGGGTGATATTGGTCAGAAAGAGTTAGGAAGTGTCGAGGTGATCGAGGCTATGACTGAGAAGCTTGAAAGGATCAAGGCCTTCATGAAGGTAGCCAAAGAAAAACAAAAGTCTTATGCTGATAAACGACGCAGACCAATTGAGTTTTAGGTGGGTGATCGGGTTATGTTGAAGGTCTCACCTTGGAAGGGTATCATCCGATTCAGAAAGCGGGGCAAGTTGAGCCCAAGGTATATAGGGTCTTTCCGAATCGTTGCTCGAGTAGGGGAGGTGGCCTATAGACTAGAATTACCCGATGAGTTAAGTTGAATTCACCCGACATTCCATGTATCTCATCTGAGGAAGTGTTTAGCGGATGAAGAGATGATTGTTCCATTGGGGGATATCGAAGTGGATGAACGACTAAATTATGTGGAGTAGCCGGTGGCAATCATCGATCGAAAGGAGAAGAGATGGAGAAATAAAGTGGTTCCTCTTGTGCATGTACAGTGGAAGCACAGGAAAGGATCCGAGTCTACGCGGGAGACTAAAGAGGAAATGAGACAGCATTACCCACATTTGTTCGAGGAATAACAGGTTTCTGGGACGAAACCTATTTAAGAGGTGTGGACTTGTAACACCCGGATATTTTCTTTGAAGCCGATGAAAGTAGAAAAAGAAATAAAGTCCGAAGTCGAGGGACCAAACTTGCCAAAAAGGGAAAGATCTTGAAAGAGTGGGGGATTAAGAAGGGAGGGCAGCCCACTCTCCTCGCCCACACTCACAAAATTCAGCCAAGAGAGAAAAGAGAGAGAAAAAGGGGTTTCAAGCTTGGTTTTCGTAGATTCGAGCGTGAAAGTTGAAATGTAGCGGGTTGGATTGAAGCTCTACTCGACGGTGTCGTTTGTGTGAGTTTTAGGACCCCTCTTTTTCACATTTTCAACTGATTTGGGCTAGAACATATAGTAAAACCCATTTTTGAAATGTGTGTGTTGAACCCGTATGTATGTGTTTGTGTGTGATACGAGTGGAGTTTGTTTTCGGGGTAGTGTGTGCTTAATTGGTGTTGTGGTATGTGTTTCTAAGGTTTAGGATGGTTGATTTGGGCTTAGAACTGGTTTAAGAGGGTTTGGAGGTCGAAAAGTGCAGATTGGGTTTGGTATGATCTGCATTATGCATCAGCTAGGGCTAGGCAACCGAATGGCATACGACTGGAGGCCATACGACCGAAAGGAGTGCAATTGAGGTTCATTTGCATGTGAGTCATACGACTGAACTCCATACGCTTGTGAGTCGTGCGACTGAGGTTCATTCGCATGGGGTCATGCGATTGGGGTCCATACGCCTAGGTTCATCCGCATTAGGTCCATGTGCATAGATGTTGATCCGCATTAGTTCCATTCACATAGGATTCATCCGCATTGTGTTCATCCGCATTGGGTCCATTCGCATAGGGCCCATGCGCATAGGGCCCATTCGCCTGGTATTCATCCGCATGGTGTTCAGTCGCTTGGGATGCCATGCGACTGAAGGGTGCCCATACGCCCAAGTAGGGCTTATGTACCCGAGGGAACATAGTTTATTAATGACTTTCGGGGGAAAATGTGGATGTAAGTTTTGACATGGGAGGTTCCCAGGGGTTCATGTAAGATGACTTTTGAGGCCATAGAGGTTATGTTGGGCATGGTTGATGATGATGTATGATGTTGTATGATTATGCATGATGTATGTTATGTATGTATGATGATGCCCTGTATGATGATGTTGGTTGTGTATGTTGATGTTCCTTATTATTATGTATGATTATTTTCCATTGCCTTTACGTGGAATGTTAATAAATGAAATGAAAGTATTATGTAACATAAAGTAGAAGATAATGAAAAGAGGAACATGATGAATGAATGCATGCATTAATGAACGATGGAAAGTAAAGAAAGTCTTGCAAGCCTTGTATATCGGAACACACCCAATGAAGGGTGTTAGTCCAATGGTGTGTGGGTTAGCTACCCCAGAAGGATGCACATCGGAGTCTTTCTTTGTGATTGATCATATGTATAGAACCTTTGTCGCTTACCCTAAGTACTGTGGCTAGGCTGTTGTGCGCTATGACGGAAGGTCTATGATAGACTTAGGCCCAGTATCCGCTTTATGCATGACAGTGGGTATAGCACATGACAATGGTATGCCTGATTTTACCCGTAAGTACTGTGGCCAGACTGCTATGCGCCATGACGGAAGGTCTATGATAGACTTAGGCCCGGTACCCGCTTTATGTATGACGGTGGGGTAAAGTTATGGTGGTAATGGAAGGAAACAAAGTAATGATTGAACGTATGAATGAAAGTAATGAAAGTGAATGGTTATGACGAACGAATGAATGAACGAAATTCAATGAACGAATGATGAAGATAATAATGATATTATCTATGTGTATGTATGATGTATGATCGCATGTAAAAGTAAAGAACGGTTTTAATGCAAATAAAGTATGTTTTATTATAAAACTAGAACTCACTCAGCAACACTAACCTTTATGTGCTTCCAGTTGGCGCGTAATGTTGTTGAGGATGGCACGGGGCGGCTACTGAGCTCTTTTGGATGGAATTCTTTTGTTTATTGTTTTTGCATTGTAATGCGAATGAACGATGTTTTAAATAAACGATTGTATTAACTTGAAAAAGCATTTATAAGGAAATGTAAGTTATTTTAATGTTCCGCTGCAATGTTTATGAATGTTAAATGTGAAGTTATATGTTTTATGTGCAATGATTTACCAGATGTAAGCGTCCCAGGAACGGGGCCTTACATCACGAGACTGAACAAGAGGTCAGAGCTGAAAAAGAAAAAAAGTCAAAGAAAATGGCGGAAGAGGGGGAGTTCGAGAGGAGGCCTAAACACAAACATCAAACATTCACTGAGCCGCATAGAAGGGAGGAGAGGGCTGGTTTGGATGACGATCTTATTTAGAACCTTAACTCCTCTCTAGCTAATGAGTTGAGTATGATTAAGACCAAACTGACTAATCAGGAGCTCAGAGAGAAATATAAAGATGAGATGCTTGAGGGGATGACCATGATGTTGTTGTATCAAGAAAAGTTAATAAAGAGTTTGCTAACAGAGGTGAATGAGCTGAAGGTTGCTGCCGGCCTACCCAATCAGCTAACTCAATCTAAGTTAGATGATATGACTGACACTGCTAAATAGCCATTTCTAAATGTGGGTACATCCTACCGGGCAAGAGAGGGTACTTCTGGTGCATAAGCAGATTAGGTTGGAGGTTCAGGCATGAAAATGATGTTGAGGGAGTGAATGAGGCAGGAAGGGATGTAAATGTTGAGAATGAGAAGGTGGTGATTGAGGCTAGGTCTGTGAATTTGGACTTTAACATAGAGAGGGATCTAGTGGGAGAGGAACATGTGAGAGATAATCCAATGGAAGGTGCTGACAAGAGATTAATAGATGAGGAAGAGGAGGAAGAATAGTTAGTTGACTATGATTCTAAGCCTAAGTACTATAAGGTTGACTAGAGACCATTAACATATATGGCAAATAAGGGATCTGATGAGAATGATGTGATTCGGATGTTAAAGGAAGAATGGTTTGTGAGGGACAAGGAGCCTGAGGAGATAACTCCCCTATTTCAAGACATACAAGGGTTGACTGAGAAGGAAGCTAATAAGAAGATCATCAGTTGGAAATACAATGCCGTCCTCAAGATATTCATGATCAAGAGGAGAAGGGGAGGGATTACATATCTACACAAGAGGAAGGCATTTAAGACCATGCCTAAGTGGGACTTAAGGACGTTAGTTGTGTTACCATTGCTTGATGCTAATCTAAGTGAGAGAGCCATGATGCTAGAGAATGAGATTAAGAATGGAATGAATGATAACTTTGAGTCATTTGGTTTTATGAAGACAGAAAAAAGGAGGTCAAAGAAGGAGAAGGATTGGGAAACATGAAAAGG
The DNA here is from genome assembly GCA_025506515.1 of Flaveria trinervia. Lineage (NCBI taxonomy): Eukaryota > Viridiplantae > Streptophyta > Magnoliopsida > Asterales > Asteraceae > Flaveria > Flaveria trinervia. The sequence goes on along the minus strand of CM046454.1, from coordinate 40,564,423 downwards.
GAGAATCATGCTGAGGGTAAAACCTCCCAAAGATTGTGAACAGAGTTAGATTGTCGAATCCCCTCCCCCAACAACTACAAAGTTTTGAGAAATGTTCTACGACAACAATACGGGGGAGGCGGTGATCAATGTAAAGAATGGGATTGAGTACAGGTTGTTTGACCCAATGGAGTTGTTTATCTTTTGTGATGAAGACATGCTGGTAATTTGTGAGAATCACATTAAAGCAGGGACAGGAGAGGAAACTAGAAAAGAAGCAAGTCTATTTATGACTGTGGTTAATAAGGTGAGAGGAGTGGGGACTGAGGTGAAAGAGTTGGATGACAAGGTTAGAGAAGAAGATGAGCTGAGGATGGAGGTGCAGGACCTAACAAAGAAATTTTCTGAGGCAACTGCACATGCTGAGGATGTTACTACAGGAGCTATTGAAGAAATATTAGAGGCAAATGAAAAGACTGGAGCTGATCAGACAAATCAAGAGTGACGAAGACAGAGAGGTCCAACCTAGGGGGAGTATTGAAGATCATGTATAGGTTGGACTCACCTTAGATTAGATTATGTTTATATTTCATTGTAATAGGCTTAATGTTAGTTTACTTTTGTATGTTGGTTTATTAGTTTAGTTTTCCTGCCCCAACGAACTATGAGCTCATAGTCAGCTACTAGTTTCACCAGGTGAAACTGTTAGTCTCAACCGGCTAAAACTGTGAATTTGGTAGCATAATTTTGCTGACAGTGAAATTGTCAGTGAAACTATCACTACTATATATAGTTTTGATCTTGCTCATTGTTGAGCATCCTTGCAAAAACCCTAATCGTTTATTCCTGTTGCAAGAGACTATTGTAAGCTTGTTTTTCATAGAAATATATTAAACTTTGTTACCTTTTATTGTATTGGATCATTATTTCCTTATATTGAATACATTTTGATTCTTTATCTTCATCATAGTGTTTGTTGTTTGTTATTGTTACTAATATTGAATGAATCAATCTCTCAAATGTACTGAAATTCAATCAAATGGACCAACTAAATGTAGCAAGAATGATGTCGCTCAATATTGCAGGCGAATGAGTACTATTATAAAAAAATATTTTGTTGTGTTTCTGCCATATAAATTAAACTGCAACTGACACTACCAATTTTTGAATGATGGTAGGAAGAGTTTTAGAGTTTAACCAAATGCAACTAATGATATCTTCCCATGAAGGAGAACTATTTTGCATGAAACCCTTAACTCTAACAAAAGCCCAACCATGCAAAGATCATAAGCACTCGAAGAAAATGAAGATAAGAGTTATACTCTGCCTTACATAGTAGGGAACACATCATATTCATATTCCCCTTCCTACTTGGGGTCCACTTCAAAATCCTATCTTGAGTTAATAACTTCTCCCTTGTTGCTAACCACAAGATAAATGCATATCTCAGGATGCATTGGGGAAACCATACATTTGTACCATTTAACTAGAGGACCCCTGCAACGAATCAAATCCCATACAATGGAAGAAGAGAAGCCATATAACTTGTCCTCATGCTTCCATAATAACTTATCTAATGATTGTGTGAAAGAGGGAACTTGAAAATTGATTAATATCAGAAAGAGGTCAAACCACGCTTATAGCCAACAACAAGAACTGTCATATGAAAGATCTGAAACTTCGGAATTAATCGAGAATCCTGCACTATAGATGGCCTGATGAGGAATAAAATGGTGAAGAGTCCATATTATACTCTAATTAATATCATGCAGACGTGTTACAACCAGTACCTACGACTTTATATAAGAAAGGCTGAAGTAACAGACGTAAGCTTAGCAGTTTCCTCCAACTCCATGAACTAGAAGAAGAAACTTTTATCACCCAAAGTTCTTATCTAAGGCCCCATTGCCGGAACGCTTACAGCTGGTCAACCATCGCACATAAAACATAATATATGCATTTAAGTTTACTAAAAACATTGCAGCGGAATAACTTAAAACCATTTCATAAGTCAATGAATGCTTTTGCAAAACAATACAATGTAGTTTATTATTACAAAATGTTATCATTTGCATTACATCACAAAAACATCATAAATAAAACAAATGGTTGTCTTCCAAAAATTACCAAGTAGCTACCCCGTGCCATCCTCAGCAACATTCATCTACCAATTAAAAATACATAAAAGTCAGTGTTGTTGAGTGAGTTCTAGTTTTATAAATAAAATACTTTACTTTTGTTTAAAAGCTATCTTTACTTTCACATGTGATCATACATCATGTGTACAAATAGAAAATTATTATTATCTATTAGGACTGTGTACGTACGGAGTACTAACTGATAATGCGTGAAACCAGATCAAATAGTATGGAATCCTATTTGATTGGTGATCCAATCAGTGAGAACGCAGTCCCGATCAATCTAACGATAAAAGAAACGTTAAGAACGATTAGAACAAGATCAACTGTGAACTATGAACTTGGAACAGGCTTTCTGGAGTCTCTTTAAACTTTGAACTTTTGAAATTTAAACTTGTGCGAATGGACAGATGTGAATGACTCAATCGTGTGATTGGACAAATGCGGATGACCAATGCGAATGAATCAGTCGTGCGAATGAAGGGTGCGAATGGAGTGTGCGAATGAATTCAATCGTGCGATTGGATTCAGTCGTACATATGGAGTGTATGAATGGAGACAGGCGAATGGGATGATTCAGTCGTACGAATGAGTGAGCGATTGAGTTCAATCGGGCGTATGGAGTGTGCGATTGAGTTCAGTCATGCAATTGAGCCAATCATGCGACTAAAGGCTGCTATTTTTGCAAAATGGAAGGTTCTTGACACTTTGAAGCAAAAACACGATTTTTCAAGAACCCTAATCTTCCGTATGCCGAAAAACGTAAAGTTTGAGACCTGGAGACGTCGAAAACACTGTTTTACTCAAAAAAGGTGACTCTTTTGAATGAAAAACGTGATTTTTACACCGAAACTAATCGAATCACATGCAAAAGCAAGAGCCAAGGCTTTGATACCACTTTTTAGGACCGTGTACGTATGGAGTACTAACTGATAATGCGTGAATCCAGATCAAATAGTGCGGAATCCTATTTGATTGGCGATCCAATCTATGCGAACGTAGTCCTGATCAATCTAACGATTAAAGAAACTTTAAGAACGATTAGAACAAAATCAACTGCGAACTATGAACTTAGAACAGGGTTTCTGGAGTGTCTGGATGGCTAGGGTACGAGTATGTGTCAAAAGTCTTGAAGTGTTATGTTTTTCCACGAATTAGGTGGTATTTATAGGTTAGGTTTTTTCAATCGTGCGATTGATTCATACGCACGACTGAAGGTTCAGTCATGCGACTGATTCAATCTTATGTCTCAACCGTGCGCCTGATCCAGTCTCCTGGTTTAGTCATGCGACTGGTATATTAGCATGATGCATTCATGCGTATGGTCCATTCGCAAGAAGACTTCATATGATTAAATTTGAACATGTTTCTCAATCATTATTGACTAAGAACTATACATAATAACCTCAACCCTATATAGTTAGTTCAATATATGTTATCATATAATAAACAATGAAACATTAAACATTATAAACATCAATCACATATTGTTTTTCATTCAACTCATTCATTACATATATGTAAGACATGATAGAGATTTACATTAAGCTCCTAAACTAGGTACATATGGATCAACATTATCTTTCATCATTGTTCGTTAACTTTCATTCATTCATCATCGTACTTCATCATTATCCTTTGTTATCCTCCTTACCATACCTTACGTACATTCATTAACTTCTTTACATTCTGGACCAATGCCATGTGCTATACCCCAAACATTGTGCATGAAGCTGGCTTTAGTGCCTGGGGCAAGCGACAAGGGTCCCATACATATGGTCAATCACAATGATTTGACCATAGTGTGCATCCTTCGGGGTCGCTAACTCGCACACAGTTGAGCTAACACCCTTCATTGGGTTTGAACCTCCATACATAGCTTGCAATACTTTTCATTCCTTCTTTCATTCATTAATGCATGCATTATTTCATTCTTTACGTTCCTCTTTTCATTCATCAATACTTTTCACTTTATTTCATACTTTAAGTACATTGATATTAACATACCTCGCGAAGCCATAGAAACATACATAATAAGGAACATAAAGAAACACACACAACATGCATAACATCAACATGAACGTCACATAAAGCATTATACAACATCATATAGTCATCTTACATCACCCCCTGGAAAAAATTTCATGTCAAAGCCTAACACTTCACTTTTTCCTAGAATTTCAGAAAATAATCTAAGTCCTAGGGCGCATGAGCACTATGTAGGCGCATGGCCTCTCAAGCGCATAGGAACACTTAGGAACTTAGGGAACTTTCAGGTGCATGGACACTATTTGGGCGCATGACCCAACACTTAGGCTTTTTAGACAACTTTCTAGGCGTTTGGGCACTATGCAGACGCATGTGCCTAACTTAGGCGCATGCACACCTGGGCGCATAGGCAATTGGGCGCATGTGAATACTTAAGTAATCTATGCATAATCCTAGGCGCATGGAAACTATTGTGCGTATGTGTTTTCAGGCGTTTGGGGAACACTTAGGCAAATTCAACCGATGGGCACATGAACAACTATTCAGGCACATGGGCAATCAACTTACTCTAAACAACATAATTCTGTCCCCAATCCAATATTTATCATGTTCTAGGCCTAGCACTAACATTCTAAACCATAGAAATATATGCACATCATAATTATAACAATATAATTACCCAAATCAAACCCCATTGCAAACATATACACACATACATACGAGTGAGAACACCGATTTTATAAAAATGTTCATACATGTATTTCTAGCCCCAAAATCATATAAAAACATGTAAAAATGGGGTTCTAAAACTCACCTTAACAACCTTCAAGTATGACTTCCTTCAAACACGTTTGCAAATGAGTCCAACCACCTAAAACCCACCAAAACACGCACAACCGACTATACACTTCTGTAGATGAGATACATGGAATGCTAGGTTAACAATGTCTTCATCGACTATACACTTCTTTAGATGAGATACATGGAATGCTAGGTGAATTTTACTTAATTCATCAGGTAACTCCAACCTATAGGCCACCTCTCCTACTCGAGCAACGATTCAGAAAGGCCCTATGTATTTGAGGCTCAACTTGTCCTGCTTTCTAAACCGAATGATGCCCTTCTAAGGTGAGAGTTTTAGCATAACTCTATCTCCAACCTTAAACTCAATCGGTCTATGTCTCTTGTCGGCATACGACTTCTGTCTATCTTTGGCTGCTATCATGAAGGCTTTAATCTTTTCAAGTTTCTCAGTTGTAGCCTCGATCACTTTGATACTTCCCAACTCCTTCTGTCCAATATCACCCTAACAAATGGGTGTTCTACATCTTCTACCGTATAGCTTCTCATAAGGGTGTCGTACCAATGCTGGCATGATAACTATTGTTATATGAAAACTCAGCTAACGGTAGTGGTCATCCTAACTTCCTCCAAAATTGATGATGCATGCCCAAAGCATATCTTCTATCATTTGAATGGTCCTCTCCGACTGACCATCCGTTTATGGATGATAACCCGTGCTAATGTGTAACCTTGTCCCCATAGCATCATGGAATATTTTCCAAAACATAGATCTAAATCAAGTGTCACGATCATATACAATAGACATAGGTAAACCATGATGAGCTACGATCTCCTTGATGAATAGATCCGCGAGTCTCTCAGAGGATTACGATCTCACGGATCGGTAGGAAGTGAGCAATCTTTGTCAAACGATCAACAATCACCCATATGGTATCATGCCCCTTCGTGGTATGCGGTAGCTTCATGATAAAACCATGGTGATATGCTCCCACTTCCACTCAGGTATATCCAAAGGTTGTATCTTCCCATACGACTTCTGATGCTCATCATTCACTTGCAAGCAAGTAAGGGACTTACCCACATACTCCCCTACATCGCACTTCATACCTGACCACAAATAGTCTTTCTTCATATCTTGATACATCTTAGTAGCACATGGATGAATGGAGTATCGAGTCTTTTGAGCCTCATCCACGATCTTTCCACGTAGATCCCCATGACGAGGAATTCACATTCATCCGAACCGGGTTTTAACACCGAGTGTATTTTCACCCAACTTTGCAACTATGCCTCTCATTCTTTTGGAGTTAAGACGCTCTTCTTTTAATGCTTGGTCTTCAAACTCCTTGACCTGCTTCATCACATCTGAGGCCATAATCAATTGATAAGCCTTCACCCAAATTGGCTCGACTACCTCTTTTCGACTAAAGGCATCCGCCACTACGTTGGCCATGTCCGGACAGTAATGGATCTCACAATCATAATCCTTTATGAGCTCCAACCATCTCCTTTGCCTCATGTTTGGATCCTTCTACTTCAAGAAGTACTTCAAGATCTTGTGATCAGTGAAGATTGTGCACTTTGTCCTGTATAATTAGTGCCTCCAAATCTTTAGTGCAAAGACCATAGCTGCTAGCTCCAGGTCATGAGTAGGGTAATTAACCTCATGAACCTTCAATTTTCTAGATGCATAGGCTATAACCTTCCCTTATTGCATCAACACGCAACCCAACCCCAAGTAAGAAGCATCCAAAAAGACCATCAAATCCTCACTTCCTTTGGTTAATGACAAAACATGAGCTTGTGTCAATCTTGCCTTCAACTCTTTAAAAGCCTTCTTTTGGTCTTGACCCCACACGAACTTCACATCCTTACGGGTCAGCTTAGTCAATAGAGAAGCTAACTTACATAAGTCTTGAATCAACCTTTTATAATAGGCCCCCAATCCCTAGAAACTATGGATCTCGGAGGGCGTCTTTGGGGACTTCCATTGCATTACAGCCTCCACCTTTGTCGGGTCCACCATAATCCCCTTGGGATTCACCACGTGACCCAAGAACTAAACTTCGCAACACACAGTTGGAGAATTTAGTATACAACTTCTCCTTTCTCAATGTTGCCAACACCTCTCGAATGTGACCGGCATGCTCCTCCTCGGTCTTCGAATAAATCAAGATGTTGTCGATAAACAAAATCACTAATTTATCCAACATCGGCTGACACACTTGATTTATCAAGTCCCTAAAAGAAACTGGCGCGTTTGATAAACCAAAAGACACCAAGAGGAACTCTTAGTGTCCATAATACATGCAAAAAGTTGTTCTAGAAATATCTTGCTCCTTCACCTTCAACTGATGATAACTAGATCGAATGTCTATCCTTGAGAACCAACTAGCACGTTGGAGCTTATCAAACAAGTCGTCAATCCTTGGTAGTGGATACCAATTCTTCACCGTCAACTTATTCAACTCATGGTAGTCAATGTACATTCACATACTACCATCCTTCTTTTTCACAAACAAGATTAGAGCACCCCACGGAGAGATGTTCGGTCTAATGAACCCCTTATCAAGTAACTCTTGCAGTTGCTCCATCAATTCCTTCATCTTGGAGGGGGCTAACCGATACGGTGCCTTAGCAACAGATTGGGCACTAAGTATAAAGTCAATCTAGAACTTGATCTCGCGGTCTGGTGGCACACCTAATAAATCTTCTCGGAACACGTCAGGAAAGTCATGCACAACCGGTACATCAGATAGTTGGGTTGCTAGCGTATCAACATCCTTCACGTAGGCTAGGCAGGCATTACACCAATGCCTAATGCATTTCCTGCCACTGTCATTGAAATCACCTTCGGAATCGTAGTGACTCAATCACCATAAATCGTTACCGAACTCTCGTCGGGCGTGGTTAATCTAATCATCTTCTTATAACATACGATATTTTCCTCCTAGTCCATTAACCGGTCCATTCCTAGGACTTCATCAAACCCACCTAAGGTAATCATAAACAGTCTACAAGGAAACTTATGACCTTCTAGTTTTACTTCACAAACTTCTATAAGATCAACACTCCTGGCAGACTTACCTATGGTAGTTTCTACATCGAAGGGCTTATCAATACTCATACTACTAATAGACAAATTAGCGCATAAAGTAGCAGAAATAAAACTCTTACTAGCGCCAGAAGAAAATAACACAGAAGCTAGAGTTTGGTTTACTAGAAACGTACCTGACACAATATCAGGGTCTATCCTAGCCTCCTCCTGGTTCATCGTGAAGGCTCTGGCACTTGCCTTCTGCCCTTCAATCCTGGTCGTCTTCTTCCCTTCAGAACTCTTAGCCTTTGGCTTTTTGCATTCCCGGATCATATGGCCCTCCCCGCCATAGTTATAACACCTCACCACCTTGCACTCTTTTTCCATGTGACAAGGCTTTCCACACTTGAAGCACACGTTTGACCCCCACATGCACTCACTAGTGTCCCCCTTCCACACTTACTAGACCTCTTCGTTCTCGAACTGAATGTAACTACATGTTGGTCATCTACTCTTGCAGCTTTGTTGTTCGGAGCGGCCACGCCACATCCAAACCGTTTCCCATTCCAATTTCCATCACCACCACCTTTCTTTCTCACCTCTACCGTAGCCACCTCCCGTTCATCATATAGCCTACCCGCCAAATCAACCACTGACCTAAACATGCTCGGTCGGGTGGCGATCATGTGCCTGAGGATAACTGTCAGCAATACTTGGATATACCTCTTAATCTTTCATGAAAGAGGCGTCACCTGATCCGGCACCAGCCGTGCCATCTTGTTGAACTTAGTGGTGTATTGCTGATGCATCATTGTTCCTGCCTCCAGCTACAGGAACTCCCTCTCAACCTTGTCGAGCTCCCTATGAGGACAGAATTCTTCAATCAACAACTTCTTCAACTCTGCCCGCCTCATCCTTCCAATCGCCCTACTACCCTCGGCTTGGACAATGTTGTCCCACCAGCATAAGCCCGAATCTACAAATGAGTGAGTAGCAAACTTCACCTTCTGGTCCTACCTACACTCACTGATATCCAACACAGCCTCCATTTCCCTCACCCATCGGTGAGCAGCAACAACATTCACATTCCCATCAAAATTCGGGGGCTTGCATCTTTAAAATGCCCCATAGTTGCAGCCTTGTGCTGCCTCATGCACAGGCTCCTCCTCTTCCTCCTTGTTAATAGAGAGAAGCATCTTAGTCATCGGTCGCTCCCTCTCACCCGAGAAACTATTCCTCTCCTTCCTCTCATCTTCTCGCACCATTTTGATTTCTTCGGTCACCACAGACGGTAGGATCGTCAGCATGACTTGGTGAACCTCTTCTACCACCGCCTCCTTCACTAAGGCCCTTAAGTTGGCACTCTCATCACCACCCTCTGGATGAGGGGTTTCAGGCTCTTCATGAGTCGTCTCCTCAGCTCTAGCCCTTCCTTTTGTGACTCGTGGTCCAGCACCACATCCACCACGACCCCACCACGAGAAGCCTTATAAGATCTACCGCCAGCCATCCTCTAAGCACGCTATAAGATCAAGACACCAACACAATCATTCAAAGTAATAGCTTAGTTTATGTCAAATATAGTAAGTCCCAAATTACAGAGGCTAGTAGCGATTAACTACTTACTTTACTCTTCATACCCCAAGCATTCCCTATCCTAACTACATCAGTATCTAAATCAACTAAAGGAAAATAGATCAATAACATGCGCACATAATACTGATTAACATTACAGAAAATACCTCATGACATGTAGCTACTCAGACTGACATCCTTCCATTTTGTCCCATTTTCAGTTTAAGATTAGGTTTCTTTTGAAAATACATACCCATTTCTCTTAAACTTTGGCCCTGATACCAACTTGTAAGACCCCATTCCCAAAACGCTTACAGCTAGTCAATCATCACACATAAAACATAAAATATGCATGTAAATTTACTAAAAATATTGCAACCGAATAACTAAAAACCATTTCATATATTAATAAAGCTTTTACAAAATAATACAATCTAGTTTACTGTTACAAAATGTTACCGTTTTCATTACATCACAAAAGTATCATAAATTAAACAAATGGTTGCCATCCAAAAATGTCAAGTAGTTGCCTCGTGCCGTCGTCAGCGACATTCACGTGCCAATTGAAAATACATAAATCTCAGCGTTGTTGAGTGAGTTCTAGTTTTATAAATAAAATACTTTAGTTTAGTTTAAGACCTTTCTTTACTTTCATACGTGATCATACATCATACATACAAAAAGATAATAATTATTATTATCTTTCATCATCGTTTATTCACTTTCGTTCATTCATCATCGTATGTCATTGTTATCATTTGTTATCCTCCTTATCGTACCTTACATACATTCGTTAACTTCTTTGCATTTTGGACCAATGCCATGTGCTATACCTCGAATATTGTGCACAAGGTGGTTACAGGGCCTGAGGTCTATCATAGACCCCGAACATTACGCACGTAGCTGACTCCAGTACCTAGGGAAAGCGACAAGGGTCCCATACATATGGTCAATCACAAGGATTAGACCCCGGTGTGCACCTTTTCGGGGTAGCTAGCCCGCACACAGTTGAGCTAACACCCTTCATTATGTGTGAACCTCCATACATTGATTGAAAGACTTTTCATTCCTTCATTCATTCTTTAAATAAATGCATTCTTTCAGTCTTTACGTTCCTCTTTTCATTGATCATTAGTTTTTGTTTTCAATACATAATACTTTCCGTACATTGATATTAACATACCACGCAAAGCCATGAAAACATACATAATAAGGAACATAAAGAAACATACACATCATGAATAACATCAACCTGAACATCACATACAACATCATATAACATCATAAAGTCATCTTAGATCACCCCGAGAACATCCCAAGTCAAAACCTAACACTTCTTTCATTCATTAAATACATGCATTCTTTCAGTGTTTACGTTCCTCTTTTCATTCATCATTAGTTTCCACTTTCAATACATATTACTTTATGTACATTGATATTAACATACCACGCAAAGCCATGAAAACATACATAATAAGGAACATAAAGAACGTACACAGCATGCATAACATCAACACGAATGTCACATATAGCATCATACAACATCATAAAGTCATCTTACATTACCCCCGGGAAAAATTTTCAAGTCAAAGCCTAACACATCACTTTTTCCTAAAATTTCATAAAATAATCTAAGTCCTAGGGGGCATGAGCACTATGCAAGCCCATGGTCTCTCAGGCGCATGGGAACACTTAGGCACTTGGGGAACTTTCAGGAGCATATGCACTATTTGGACGCATGACCCAACACTTAGGCTTTTTGGGCTACTTTCTGGGCGTTCGGGCACTATGCAGGCATATGTGCCTGACTTAGACGCATAGACACCTAGGCGCATGGGCAGTTAGGCGCATATGAACACTTAAATAATCTAGGCATAATCCTAGGTGCATGGAAACTATTGGGCGCATGAGTTTTTAGGCATCTAGGGAACACTTAGGCAAATTCAACCGTTGGGCACATGGACCACTATTCAGGCGCATGGGCAACCAACTTACTCTAAACAACATAATTCAATCCCCAATCCAACATTCATCATGTTCTAGGCCTAGAACTAACATTATAAGCCACAGAAACATATATACATCATCATTATTACAATATAATCACCCAAATCAAACCCCACCCGCAAACACATACATAACACATACATATGGGTGTGAACACCTATTTTTTAAAAGTGTTCATACAAGCATTTCCAGCCATAAAATCAAATAAAAACATGTAAAAAGGGGGTTCTAGAACTCACCTTAGCAACCTTCGAGTGTGACTTCCTTTAAACCCGTTTGCAAATGAGTCCAACCACCTAAACCCCACCAAAACATGCACAACCAAACACATAAACACATATAAGCACATAATTGAGGCTTAGACTGGCTAAGAACATCTCAAAATATGAATTCTAACCTTGAATTCAGATCCTTTCTGCTCTTCTTTAATACCTAAAAGCTCTTCTCTACTTTCTCTCTCTAAACCGATGCAAAAGGTGATGTGAATGGCAATATGGGTGGCCATACCCACTTTTGTATCTTTTACACATTTAACCCCTCAACTTGGGTTAAATTACATTTTCTTCTTTTATTCTCTTTCTCTTAAAAATCCAGGTGTTACATCTTATCTCTTATCTGATTTTGATGAACCCACTCAACCCATAATGAATCATAGTGAGAAAGGATACTCCAGACATGATAATTCATTAAAGCAACATTCATATCCTTAATCATGTGAATACCTACCCTCCATCTTGATTCAGGAGACAAGTAGCTTTCCATGAAACTTTAGATTTTCCTTTCTCCATTGGATCCTAGCACCATAGGAATCCTTTTTTCATTAACTCGAGTTTCAATATAATATTGGTTGGTAAGAGAAAGACCGAAGCCCAATAGAGATGTAATGAAGAATGAACTAAAATTATAAATTGACATCTTTCTTCAAAAGATAGAAACCTATTTTTCCATTCCTTGATTTTAGACTCCATCCTTTCAATAAGAATATAACATTCTTATGAACTTAATCTAGAAGATATTAGAGGAACACACAAATACCAAACAGGAAGTGACCCTTCTACAATTGGCATAATAGAAAGAATAACTTATATGACGTGAGTAGGAACATTGCAAAAGAAAACCATGCTCATCAGGATACTAGGAGCCAATCCCGACTTATTTTGAAAATCATTTAAACCTTCCATAAGAGCAGTAACCGAGTTAAGATCCCTTCTAGAAAATATGAAAAGGTCATCTGCAAAACATACGTTTACTAACCTTTACTTCTCACATAAATAAGAGGGAGTGGACACACAAACCATAATCCATTACCCATTTTCTTATAAAAACCGAAACTTGTAAGAACATCTAGTAGGAATGACCAATTCACCATATCATAAGCATTCTGAATATCTATTTTGAAAGCACATCTTGGAGGGGCTTGTCTAATGATAGTAAATTATGCATAATTTCTAGAGTGAGCAAAATGTTGTGTGAGATCCTTTGACCCAGTATGAAAGCCGATTGGTTAATGGTTACATTATCCTTCAGTCCCTCCTTAATTGCGTTTGCAATAGTCTTATTAATGCATTTATACAATACATTACAACACGCAATTGGCCTAAACTCAACAATCTGAGAAGGGTCACTATTTTCGGCTCTAAAGCTATAATATTATGATTAATTTCTTAGAGAAGCTTACCCGTAGAAAAGAAATCCTTTATAGCCTCTGAAACTTCCATACCCGTAGTACCCCAAGACCTTTTAAAGAAAGTCGAAGTATACCCGTCAGGACGTAGATCTTTATTATCATCTATAGAAAACATAGTTTTCCTAATCTCCTCCATAGTCATTTCCTTAATCATGTCCGGAGCTACATTATCATCCAAATTTTTACAAAAGTCATCCACAGACACTTTAGAACTGATGGAAAATTCTGAACCAAGAAAAGCCTCATAATGATCCAAAAACGCTTTAGCAACATTTTGACCTCCATGAATTTTCCCATGCACATGTATTATAGTCTCTATGCGATTTCCACTATGAAAAAACTTTGAGTTGTGATCCCCCTCTACCAACCATTGAATTTTTTTTTATTTTGGTATAATAAATCTTTCTTCATCAATAGAAGCGTCATTGAATATCTTTAACATGACTAGTTCTTTTTTTCCTTAATACCATATCTCCCGGATCCACATCAATAGCTTTCTAAAAATCATTCAGAGACGCAGGCAATTCTACCACTTTTTTATGAATATTCCCTTGTTTAAATAGAAGCGAGCGCAAAGGGTGTTTCAACAAATTTAATTTTTTAACAACTTGAAACTGAGTAACACCCTTAATTTTGCTCTCCTAACCCTTTGAAATAATACCCTAGAATTCCACCTTATAGACTAGAAAATTAGCAAACTTAAAAAGGGGTTTGAACTTTCAACCGAAGCAAGGTTTATGGTATAAGGATAGTGATCCGAGACTCTATATGGGTGAAAAATAGCAAAAGTAGCTTCAAAATTCAATATTCCCCATAATTCGGTCAGCTTTCGAAAGATACCACAACCATTTTTAGGATCTTGATTCCATGTGTAATGCATCCCAACAGCATTAACATCTTCCATACCAATAGTAGTAACATAATCTTTGAACTCTCTTATACTAGAATTATAGTCCTCATTCCCCTCATAAGTATCCTGCAAACGTAGCGTTGCATTTAAATATCCCATCCACACCCAAGGACTAGATACCACATTTGATTTTTGGAAGATCAAATGCATCCAAAGGTCTCTCCTCTAAAGATAGGAATTATGAGCATAAATAAAATTGCAAAAAAGATATTGATGAGTACCATTTAAAGATATCAGAGTGAGCATGGTTTGACCATATATGATTCAACTTTAACATCCAAATGTAATGGATTCCAACCAATTTAAATTCTAGTACCCTTTCAGCATAAAGAACCATTAGAAGTCCACACCCAATCTCTATATAAACCTGTGTACACCAAATTCAAATTCGCAAACATAAGCTTCCAAAATAGCAAACATGCTTAACAGTTTTACTTTTATAAACATCCAAACCATTTTTTCTTTTAGTGGGTGATTCAGCCCCCTAATATTCCAAGAAGCTATACTAATCACTGGAAACCTGTTGAAGCTGTAAAAGATAGTTTATATTATCAACACAATAAAAGTCAACAAAAGTCAACATGACGTTCAAAGTCAACAAAAGTCAAACCCGACACATTCGAGACGAAGAACCAAGACAAGAAGTTGAAGATTTTGATGACTAGGAGTTAAGTTGTAATAGATATTTTTTGTGAACAAAATATATTTTATCTTGATTTTAGTCATTTTTATGCTTAATATGTAATTTTATTAATTAGCCTAAGTCTAGGGGGTTAAGTGCAATTAGTGAATATTTGTCTAGACTGTAAATAGATTAATTGTCATTAGTGTTGTTAATAGTTGAATGACCAATTGATTGGGGTTTTCACTTTGTACAAATCATATGCAATCAATACAGATCAAATGTGATTTATTGTGATTATCATTGTTTGATCTTACAAATCTTCTTAATATTTGATTCAAGTGTGTAACTTGAGCTAACAATTTGTTATCAGAGCCATATTGATTCAAATTCATTAATGATTTGAGAATTTTTAAATATCATATTTGTAGAGAGAGAAAATAGGTTTTTAGAGAGATAAAATAGATCTGAGTTTAAATTTCTACAAATTCAATAACAACATCAGATCTATCACTATAATCAACATATTGAATCTACATCATCGTTTGAACAAGAAAAATCAATGAAAAACTTTAGATCTGAAAGTTTCTCTCACATACACTAGTGTGTTGTGTTCTTGGAGCTTCAAGATCTTGATCCAGCGAAACTAGCATCATTCTGAACGAAAGTTCAAAGTTTCTAGCGAAATTACAGCCGAAACTAGCAGGTTTCGCTCGTTTTCCGGCGAAATTATACTTTTCCGGTGAAATTGCAAATTCCGGCGAAACTAGAATTTCTGGCGAAACTATAAAACCTGCGAAAATATAAAAGATCAAACTCTGAATTTATCAAAAATTCAACGAATTAAAAAAAAGTGGGTTTAGAGAGGGAAAATAGATCTGAATTTTAATCATCATCAGATTCATCATATCTGATTCTTATTTCATCATATCTACATATTATCACACCAGATGTGAGATCTACAACATCTTATTCAAGAATTAAAAAAATCTTTGAAGATCATTCAAATCTACATCTCGCGGAGTTACAGTTTCTGAAAGAAAGTTCATCCACCAAGCAAAACTAGAGTTTTTCCGGTGAAACTACTGTTTATCTGGCGAAACAGCATCCGAAACTATAGTTTCACACAAAGAATTCTGGTAAAACTACAGTTTAGCTCTTCATTAGATTCAAATACTAATCAGATCCATAAACAAAGGACTGTTTATCGTTATCACTCCAGTTCAAACAATATTTGATCTAGTCAACAGTTTCAAACAGTCTCAATAGATCTATTTGATTAAAAATCAAAATTCAGATCAATCATTGTTCCAAATCAATTGATCCGTTCATCATATTCAATAAAATAAAAATGAAATACAAGGCCCAAACTAACAGAAAAACCATTTTTCATATAATTCTAATACAACCAGTTAACCCACAGCTCAAAACCAAATCGATCCAACAACCGGTTTCATATCAAAAATAATTCCTCCTTTACACTTTCATCTCTATTCGAAACCGATTCAACCATCATCATCAAATATTGGATTTTCATTTTTTAACACAAACCATCTTTTTTATTCAAAATATTAAAAGTTCGAAATTAACAGTTTAGAACCGATCTCAAGATTCATGTATCCGTCTTTAACACAGACCAAAACAACTTTAAATCAGTTTCAAAAGCATAATAAAATGGTAGAAGAGGAGTTTTGTTGTTCAAGATTCATCATCGATCAGTAAAGATCTCAGGAATTTGTTTTTTGAAGACGAAGACAGAAGCTGTGGTGTTCGTGTGTGTTTCTACGACCGAAAGAAGAAGAAGGAACAAAGATCGTTGGACCAGAGGGAAGCAGTAGCAGATCAGGTGACTGTGTTGTGTTTGGATTTTATAGAAGAAAACAATTCGGAAAGGCGGCTCGCCGGAAAGGTGGCTCGCCGGAAAGTAGTTGCCCACCGAAACCCTAAGGGTTCTTTCTCTCATCCACCTTCTCTATTCTCTTAGTGTGTGTGTTTAGTTGTAGTGAATTTTGTATATTAGGGTTAGGGTTTATGTTTGGTTATGGACTTTTATCATTGAATTGGGTTTGGCATCAAATTTTGGGCTAACAACCGGGCTAGTTAAAGTTAATACTTGGGTTCTCAAATAACAAATTGATATTGGTTTTTAATTAGGCTGACTTTTAAAAAAATATATAATAATAACAAAGTTGGGCTCATTCAAAATCGAAGAAATGATTCAATTTTTTTAACGCAGAATTATTCAACGATTTTAAAGGATTTATAAAAAACAAGCTGACCTGTCAGCTTGACCCCAGTTGCTAAGATTGTTTAGTGTGATATTTAAAAATAATATTTTTCTCGGGGGAGAATTATTTTACAATTTTTGGGAAAAATATTTTCGGGGCGTTTAATTGTTCAAATTTTTTAAAATGATGTCATCTTCATATTACTTTAAATTAGATAATCGCATAACGGCAGAAAGCCGGTTTGACTCTTTTCCAGGTACAACGAAAGAAAAATTGTCAGATTTAATTGATTGATTTTTGAAAGTAGCAAATAATCTAAAGAAGCATGTACCTGATCTCAGTCATCATGAACAAATTCAAAAGCTTCTCGACTCTCTTCCATCTGCATGGAATCATCAAGTTAAAATGCTAAAGCAAGAAAGAGGTAATGTCTACACAAAACTTATAGATATGATCAGCAGACTAAAATCTCTCGAGCTTGATAGCCAAAGAAATGAATTTCAGCAAGCCATGTTCCCACATCAAAGCCACGCGCTTAATACTGATCTTGTTTCTTCTATAACAAGCATACTTGATTACAAAACAGAGATGATTGAAAAGTTAAAGTTATTGACAACTGATTCGAACTCTAAATTCCGAGAAACTGTTGAAGAGAATCGTGAAGCTTTAAGAGTCGACAATGACAATAAACCAGAACTTGTGAGAACCGAAGATGATAAGGCTGGAAAAGCTGATAATAGAATGAAAGAATCTGAGGCTGATGAGATGCTAAAGGTCAAAGAAGAGGAACAACAAAGAATAACAAGGATTTGCAACTGTTAACAGAGCTTAACTGCAGAACGAACTATCATGGGTCTTCCTTATGAGATTGCTTCTCTGAATCAGGAGGTAAAAAGCACACATCTTTGAATGATTGGATGCAAAACCCTCTATCCAAACCTTTTCATGTGAAGCCGGTTTCACATGATTCAAAGATGAAAATGACTAAAGGTTCAAAACCAAATTCTTTTCCTTCTAGTCTTAAACAGAAAATGATTTGCAAATTTAATTCATTCAAATTCAAATTAATTAAACCAAAACAAATTTGGCAAATTAAAAAGAAGGATACAGATGTCCCATATTTTTTAAACGGTTGTGTGCAAAAGCAGTTTTCTTGTATTGATGAAAAAGGAACTTCTAGGACTACGATGGCCTGGGTTCCCCTTTCAAACTAATCTGTTAATGAGTGCAGGAACAATTCAGGAGGACTGTTAGTAATCCGGTTTACTAATAGATATTGTTCCTAATTCAATTTGAGGCGGAACAAACAAGTTAAGGTCATGGTATTTTATCCATAATCTAGATTTTTATATGCACAATTACAGTTCTCACTTCACAATCACTGCATATTTCTTGATAATTCATTTCTTATCTTGATAATGAGTGTAGTTTGGAAGACCTTCTTTGATAATTTTTATTTTTGTACTGTTTTATAAAAAAATTTTAAAAAAATGAAAAAAAATAAAAATATAAAAAAAATAAAAAGATAAGTTTGCAAAAATAAAAATTTAGGGGGACATTATAATTAAATAAAAATAAAAAAAACTGGGAACTTGATTCGAGATGATTGAGAAATGATTGTATATCTTCTTGAAATGCTTGTTTTTCCATGACTTGCATATATAAAATCAGAAATGATAGTAATTGATTTTGTTATATGATTTACATCTTATTTTTAATTGCAAATACTAGTAAAACAAATAGATTTTGTAATGACATGCTTGGTAGACTCAGCCTGAAAAATAAAGTAGACAACAACATAACGATTTAAATTAAAATATATGCTTAAGGGTGTCTGGATTTACGCAATCATTTTGGCCTGCACGAAAACTGAGTCCCGGCAAAAATTAGATTAAGAATTGATCTATCACCCACCATGATACAAATCATATAAGCCATATCTTTGAGCCATGTTTGGTGTATTTATGTGTCTTGTGTTTGTGCTGATCTCCTCTGCTGTACGAAAGTACCGACCTGGAGTGATGATCTCCTTTGATGTACGATAGTACAAATCTGGAGCTCTTATTGGCACATGATTAAATGGTCATCTCCTTTGTTATACGTAAGTATAGACCTGAAGCTTTTACCATTTTGGTCTAAGTTGTGTCAAATCATCTAAAAGATGTATTCATCATAGAATGCAATATTCTGTCGATAATCACTTGCACACTAATGCACAAGCCTTGCTTTGTAAAGATCGTTACAAAATTCAAGAAATCCTAAGATTGGCTGAGGGTTTTTGCCAAATGATTGTGGGGTCCTAGCATTCTAAAGCATTTAATCAAACTTTAATGAATCATCTTCTGCTTGTTGAAAAAGATAGGGCATGGGTTTAAGTGGACAAAAATATTAGCAATCGTCATTGATCTGTTTAAAAATTTCAAAATCATTCAAAGACTATGATTAGATTCAGTTATCAGTGTGATCTCATTGTTTGTCGATGTTTAAATTCATCTTTATGCTAAAGTATATCTTGAGGATATGATCTCATGATCAATTCAGTTCTCGGTTATAAAAAAACAGATATATAAAATTAAAAAAACATAATAAATTTTCATTTTAAAATTCTTTTAGGTCTTTCATATTATTTTGTTACAATTTTATCATTTTTAATGCATTTCATAGAAATTACGCACTAATGAACACGGATTCACTTGTTTTTTCACACACAGATAAACATGAGTTTATTTTGTTAAAATGAAATGATCTAATTAGAAATGTCGAGATTGTGTTTGAGAATGTGTTTCAGATTTTTATGGTAATTAATGGCCGATCATCAATTGAGCAGTGTATCTGATCAGAGAACCTGTTCCTCAAGTTTGCAGAAGATACCGAGTTAGGAATCTTTGTTGTAAGTGATGGCCGATCATCAGTTGGTGTTTTGTTTATGAATTGATTAATTGTTTTTTTTTATCTTAAATGGTTATTAGTGTTGTGTTTTCTGATTAGTTTATTTGATTATCACATTGCTTGAATTTGATTAGTTTGATAATTTTATTAGTTCGCTAACACCACCAATTATAAATTTATTAGTTTATTATTGCCGGTCTCAAGCCCTGATAAAAGAGAAGAGTTTATATCACTATTTTTTTAGGGCCTCATATTTTTTGTTCGCTTTGAGCCTCCAAATATGTTAAACCGGCCCTCATTACGAGAATAGTAAAATATTAAATGCACGTGCCGGATGTAAAATGACACTCCGCCGCATTGCGCGGACACCCTTCTAATATTTAGTAAAGCTTAACTTATACATTGTTATATAGTTTATTTTGCGGAATTTCTAGGCATCCGTTGAACAAAGGTTTTAGATCCGTAACCGCTTCACTTGTCGCATTTATTTTGAATGAATACTTTCATTATCAAGTTGGATCAAACCAATGTTTTCGTTGCTAGGGTTAGTTGGAGGTCCCTTTAACTTTCGAGTATCATTCTTTTGGTTTTAAATTGTTAATCACCCGCTAAAACTACAAGAATTTTATGGGAAATGCAAAGGCTTGAATAATGTTTATCAATTCAAGGCCAAAGTGAGGTTAAACCTATGATTTAAGTTAAAACAAAACAAAATAACTGAGAATACATATAAGTTTATATATTTATTATCGTCTTAACGTGTATAATGAAAATAATTAGTTTAAACAAAAAAGATTAGTCAAACTTTTATTCAAGAGCTCATATGAGATAAAGATTGCATTATCTAGATGGAGTGGAGTAGCGATCCAAACGAGACCGTTGCCATATATAAGAAAAGGCTAACATTACATCATTGAATAAAAAACATTTATCGAAGATTTTGTGTATTTATTTAGTTGAAGCTTTAGTGTAAAACGTCTTTTTATTGAGTTATTTGTGTGATGATTTCGTCTGCAAAATCTTTGGGTTAGTGATAAAAGAAAAGGATCACGTTTTATTATTGAATTATTCTATGTAAAGATCAGGCATTTTACTATTATTATTTGAAACCATGTGAGATTCTAGCATATCTTACTTAAAACCTTATAGATTTTTCTTTCCTGTGTGTTACATATATTGTTTTAAAAGGGTTTTTGGGATTGTAATTGATAATTTTTGTTTAATCATATTAATTGTGTCTTATTATTCACTAACCAAACATTTATATAAGAAATGTCAATAAAAGTGTTGGTTTATATACTACATCTATGAGAGAAAAATTGGAGTTGCCATATATCAGTACTGAAGCAAATTCAGCTCTTGCAATATATTTCAATAGGCTTTGAAAAACTTACATTAGGCCTTATTATGAAGTTTGCATTAGCCTAAAACAATATTTTTATCAAAAGTTGTATTAGGTAATGTTACATTAAATCTAAAGTGATTTTTTTGTTAGATAATATAACCATTTTATTAGCTAATATAACCTTTTTTTAAAGATTACTTAAAAAATGTTACGCCAGGGTTTGTAATGTGTTATGAGAGAGTGAATGTATAGAAATATGAATATTGAAGAGGATAAGTAAAACAAAAAAGGATACACTTTTTATACCTGCACCAGAAAAAGTTAACATTAAATAACATATGGAAAAGGAGCCAAGTATGTTCATGTGCGTAAATATAAGTTTTAGTGTGTGAAAAATCAATGATAATAATATCATTCATATCAGTAAAGTGTTTATACTTAATATATCATATTAAAAATGTCTTCATATTCATATTAGTAAAGTGCTTACTTTTATTATGCAACACTTCTAATTTCATTCTTGTTATTAGAACAAATATTGTAGGCACGATTTTACACGTCATATCATTTCATCTCCTTGTAAAAAAATCTCCTATGAATATTAAAAAAATAATAATAATAAATTTATATATCACTTCTAAATGATGTTAAACGTGTTGGTTGAGGTGTGACACGTTTAACCAGATAAGATAAGTTTTACAAGGACTAGGTTTCTTGTGATAAAGGAATAATTTGTAGTCAATTTACAAAGCACTACACCAGTCTAGTCAATTTTCTCACATGATGAAAAGGTTGTCGACTTCAGTCACGATTCTTGACTTTTAGGTATCGTTTACCCTTCATTATGGTTATATATATTTGTTCCCACAAATCTAGTATGAATTCTAATTCTTTTTAGTGGTCGTAGCTACTTAAGAAAAATAAATAGTTCTGTCTGCTACTAGCATTAGTGATTACATCTTATAAATATGTTGTGTGTCCGATCCTTAGAAGAAAAAGATTGATTGGGTGGTATTTAGTAGTAAAAACTGTTGTTAAAAATATAGATCACGTTTTGTAGTTTAATCTGCAATTAAAATTTTCTCAAGTTATTTGCTTCTATTGGTTAACCTTTCATTAAATATAAAGAGTTTTTTTTATAATCCAATAGTTTCGGTTCCTTCTGCATTTGAAAATATTTTAATAATTTAGTCATCATGTATACGATTTATTTATTTAATATCAATTTCGACGTTGTTAAAATGAAATTGATTTCTTTGTACTAATGACGTATTTTACTAGGCATATTAGTTACCTCGTTCTTTCATAAATGTTTATTCAGTATATATTGAAAAAGTTGGTTAGAAAAATCGGTTAATTGAGAGTAGTTAATTTTTTCTCTTAAAAATAAGCTTTACAGCTTTATATAAGTTACCGAAATAGTATTGATTCTTAATTGATTAAAGTCTCAAGATTGAAATTATCTTGCAATTTAATCCATATCAACTTGTTCATGCCTTTGTATAATCAAGATCACTAATTAGAATCACTTCAACCTCATTTCATAATTTCTTAAGACACGCCCATTATTGATATCTATGTTGCACACTTGAACAACAATACATCCATAGTTAGTTCAAAGACACCCATGATCAACTCGAAAAGATCGAACCTAGTGACCCCTAAATCGCGACGAAAACAGACCAAACGACGGGTTGATCACGCTAAACCCTCCATCCACCGCCAAGTTATGACCACTTATATACTTAGATCCATCACTTGCAAGAAAAAGAGAAGCCTCAGCTACATCTTCTTCCTGCAGAACAACTCCTTGAAGGTTAGAGTACACATCCGTGTACAAATCTGGATATTTCTTGAGAATTGGTGCGGTTGCAGGCGTTAGGATCAAGTGTGGCGACACGCAGTTAACGCGTATCCCAAACTCCCCAAGCTCAGCAGCAACATTCTTAGTGAGTCCCACAACAGCATGTTTTGAACTAGTGTATCCATGAGAAGTGTTACCACCAACACTAGAAGCAATACTTCCAATAGTAATAATACTACCCGCACGAGCAGGGATCATTACACGAGCCGCGTGTTTGGTTCCCAAGAAAACACCCGTTACATTGACACGCATCACACGTTCAAAGTCAGTTACTTGATTATCAAGGATACTGAACTTGAGGTCACCAGCAACAGCAGCATTATTGATCATAATATCTAGTTTACCATGTTTTTCAATGGTGAAGTCAACGGCTCGTTCTACTTCAGATTCAATGCACACATCACAGTGTACATAAGAAGCTGTTTTGACACCAATGTTTTCACAAACGGATTGACCCAACTCATCTAGGATGTCCGCGATGACCACTTTGGCACCATGTTTAACGAAGAGTCTTGCGATGCACTCGCCTATGCCTCGAGATCCACCGGTTACAAGTGCTACCTTTCCTGCCAATCTAGTAGAGATAACATGGAACAAATTAAATAAAACACTGCATTATAAGTATGTAGGTGATCTAATACTAATGTTTAGAGGAAAGAGGATACCTTTGATGGCATCCTGGGGCTATGAGATCATTTGCCATTGAAGAGAATTAGTGGAGGAGAGTGTGATTGTGTGGCCAGATTGTGAGAGTCGCTACATGTTATATAGGAGTTCATGGATGGGATGGCAAACAAACTTAAACTTTACTGGTAGATTAAAAATTCAAAAACATCTGGGACGGGTAGTGGAATTTGGTATTCGGGTACGAGACGGGTAGAAAATTAGTTTTAAATATTTTACAGGTTAAAATATAAGTTTTAGGAAATGTTTTTTTTTCTTAATAAGATTTCAAAAACACTTTTATATGATGATATATACACATATTTATAAAAATAATTTAAAGATTATCATAAAACTTTTTGAATTGACAAAAACGTTTATAAGAAAACTAGAAATGTGTTATAAAAAATAATTAAAAAGTTCATTTTCTTAAGTTAGAGCATTTAAAAGAATACAAGTCATTTTTAAAAAAATATTTTGAAGTATATTAAAAATATAAATATAAAATAAAAACCGTCTCTTAAAATTCCAGATATATTCTTGAAACTTTTTACGAACTAATTCCAACTAGCTTATAAGATGACTTGACCATTTTACACTCTATTACTATCTATAACTTATAAATAAATTAATTGAACATAACAGAAGACAAAATAATGGAAAACTAGAAGATAAAAATTTATTAATAAAACATAAAACTTTTTTTAGTTTTACATATTAAAACGATTATGTGGCTATTTTTGCGTATGCTTTAAGTTGTTCTACATTTTGACGTGAGTATTGTTCGGAAACATGTCGGGCAACAGAGTATGTTTTCGTTATGTATAAATCCGATTATTCTAGGTTTCAACATAAATTTATTTTGCAAGTGTGATTAGATGATTGTAATCTTTATTTTATCACACCACATACAATACCGTTGCACGTGGTTTTTTACGTAGTTTTTAAGTTGATTCACTTTTTGACATAATTGTTTGGAAATAAAGTCCGGAAAATATAATATGTTTTCATACAACACGTAAATCCAAGTCACTCCATGTTTTTACTGTAATATATATTTTATATAATATCGTCACAACATGTGGTGAGTTAAAAATCTAGTGTAACAAAATGATTTTGAAAAAACTAGTAAAAACATAAAATCTCAATTATGACACATTAACTCATCGTGAACTAAACCCAAAAATGATTGTTGCCAACAAGTTGTTGCCCCCCTCCCCTCCCCCTCCTCGAATGGCGCTTTTTAGTTTTCTTTTTTTTTATTTATTTTCATTCAATATAAATACAAACCAATATAACACAATTTTATTATACCAAACTCAAATATATTTCCTACTCATTTCTAATTTTATACACTATGAAAAGTAACAAAAATCCATCAAATACCAAGGCCAAACCACTAGAAAACATAGATCGAAGTTGTGGGTCCTAGTGAGGTAGTTTGTTACGATGATGTTCCCAAGCCAATGTTGAAAAACATCTTAAAATGCAACTAAAAATTTCCCGACTATGTGATTGAGAGTTTTATTTATAAGTTATAATTTTTTTTAAAAATTTTTATGTTGTTTTTAAATGAAAGTACTTTTCATTTTTAGGTTGTAACTTTTTAAATTTCATGAATTTATTGTTTAAAAAGAAAATATTTGTGGCATAGAATTTGCTAAATCAATAAACATAAACTCATGGATTGTAACATAACCATGCTTATATGAAACATCATTTTTTATAAATTCTAAAAATGAAAAATATAAAAAAGCATAACCTTGAAACTGTTTTAGCGACTTATACGTGTGCGGTTCTTTAACTTATACATTATTATGCACATTTTGGTTTTGAATAAAGCTTATCTAAAAAATTAGATTAAAATACATTTATCGTAATGATACTTTCAAAAATTTTAAATATCATATATTAAAAGCTATAGAATAAAAATTATAAAGGTGAGTTCTCAGCTTATTGTCATACTCTCACACCCCAATTCTCATATAGTTAACTTTGGTTGCATGCTAGACAGATGCGACTCATTTAAGAACCCAAAGCTTGATTTTGGAAGATTTGAAGCTACCTAAAGTCTTTAGAACATGGTTTTAGCTTACTGAATAGCTAAAATAGGGCTTAAACCAACTGAACCTAATCTAAGAACATAGACAAGGCACGACTTGACTTTAAAGTGAATATGTTTGTCTTTTAAATTTACACTCATGAATCCTTGAGGTACATCATTATCTTGAAAACCAACATGAATAATAGTGAATTTTTTAATGCATATTGGTGAACTGAAGACAAGCATTAGACAAGATTGCATGTGCGATCTGAACTGAAATGATGCACATATGACGGGTATGATCCTGAAAGGGTACTATGCCTAAGCATAGCTGGTATTGATTTGGTGCCCAAATGATTACGACTACCTAGGCATTAATGTTCCCACGGGTGACAGGATAACAAACTATTACAAGTGTATAATGAAAAATGTTCATGTGTATTTACATCCTATAGACCTAGGATGGTTAATCTTAAATTAATATTTTCATGATTGAATCAAAAACGATTTTGGTCTTATAAACATTCTTTATGCATTATCGTTATAATGAATTCTAAATCTTTTTACTTCCAAAGAACGACTGGAATATGAAAGAGACTAGATCATACAACAATATCAAGTCTATAGGTGTGTCGAATGTCAAATGTTGAAAATTATGAGATTGGAGTTGAGATGGACACATCTCTATGATTGCATCTTATGGCTTGTAATATAGACAAGATTTAACAAAACAATCTTATGAATTAATAAATGATTTAGTTTTGAGAATCGACTTAATTCTTAACAATATTTTCACTTTTAAAAGATAAAAAAATCCATTTTAATAATCAAGTTGAGCCTTGTCTTATGATATTAGATTAGTTCTTCATAACTTAGTAGCACTTCAACTATTTTCTAAGATCGAAACATCTCCTAGAAACTTTAGATAGCCTCGAATCTACAACAATCGAGCGTTGGTTCGTGAAATGAGTCAGAATGGATCTTGGGCACAAATATCAAGGTTAAGTGTGTTTGTTATGAGTGTGAAATGTATAGAAAATAAGATGAATATTCACTTTTATATAGGTAAGGTCGGCTAGTCATTGCGCCTCGGAACGTTCGGGCAATGCACCACACATCAAGTGTCACCCCTGCATGCAAGACACATATCGCACATGTAATTCCTCGAGCCCCTTTTAGCGATGCAACGTGCATCCAAAGCTGATGTAGTCCACATCGGTGTCCACGTGTCTAACACTTGTCCATTAGTCAACATCCTCATGTCACCTCTGTATGGTTTTCTTAGCCAATGATGTGCCAGGAATTAACTTTTCAATATGGGATGCATGAGTCCTATTTTCCTAAATTTTAATTTTTCTTGATTTTTCACCGATACACTAACTCTCCAATCCCAGCTAGGGGTTGCCACCCTCCAACCCTCGCTTTCTACTAGATGCGTTGGGTTCATATTTTAATAGTTTTTACAATATTTTGGGTAATTCAATTGGGAATACATCCATAAAATCTGATATAACATGTATATCTTCCTTCTTATCATGGGAACTTGACACTTAGACAAAGTATTCTAATTAATTAACCTTTATTTAGGCATGTCATAGCTTTAAATGCAAATGTAATTACAATCTCCCAATTTGCTTTATTACCTATGGATAAATATTTTCACCCTTTGACAAATGAAGTTCAATTTCTTGCTTTATTACCTATGGATAAATAGCTTTATTACCTAGGACATTATCAAATTTTGCCAATGGCATTGGTAGCAATTATATAGGTATGATATATCTGTATAGGGTAATTTTACAATTCTTTGAGATTTCAAAAACCATACTCATTTCTCAATTTTTAGTTTCTATCTTAAAGAAAATTTCTAAATTAGTAAGAGGCACATTTAATAGACTATTAAACTTGTAATTTATGAAACTATGATTTGTATAAAAGTCAAATAATATTCTTGGTTAAACTTTATTGATTATCAAACTTGCCAATTTTATGACAAATTCAATTGTGCATGCCATTACGATGTCTCGGATCTCACTTACCAATCCCAAAATGAAATGATTAACATACTTAGATTCAAGAGTGACGAGATGTAACATCCATGATTTTCCGTGCTTAACTCTTTAATAATTCTAACAAATCAATGTAACTATTGACTGAGTTAAAGAACCTAATTATGAAAACTATCTTATGTTCTATGCATCATTATTTATGATGAAGCTGTTAAATGTTACTGTGATTATATGATAACATGTGTGTAAATACTAGGTCTTGCTATAAACAGTAAATTGGAAGTACCCTAACATTAACCAAATTCTAAAACAATGCTAAATTACATCATTAGTGAAACAATACAACTATAAGGGTACAAACTTACATATGTGTAACTTAGGTTTATATACGTAAGTTTTATTAAAAGCATAAATATCTAACTAATTAAATTTTGTCTTATAATAATAAAATAGAAACACACACACACACACACAGACATATATATATATATATATGTATATATGTGTATATATATCCCAAATAATGTCTAAGCGAGCCAAATAATAATAATGGGCTTAGACGAGATCATTTAATGAAAATAAGATGGATATGGGTTATAAACTGAGTAGACTTCTCAGGTTATGTCTTTGGCGAGTTTAAGGTCCCGGAACGCCCGGTATATATTAACGGGTCAGCTTGAGCAGCTCTCATTTGTAACTCAACACTCTAGTTCTAGAGAGAGAGAGTAGAGAGAGAATGTAGAGAGAATTGAAGATTCAAGGCTTGGTTGATCTCGGGATTGAAGATCGGTGTTCGTGGGCATCCAAACAACAAGAAAACACCAAGAATCCAGGTAAGAAACATCATTAATCGTTGCTTTGATGTAAACCGGATTCTAGGGTTTGGGTTTTTAAAAGGGCAAAGATTCACCCAAAACTCATGTTTTTGTGCAAGAAAACATGTAAGAAGCTTAGATAGAGCTTATTGGGTGATAAACAAGGTTTTGGATGCAAAAGATTGAAGTTTTGGGTCAAAAATGGGTTGTTTGTAATTTTCAGCTCGTTCTGCGAAACTGGGCATTCATCCAGCGAAATTAGGTACTCGTCCAGCGAAACTGTGGATCTTTCTGTGAAACTATAGTTTCACAGGTAGTTTCGCAGACATGGTTATCCAACGAAAGTTAGGTGAAACTGGCAGCAAAACTGGCAGCGAAGATGCCAGTGAAACTGCCAGCGAATATGCCAGCGAAACTAGCAGCGAAACTGCTGGCGAAACTAGTAGCAAAGCTGCTGGTCTGGCAGCGAAAATAGCAGTGAAATTAGGCAGAAATTAACTCCTTTGAGTGTTAACTTATCTGCAGGCTGTGCAGTGCAACCCTTGCTTTGTGAGCTTGATTGAGAAGCTACTCATCGAGTACAGGTGCGTTCTAGACCCCCTATTTTAAAGGTTTTAAACTAGTTTGGGGCTGAAAATGCATACTAAATATACAATTTAAATAACCAAGATTTTAAGGGGTTTAAGAGAAAGATCGATTTTTCTATGACGAAATGTGCTATATAAAAGTGTTAAAATAGTTTTAAACTAGTTCAGCATGGCCCTAGCCAGGGGCGTTGCCCCTTGACCCCACTAGGGACTGCTGCCCCTAGGACCCCGCTGTCAGGGGTTGCCGCCCCCGAACCCCCGCTGTCCCGCGGCGGGTCAGTTATGTTTTATGATGATTTATTCTTGATATGCATATGTTTAAGTATGTAAATGTAGGATGCATGGTGTTTAAGATGATGTATGATGATGCTGATGTATGTTGATTATGTATGCTATGTAGGTTATGTATGATATGTTTTCTTATGTTCCTTATTACGTATGACGTGACTTTATGTGGTGTGATATTGATAATGAATGTAAAGTATTATCTTAACGAAGTGAAAGATTTAAAATAATAAAAGTGAAACATAATGAAGGAACGAATGAAAAACCTTGCAAGCAAATGAAAGGAGGTTCATAGCTCATTGAGAGTTGTTAGCTCAACTGTGTGTATACAGCGTGCGATTTTGGCTAATTAATAATGGTTCATACACACAGTAAGAGTGCAATCTTGGTGACTGCTCAAATACATGCGATTTCCTAATTACTGTGTGTTATACAACGTGCGATCTTGGCGAACCCATAAGAGTTCACACACACAGGGGGAGTCTGTCCTAGTGACCACTCCATACGTGCGATATGGGGTCCTTGTCGCTTAACCCTAGATGAATTGCTTGGTGCTCTAGAGGGGGGTTAAGTACATGACAGGACCTAGATAGAAGTGAAATATAATAAATGTACTAAAAGTGCGATAAGTACGAAATGTGCGAAATGTGTGAAAGGAATGATGATGAAGATAATAATGATTATCTTGATGTATGTACGATGTGTTATCATATGAGATACTAATAAAAATGTTTTAACGAATGGAAGGTAATGCAATGTTTTTATAAAACTAGAACTCACTCAAAAACACTGACTTTTATGCATAATCCAGTTGGCGTGAGCATTGCTGAGGATTGCGGGGGGCAGCTACTTGGCATTTTTGGATGGCATTCTTTTGTATAACGTTTTTGCATTGTAATACGAACGAACTGTATTTTGTAATGGACGATGTATTATTTTGGAAAAGTGTTTATTTAAAGGAAATGAAATGTTTGTTTAAAGAGTTTCCGCTGCATGATTTTAGTAAAGTTAATATAATTATATGTTTTATGTGTGATGATTGACCAGGTGTGAGCATCCAGGAATGCGGCCTTACATGTTAAGGTTGATGCAACTTAAACACTTAAGGTCTCCTGCATGCATGCACAAGTGCATTGAAGAAGAATGCTTCGGAAGTTTCACATAAGCAACATAAATATTCCAAGTGTGAAATCTTCCGAAGCCGAGACCAATATCTTCCGAAGCCAAAGATGAAGTCTTCCGAAGCTTCAGAGATAAAGTCTTCCGAAGCCAACACTTGAAGACAGATTTCATATAAGACTTTTAGTATACATGCTTTATCTGATGTACTTTACATAAAGCTGGACCCCTTTCCGCTGCAACTCTGTAAAGTCACCAACATGCATGAGGTGGTGAAAAGGTCCATGCTTTTAGTATTTGTACATTGAGGTCTTGAGTTTGTAACTTTCTACTTCATGTACTTTATCCTTTTTGTAATACATTAGGATGTGAGCTATGGCATGTCATAGTCATAAGTCAAAAGACAATCTACCTTTTGACTCTACAATTGATTTTGTTTATGTCTAGTCAATTGTATCCAGCTGGCGTTCAAAGTATGGCCGGCTGTAGGATGTAGTATATGTATCTCAAGTACTTGTAACTTTCTTTTATGCTTTGTAACACTTGTAATAGAACTTGAGAAGGCAATATACTGCAATCTTGAATACCATCTCCTTGTGTGTTTTGCTATCTTGTTCTTGTTCTTATGTACTTGTGTTCTTAGAATCATTTCTTGTGGTTAATCCAGTCTCACTATTTGATTAGTAAATTTAATCTCCTCATTGTGTTGTTGTGTTGTAAGTGAGCGCCCTTCACTGGTACTGCATTTGGTATCAGAGCATTCTAGGCTCTTGATATAAGATTTCACCATCTTTAAATCCCTCACACACATAGTATACTTAACTTATCAAATGGCAGCCATTTCCAAAACTAATATGGAAACTAGAACCATGAACGAGTCCCCACTGATCACTCTTGATGACTTTGACACCTCGTGCCAAAGAATGGAAGGTTTCATCAGGTCTCTAGACTCAAGAATGTAGGAGTCTATTGAAAATGGACCGTACATACCAAGCACCCCCTCTGCTACTAGTGGTGGTATGATCCCCAAGGCTGTGGCTAACTACTCAGATAAAGATAGAAAGAGAGTAGAGATTGACCAGAAAGCCATGACAACCTTTCAGAATGCTCTTCCAAACTCTGTATACAAAGGTGTCAAGAAATGCAAAACAGCTAAGCAGTTGTGGGTTGCATTAAAACTGATGTATGAGGTTTCCTCTGAAGCAAAGGAGAACAAGAAGGATCTCCTAAAGCAACAGTTTGAAAATTTCAGCTTTAAAACATGTGAAACCATGATTCAAAAATATTTCAGGTATGTTGAGATTGTGGATACCCTAGTGGATGGACGAGTAGCTCTTGAAAACAGAGACATTGTAAGGAAGTTCATGTCCTCACTTTCTAGGTAACGGACACACTACTGTGTGGTTATCAAAAGAACTAAGAACCTGAAAACTCTCACTCTGACAGAGTTGTATGGGATTCTCAGTGGCTACTAGATGAAGATGAACATGCAAGGTTCATCTAGAAACTCCAACAATCAAATGGGTTCAGCCCTTCATGTGGTTGAAAGGGATAGCATAG
Organism: Flaveria trinervia; assembly: GCA_025506515.1. Taxonomy (NCBI): domain Eukaryota; kingdom Viridiplantae; phylum Streptophyta; class Magnoliopsida; order Asterales; family Asteraceae; genus Flaveria; species Flaveria trinervia. The sequence goes on along the minus strand of CM046454.1, from coordinate 40,532,267 downwards.
AACCCTAACATCATCTCCTACGCTACCCTGACAACTCACAAAAAGGTCTTTTCATCACCTTCCCTGAGACACCAAGGGAGAACTACATTCAAGGAAGCCTATTCCAAGAGATAATTTCTTCTCAAGCCTTTGTGTCTTGATGAAAGTTGTGGCAACTCTCTTTTAACCCTTGAAGACATGGACTGTATCCATCCAGATGATCTAGAGTACATGGAAATAGTTCAGCAGATGGCTCTTCTCACTCACAGAGTCAAGAAGTTCTACAAGCAGACTGTAAGGAAGTTCCCCAGCAAAGCAACCAGCGAAAAGTTTGGACTGGATAAAAACAATGTCAAGGGTTACAACTGTAACTTTATGGGCCACTTTGCCAGGGAGTGTAAGGCACCAAGAATAAATGGTGGCCAAGCACAATCCAGACCAAACTACAATGACAAGGCTACCCAGAATGAGAAGCCAAAGCAGCAAGCTGCTGTTGCTGTTGAAGAAGGAGACTTTGATTGGAGTTTTCAGGTGGAAGATGCTTCTCCAAACCAAGCACTGATGGCAGATCATGATGAAGCCAAGGTATTGGAACATCTCTGTATCCCTGAAAGTATCGCTAAAGTTAACAGATACAGGTCCTAAAACATAGAAATGAGATCTGATTTTGAGTCCTTAAACATTTTAAAAGCTGATTTTAGAAAGTCTAAAAGTTATTATAAAATGAAAATAGAGGAGTTAGAGAAAACCATTTCAGTTCTAAAACATGAGCATACAAATTTTAGGACTCAGATCAAGGATCTCATAACTAAGCTGACAGAGTGCTAGGCTGAGCTTGTAGGCTGAGTTTGTGATCAGCAAAGCCAGGGTAGAAAAGTGTGTTCTTGAAGAAGAGACCTTCAAGAACATGATATCCTCATCCCTGCACAACAAGATGTGCTATCAAAACAAGCAGGGACTAGGATCTAATGAGATAGCTCCTCCACACACAATGTTGGACCAAAAGAACCAATGAGCCTGATTAGAAAAACCTCTAAGTCCTACAGACATCACAACAACTGCTGAAGACTTGATCAGCTGTTTGACAAAGTCTGAAGACTTCAATAGCTGAAGACAAAAGTACTGAAGACTTCAACAGCTGAAGACTAAAGTACTGAAGACTTCAATAGCTGAAGACTAAAGTAATGAAGACTTCAATAGCTGAAGACCAGAGTCTAAAGATCAACAGCTGAAGTACAAAGACTAAAGACATCAGCCGATGACAGCAGCTGAAGTTCAAGTACAAGTACTGAAGCCTTCAGAGTTTGTTACAACAGCTGAAGAAGCATTCTTCTGTTGTTGTGATGGTTTCCTTTGAGTATTTTTCTTTTTGTTTCAGTATTTGTAAAACGACTGAAGAGCATGTTCTTCAGTCGTTGTAGTTTCAGTAGTTTCTTTTCAGTAGTTGTAGTGACAGTTAACACTTAGTATTTTTGTAAGAAGATGTCAGCTGTTTTGACATCTTCAGTAGTTGTGTTAACTTTCAGTAGTTTGAATAATTCTGTTAGATGTCACTATCAAATGACATCAGTAGACGTCACATCTCCTATATATGGAATGTTCCACCACGACATTCTTATATAAGGGATGATTGACCTGATTGTAAGTGTGACATTTTGCCACCACGAAAGCGCATATTGAATAAAATATGTGATTTGCAGAATTCTTTCTATAATCATTTGTTCTTACTTTGAATATCAACTGTATTCTTGTGAATTGTCTAATTCATTGTTTGATTTCCGCTGCAATACTCTCTAATCAATCAAACGTAGATCACTGAATCTAACAACTGGTATCAGAGCCGGTTAATCATTGATCGATCTAACAATTGATCATTGAAACTGCTAATCGATATCTGCATTTGATTGAATTGGCATATTTGCAAGAATTGGTTATAGTTAAATTGAATTTCTGCTACTTTCGTTTTATCGCTTTCTGTTTTCTCTTGGTTCAATTTGGTCTGTTGTGTTCTGTTCTAAATCTGTTAAAACTTAATTGATTTTGGTTGAATCTGAGAATGACTACTCCTTCTAATGACCCTCACAATACCGGTTCCTCAACCAAGCCTCCGATGCTGGTTAGGACTGAGTATAACATATGGCAACGAAGAATGCTTCATCACCTGTCTGTTAACAGTTCAGGTTGTTGGACATCAGTGGTACATGGTCCACATAAGCCTATGGTGAACAATCCGGAAACCAATCAAATGGTACCGAAGAAGAAGGAACAATACTCAGATGAATATCGGAAATTGTTTGAGATTGATGCTAAAGCCCATGGAATTCTGGCCATGGCACTGCCGAATGAAATCTATTCCGGGCTTATGCATCATGAAACTGCTCATGACCTCTGGAATGCACTAAAGGAACAATTCGGTGGAACTGATGAGGTCTTAGCAAACAACAGAGAAATCCTTGCCCAACAATATGAAACATTCTCTCATAGGAAGGGTGAGACACTGACTCAACAGTTTGAGCGTTTTTCCTGTTTGATCTCTGAGCTAAAAATGGTCAAACATGAATATACCAATAGCCAGATGAACAACAGATTCCTTAGATCACTGCCTGAGAGATGGGACACATACACTATTGTCCTACGCTCCAGTGCAAATCTGGATAAACTATCTCTCACCCAACTTCATGGGAAACTGCTTACATTTGAGGGAGAGATAGAGCAGAAAAGGAAACTGGCATCATCAGGAAAGCTCACTGATAACTTTGCACCAAGGAACACTGCCTTGGTTGGTCATGAGTCAGAATATGCTGCATCTAAAAGTAATTATGATGAGCATATAGATTTCTCTTCGAACAGTTCAGATCATGCATTTGTTGGTGTTGATAGTCAATCAGGTTGTAATAGTGACAATTTATGTTTTATCATGGATGATTTGAAAGGAATAGCTGATGATGATCTAGAAGAGATGGATATTCTGAGCCAAATGGCCTTGATTAATATCAAATCTCAGAAGTTCTACAAGAGAACTGGCAGGAAATTTCCAGGACTCTCTGGCAAAACCAAAGTTGGTTTTGAAAAGAGTAAGTTGAGATGTCACAAATGCCAAAGGCTTGGACACTTTGCAAGATAGTGTAGATTATCTGGATCTAACTCCTCTACACCCTTTGTGACTTTTCCAAGCACTAGTCCACAAAACAGGAGGCAACAACCTGCTAGTTCTGGTCATCATTCACAACCTGTTCCACCTGCATATTTTGTCCCTCAGGGTCCAATGTCATATCCGTATCCCTGCTATTACATGCCTCAGCCAAATCCAGTTCAAGTTCCTACTGCACAACAAGCACAAGCATTACCTGAGCCTCTACCATCTCATTAACAACCTCATCACAACTTTTTCACCCCTGGTAATGTTGACTGGAGCAGTTACCAGATGATCTCTCTGGTACTGAGCAATTATTTACTGGTGATGGTCAACATGGTGGTGAACATCCTTTTTGGGAATCTAGCTCTCATGGCCCTGGAATCTACTAAGGGTGCTTGCTCCAATGCATCTTCTTCACAGGTAACCCAGGTATCTTCTGAGGCTAAGGCCAAGCTGTGTTCTGAATCTTGCATAGATGCATTTGTCTCTATTAGAGAAGCAAATGTAGCTGTAATTAATCAAAATCTAGAGCTTGAGCAAACTATTTCCAAAAGAAAAGCTGAATATGAGTCTGTCCTTAAGGATAAAGATGATGAGATTTATAAGCTTAAATGCCAATTAAATGATGAAAAGGCTAAGCTAGAGGTCATTCTTGAGAACCATAAGGAACTCAAAGAAAAACTTGCAGTTACCCAAGTTGAGTGTGACCGCTGGGTGTCATCCTACAAGGGATTTGAAATGCTGCTCAGTAAGCAATCTGCTTCGAATGTGAAGTTTGGAATTGGTTATAACCATATTGCACCTCCAACAGATTTTACTCCAAAACCAATAGTTAAATCTGAAAGTGAAAGCAATCTCCAAACCACATTATCATATGCATCATCCACAAGTGATCTCCCAAAATCACAAGATGAGATAAGGGTTGATACCTCAGCAAGTCAATTGGCTGATGGGCTAACTACTGATAAGCACATGAAGCTGAGTATTTCAGATGTTGTCCCTCAAAGTAACTTAAGTACTGAAGGGCAAGTTACAACAACTGAAAAGCATTTCAAATCAGCTGAAATAAATGGATAACAACTGCTGACAATAAACAATGGAGAACAACTCTTCAGTCGTTACAGATTTTTCAGTACTAAACAAAATTACTGAAAGGAGGAAAGTACTGAAGAGCACACCTTCAGTAGTGTCCTTTTTAGCAGTTGATCAATCCAAGATGAAGAATAGCCATGTGAAATATGTGGTAAATTCAATCATCTTTCTGATGAATGTTGGTATAGAAAGGGTTCCAAACTCAACAGAGATAAGCTCATCAAAATCCAGATGGATGAAATGAAAACTGAGTTTGAGACCAAGTTTGTACCGCAATCATTCCATTGTGATAAACCCAAGCCTTCAACCAAATTCAAAAGGAAGGATAAGGTTCATCACAAAACAGCTGATGGTACTCCTCATGATAAACATCAGACCAAGTCCGTTAATTTTAAGAAGGAAATGGTGGATCACAGGAACTCATCAAACACAAGTACTGATATGTCACAAGAGCTGAAATCTTTGGTTACAAATCAGACACAACTTGTTATCATGGTTCAACATTTGTTGGGGAGAGTTAACCAACTAGATGCACCTGTGATCAAGTCACTGAAAAGGCATTCCAAGCCCAAATCTAAGGAATCCATTTCAGCACCATCTCCTTCTTCAGTTGTTAATCATAAGAAACAAGTTATGGTTGCATCTGTTGATGAAAACAGACCCAAAACCAAAAAGGTTTGGGTCTCAAAATCTAACTAGTTTTCTTTCATGCAGGGTTCTTCAACATGCCAAAGGAGCATCTGGTATGTGGACAGTGGAGGATCTATGTATATGACTGGGAGCAGTTCTCTTCTTAATGACTACTCTCAAGGAAAGAAGGGATTTGTTTCATTTGGAAATGATGCCAGAGGTTACATCATTGGGAAAGGATATGTGTCTTATGGACAAATCAGGTTTGATGATGTCAACCATGTGGAGAATCTCAAGTATAATCTGCTGAGTGTTAGTCAGATGTGTGATAAAGGGCATGTTGCATTTTTCACAAGCCAGAACTGCAGGATTCTGTCTTCCCAAGTTCTGAGGCTGATTGACAAGAAAATGGATGAACATACTCTCCTGAAGGCCAACAGGATTGGAAGAGTGTATGCCTTGGATTTGTCAAAGAAGATTGATGTGAAGGGTCATCCATGCCTGTTCTCCATAGCCTCTCTTCAGGAATCTAAACTATGGCATAGAAGGCTGGGTCATGTCAATCTCAGAAACATGAATCAGCTAATCAACAATCGTTTAGTGAGAGGTTTATCAATAAAGGAGTTCTACTGTGATGAAGCCTGCACTGCTTGTTTGAAAGGAAAACAACACAAAGTCTCATTCCCTCCCATTGAAGAACCTAAGTCCATTGCCTGCTTGCAGTTACTGCACATGGATTTATTTGGTCCTGTGAGAGTGATGAGCATGGCAAAGAAGAAATACTGTCTGGTAATTGTGGATGATTACTCCAGATTCGTATGGACTTTCTTTCTACATTCAAAGGATGAGGTTGCTCAGAAGATTATAAACTTTGTGCTGTATGTTGAGAAGCAGTATTCCCTATCAGTCAAGTGTATAAGGAGTGACAATGGTACTGAATTCAGAAACCATACACTTGATGATTTTTATCTTTCAAAAGGAATCAAAAGGCAGTTTAGCATCCCAAGGACTCCAGAACAAAATGGAGTAGTGGAGAGAAAGAACAGGACTTTAATTGAAGCCGCAAGGTCCATGTTGGCTGACTCTAGTTTGCCTTTGACCTTTTGGGCTGAAGCTGTCAATACAGCTTGCTATGTGCAGAATAGAGTATTAGTAAATCAGAGGTTGATGAAGACTCCATATGAAGCTCTACATCATTTGGCTCCTTTAATTTCATTCTTCAGAGTCTTTGGATGTCCTTGTTTCATTCTCAACACAAAGGGTCAACTCCACAAATTTGATCCTAAGGTGGATGCAGGGTATTTTGTAGGTTATTCATCCACTTGCAAGGCTTACAGAGTCTTTAACTGCAGAACAAAGATAGTTGAAGAAACCTTGCATGTGAAATTCAATGAATCTCCTAAGGATAAAATTCCACAAAACCCTGTGGAGTTGTTTGATCTGGAAATACTGCAATATGCTCCTTATCAAACTCCAGCTGTTGCAGATCATGTGGATAAATCATCTTCTGCAGCAAGTCTTCCACCTGGTGGTACTGAAGATGATGATGATATCAGTACTCACCTTTTCAAGTTCAGTGATCAACTGCCTGAGTCTACTAAACTTGATGTTCCTGTACCTTCAGCAGCTCCATCCACAACAAATGCTGATGAGATTTCTGATTCCTCTACATCGTTTGATTTGCCATCTGATACTTGGTTTCAAGAATCTGAATCAACATCTGCTGATGCTGAACCGGCTACAAACACTTGCACTGATCTTATTATGCACCAAGAGCTGAAGGATCACCCCATGTCTCAAATCATTGGTGGTATCAATGCTAGCGTCTCAACTAGAAGTCAATTGTCTAACTTGTGCTTCTATATTCTCTTCATCAGTCAGCAAGAGCCAAAGAACTATCATGTTGCTCTGAGAGACAATGGATGGGTGGAAGCCATGCAGCTTGAGCTACTTCAGTTCAAGAAACAGCAAGTGTGGGAACTGGTTCCTCTACCCCCAGGTAAGTGTGCAATAGGCACTAAATGGGTGTTTAGAAACAAAACATATGAAAATGGACTTATTTTTAAGAACAAGGCCAGACTGGTTGTTCGGGGGTTTTCACAAGAAGAAGGTATTGATTATGATGAGACCTTTGCCCCTGTAGCCAGACTGGAGGCAATTAGATTGTTCTTAGCCTATGCTGCATTTCACAATTTTAAAGTTTTTCAAATGGATGTTAACAGTGCATTTTTATATGGTAAAATAAAAGAAGAAGTTTATGTATGTCAACCACCAGGTTTTGAGGATAATAAACATCCAGATTGGGTATACAAGCTTGATAAGGCTCTTTATGGGTTGAAACAAGCTCCTAGAGCCTGGTATGAGACATTATCAAATTTTCTTCTTCAAAATAATTTCACTAGAGGCTCCATAGATAAAACTTTGTTCATTAAAAAGGTGGATCAGCATAAGCTACTTGTTCAAATTTATGTTGATGATATTATTTTTGCATCCTCTGATCCCCAGTTGTGTGATGACTTTACCAATTTAATGCATAAGAAGTTTGAAATGAGTGCAATGGGAGAATTACAGTTCTTTCTAGGATTGCAAATCAAACAAAAGGCTGATGGGACTTTCATTCATCAGTCTAAATATACTAAAGATCTTTTGAATAAGTTTGATTTACAAAATTATGAGCCATGTTCTACTCCTATGTGCAACACCACACAACTGGATGCAGATCAGAAAGGTAAAGCTGTTGATGAAACACTTTACAGATGTATGATTAGGTCCTTGATGTACTTAACAGCTTCTAGACCAGATATCATGTTTGCAATGTGTGTTTGTGCTAGATTTCAGGCTGCTCCTAAAGAGTCTCACTTGATTGCAGTCAAAAGGATCTTTAGATATCTGCAAGGTACACAACCTCTAGGTTTATTGGTATTCCACTGGACACTCTTGCAAATTGGTTGCATTTTCTGATAGTGACTATGCAGGGTGTAAGTTAACCAGAAAGTCAACTTCTGGTGGATGTCAATTTCTAGGCAACTGTTTGATTTCTTGGCAGAGTAAGAAACAAACATCTGTTGCTACATCCACTGCTGAAGCAGAGTACATTGTTGCTACAAGCTGTACTTCTCAGGTACTCTGGCTTCAGAACCAACTTTTGGATTATGGCATTACAGAGACTAAAACTCTATTATTAATGGATAGTGCTTCAGCTCTTTGCATTGTCAAGAATCCTGTCCAGCACTCTAGGACCAAACATATAGAGATCAGACATCATTTTATTAGGGACTGTTTTGAAAAAGGTCTGATTGATCCAAAGTTTGTGCCTAGTGCTGATGAGCTTGCAGACATTTTTACTAAGCCTTTGGATAGTTCAACTTTCCAAAACCTAGTGTTAAGGCTTGGTATGCTGCAGCTAGAATAAGTGATAACTACTGATGATCTCAGTAAATAAGTACTGATGATCATTTGTAACCATATCACAATAAGTACTGATTCTGTTACAAGAACTGATATAGTCATAACTACTGATATAAGTACAACAGAAAAGTACTGACGTCCTATGAAACAACTGAAAAACAGCCAAAAAGACTGATGAGTAAGTGTTGAGGACAGTATGAAACAGCTGAAAAGCTATGAATTGACGAAAACTACTGATGAGAATTTTCTCTTCAGTTGTTTCTAAAAACTGCTGCTTCAGTTGTTTCTAAAAACTGCTGCTTCATTTTAAAACAACTGATGACAAAACCATGTCTTCAGTAGTTTCACAACTACTGATGACTAATACCACGTCGTCAGCTGTTTACAACAACTGATGACAAAACCATGTCTTCAGTAGTTTCACAACTACTGATGACTAACACCACGTCATCAGCTGTTTCCAACATCTGAAGCTAAAACCATGGTCTTCAGTAGTTTTATAACTACGGATGCCTACAACCAAGACTTCAGTTGTTTCAACTTCTGAAGGTTATTCCCACGTCATCAGTCACTTCAAACTACTGATGACTCATACCAACCCTTCAGTTGCTCTATAACCCATACCCTATAAATACCTTGTCTTACAGAGCTTCATCATCTCAAACCTAACGTTCAAAAACTCAGAACCTTCTCTCACATCAATGGCGAACATGAAGCTAAACCACGACACAACTGTGTTGCTTACCTTACTAAATCACCCTTCTGACAAAATTTGATAATGCCATTGATCTAATGATCAACTCTCCATACAAAACGGCTTTCCTTCTAAATTCTACCATTCATGCCGACTCCCTCCAGCAGTTCTGGACGAACGTCACCCTCGTCACTGGGGAGAATGACACCGGCTCTCTCCAGTCGTTCGTCAACAATCGTCAGGTGGTCATCACTCCAGAAATCCTTCAACAAACCCTACAACTGGATGATGCAACATTCCCAACTGGGTATCCAAAGGGCACCACTGATCTATCATTTGCCCAACATGGATACCAGGGTAACCTTAGTGCCTCTACCATCCTGAAGAAACACTTCCATGATGCGGAACGTCTAGTTTCTTATATGGTGAATGTATGCTTAGCTCCTAAGACTTCTTCTTGGGATCAAATGTCGACGAGGTGGCAGCAGGTATTATTCTCTATCCTTGACCAATAACACTTAAATTTTTCTGAAATATTATTTCTTGAACTCAAGGATATGGCCTCCAAGCCTATAGCTAACCGATGGATATTATATCCTCGGTTCCTAATGGCCATTATAATAAACCAGCTGAAAGCTGACGGACTTGTTGGCCTTGGAGTCCCTGCCACGGCTGTATTGCCTGAAGTATACTCCAGGCACAACTCAGACCAGTCACTCAAACTGGCTGCCAAACTGCGAAAACCCACACAGTTGGAACCCACAGCCAACACCTCCGAATCTTTTGTCCCCACCAAACCCAAACAAAAGAAAGCCAAAAAGGCTACTCAGGGAAATGAGTCCCCTGAGGATGCCCCTGCAACACAAACCAGGTTATATCTACTGGTCATAACCCCCAGTAGATACACGGACTCACTCACCCTCAACCGCTCAGGTGTCCTCTCAACAGGAGCCTGTAGCAACCATCTCTGGGGCACCTATACATCTGGAACCTTCCTCACTTGAGGAGGTTGCCATTGAAACGCACCACTCTCCCCGGGTGCATATTGCCTTCACACCCTTTCCCACTGCAACCGCCCCTAAAGTCCTACCATCATAATTGCCAAGTGCTGACTCAGTTGCACTCCTCACCTCCTCCCCAGGTACCAATCACAACTGGGATAGCTCCAACCATTGAGAGGGAGGACCAAAGTGCTTCTGACACCCCACAACACAGGGGTTACCATATTCAATCTCCAGATGTAGAAACGGAGATCCGAATGTCTGGTGAGGCTGCCACTTCTCCTGCTTCAGCATATGATCAGGCTGAAGTTGGTAACATTCATAAGACCACACCAGAGGCAACTGCTGATGAAGGACATGGTCCTGAGGTAGGAAGTCCCCAGTACCATGACCAAGGGGCACATGCTACTACTGATCTACACTCAGAGCATGTTCATCCTGATTCTATCAGGAGGTCAGTGATTCAGTAAACACTGATGATGACATGGGCTTCTTTTATGATGTTTTAGCCCAAAACACCATCCTCAAGGATGAGGTGAGCAGTCTCAAAGAGCTGCTTGCCAACATCTCTCAGGATCAAAGACCATCTACCCCTCACAACCCACAGATGGCACCTTCCTCTGAAGGTCTCCCATACACTGAGCCACTCCAAAACACTCAGCCACCTGCCTCTGCTTCTGGCACTATTTCTCAGGGACAGAACCCCCCTGAGCAAATAGCTGCTATCCTTCAACATTCCTTACCTCTTATCACATCTACTATACTGATATGGTCCTTAAAACCCTTGATGAGAGGCTTCCCTCAGTTATACAACCCATGATAGAGGATGCCGTGAGCAAAAGGCTTTCTGACAATCAAACCCTTGCAACCAATGCAACCAAAAAGGGGGAGATTCAGTCAGTGAAAGCAAAAAAGAAAGAGGATGGTAGATAGGGAAGAAACTGAAAAGGAAAAGGTGAAGGATGCTGACATAGAGAAAGTGACTGAAAGTACTAAAGACTTTCATGTCACATACAAGAAAAGCAGGAATGAGAAGGAGACTGACTTGGAGACAATGGTGAAGAAGGCTGATGCTGAACACAGCCGATCAATGGATAACATCATTGATCAGTTGTTTAGGCAAGGCCACGACACTGAAAAACTTGACTCAGAAATCAGAAGACTAGAGATTGAAGAAATCCAAGCTAGATGGGCAAGTTATGATGTGTTGGAAAGGTAAAGGTTAGAGATCATGATCAGGTTCATAGCGAAATATCTGGGTAGATCATTGATTGAGATCAAGGCATGGTCCAGGGACAACATCTTGGCAATAACCACCAAGATCTGTTCGTCTGAAGTATACACAAAAGGATTGGTTATTGAAGCCTTAAACAAGCTGGTGCTGGGAGCAGGACTGAACTAGTCAAGCAATCTAAAGCCGACCTCACATCCAGAATGCTAGACCAGCCTGTCAACATTCTCACACCAAAACCACCACAACCACAACCCACCAAACCAACTCCTCTACCCTCAAAACCAGTAGCCGATGAAGTACCCTAGAAGAGGAAGAAAAGGGTACTGAGGCTAGAAGAAGATGACGAAGATAATGATGAAGATGAAGATAGGCTGCCACTCTCAGCTGTTATACAGTTGCCGAAGGCCACAAGTCACTCTCCAACAATTACTCCTGAAACTCAAAGAAAAATTGTGAAAGTGAAGCTAGAAGAAGAAGAGCTTCACAAAGAACATGATGAGGAATTGTTGAGCAGGGTTGACAAAGCATATGCTGCCACATCTTCAATCATCAACATGAAGAAGCATGCTCTCAGATTATACACTCTTAAACATACATTTCAATATCAAAAGGAGAGAGTGAGGATTTGGCCTGATCCCAGGGTGTCTCATAGGATTCACAAGAAAAACATTCCACAGAGATACATTGGCCAAGTGAAGAAGATCGTAGATGAAGTGATCTCACTGGTCTTTGTAGTATCACCCTGGGAAATCCTAGATGACTTCAAGAAAGCCTATAAAGCTAACCTAACCCCACAGAAGATGCTGGAAAATAAAATGGTGAAAAAGGGGTTAGTATATAAGAGGCTTGGGGAAGTTAGAAAGAATGAGCTCCAGTTGTTCTTAGAGGGTAATCACCCTGATGAATTTGCTTATAGAGTAATAACAACTGTGGAACTCAAAAATGGGAAACAGGTCAAATACCTATGTGAATATTATGGGCCAGAATCACTTTTTGAAGGAGGAGCTAAAGAACTTACCATGGAGGAACAGATCACCTTCCTTGAGGCCTATACAAGGGAGTCATACAGACTCATTGTTAGGAAGTAGATTTCATGGATGGGGTAACAGCTCTGTTTCCAGTTCCCCAAGACAGAGTTCCCATTCATCCTTTGCCAAACAGATCATTGAGACTTCTTCCCAGGCTTGTGCTTATATGGGTCACTTCTGAGCTGATCTAGAAGATAAAAAGACCAAATCTCTCTGCCATAATAAGTGGGACATCTTCAATAAGTTTAGAGGTTTTGGCTGCATTGGTTCAGGGGGAGTTTGTTAGACCAAAAGAACCAATGAGCCTGATCAGAAAAACCTCTAAGTCCTACAGACATCACAACAACTGCTGAAGACTTGATCAGCTGTTTGACAAAGTCTGAAGACTTCAACAGCTGAAGACAAAAGTACTGAAGACTTCAACAGCTGAAGACTAAAGTACAGAAGACTTCAACAGCTAAAGACTAAAGTACTGAAGACTTCAACAGCTGAAGACCAAAGTCTAAAGATCAACAGCTGAAGATCAATAGCTGAAGTACAAACACTGAAGACATCAGCCTATGACAACAGCTGAAGTTCAAGTACAAGTACTAAAGCCTTCAGAGTTTGTTACAACAGCTGAATAAGCATTCTTCAGTTGTTGTGATGGTTTCCTTTCAGTAGTTTCCTTTTTGTTTCAGTATTTGTAAAACGACTGAAGAGCATGTTCTTCAGCCGTTGTAGTTTCAGTAGTTTCTTTTCAGTAGTTGTAGTGACAGTTAGCACTTAGTATTTTTGTAAGAAGATGTCAGCTGTTTTGACATCTTCAATAGTTGTGTTAACTTTCAGTAGTTTGAATAATTCTGTTAGATGTCACTATCAAATGACATCAGCAGACGTCACATCTCCTATATAAGGAATGTTCCACCACGACATTCTTATATAAGGGATGATTGACCTGATTGTAAGTGTGACATTTTGCCACCACGAAAGCATGTATTGAATAAAATATGTGATTTGCAGAATTCTTTCTATAATCGTTTGTTCTTACTTTGAATATCAACTGTATTCTTGTGAATTGTCAAATTCATTGTTTGATTTCCGCTGCAATACTCTCTAATCAATCAAACGTAGATCACTGATTCTAACACACAATCTTGTCTGTAAGATGACCCAAGTGAGGAACTTGTGAAGATGAGCATCCTCTCATAGACCCTTTAGGTGAAGAGGATAAAGAAGTGATAATGAAGAATTCCTCTGAGAAGAGTGAAGAGGAGAATTCTAAGAAGAGCCACTATCCTTCTGAGGAGAAGAAGAAGATTGTGATGACCAAGTCAATAATAAAGCACTTGATCAGAAAGAGCAAAAGAAAAGCTTGGAAGGCTCAAGAAATCAAGGCTACTTTTGACTCTAAGCAGAAATAAGTTTTTATCTCTGCAGGGTTTGAAGTAGTGAAGACTAAATACATCAACCTAAACTCTACTGTCAAGAGTTCTGGTTCATGTTCAAATCATCTCAGCACTAAGAAGAAGGCTGATCTGTTGTGTACCACTGCTACACAGCCTGGACCATCCAACTCCAAGAACAATTCTCAACCCAAAAGGACCGTCTCAGCATCTGCAAAGATGAAGGTGGAGAAGAGATGTGATCAAAGTCAGTCTTGTTCTTAGTAGAAGGATCTTGGGAATAAGAAAATGGAGTGTGTCAGGTGTGAAAGTACTGCTCATCTTCCTAAGGATTGTCCATACAATCCTCAAGGTACTCTTCACATGACCAAGACAAAGATTTCAAGAGTTCTATGAAGATTCAAGCTTCGGAAGGAAAATCTGTTTCCTTCAGAAGCTCCAAAACTAATAAGAAGGCAAGTGGAAAAATGCCTTTGGAAGAAAATTTGGTCTCGAAAGGAAGGAATGTTTCCGAAGCACTGAAGTCTGCTGTAGTGTTTTTAGAATCTTCCGAAGGTCCAGTCCTCAAAACTTCTAAAGTCTCAAAATCTTCTGAAGTGTTGAAGGTCAAGTCCAAACTTCCAAAGGTTGTGTGGAGGTCAAAGAAAGACCAAGTGACTGGATGTTCTACATCAATAGCAACTCAATATTATCATAGCACAAGTATAGGATCTCTTACTGTTGCATTACCTTCTGTTTCTCTTAGTGAGCCCAAGACATGTAAGGCTTGGGTTTCCAAATGTAACTAATCATCTTCTTTTTGTAAGACAGCTCAAGACAAACAAGAATGTCTGGATCATTAACAGTGGCTGTTCCATGTACATGACAGATAATAGGTCACTACTCCATAACTTCGAAAGGATTGATAGATGGCTAGTTTCTTTTAGAGGAGATGAAGGTGGTTACAGTTTTGGAAGGGGCAAGGTCACAAATGGTAAGATCAGCATTGAAAATGTAAACTTTGTCAAGGAGCTTAGGTACAATCTTTTGAGTGTATCCCAATTTTGTGATCAGAGTCATAACATGCTCTTTACTGAGCATGAGTGCATTGTTCTCAAGCCCGGAGTGGTAATTCCTCATGAGCATATTCTGCTTAGAGCCCCCAGGAAAGAGAACATGTTCAAGATGGACTTGCAAGAAACATCTCCGTCTGGAAAAGTTTCATGCTTTCTATCTAAAGCCAATAGTGGTGAGTCTTTCCTATGGTATAAAAGAATGTGCCATGTAAACTTTAAAAACATGAATAAACTGATTAAGAATGATTTGGTATCTGGAATGCCAAAGAAAGAGTTTACAAGTGATGATCATTATCTTGCATGCCTTAAAGGGAAGCAACATAAGGTATCTCACAAGCCTAAGGAAAGAAACTCCATCACTACACCCCTACACTTGTTACATATGGATCTCTTTGGCCCCACCAGTGTAATGAGTCTAGGAAGAACCTCTTATTATTTAGTGATCACAGATGACTTTACAAGATTCACTTGGGATTTCTTCCTTAGAACTAAGGATGAGATCCCTAAGATTCTAAACAATTTCATCCTAAAGATTTAGAATCAATCTAATCACAAGGTCAAACTCATAAGATGTGATCAAGGAACTGAATTCAAGAACCGAATCCTAGATGCATTTTGTGATGAAAAAGGTATTACAAGATAATACAGTGATCCTAGGAGTCCTCAGCAAAATGGTGTTGCTGAGAGGAGAATAAGACACTGATTGAAGCTGCAAGAACCATGTTGTCTGACTCTAAGCTGCCCATCACCTTCTTGATAGAGGCAGTCAACACTACCTGCTATGTGCAAAACAAAGTTTTAGTAGTTAAGACTCATGGCAAGACTCCTTATGAACTTTGGCACAATAGGAAACCATTCATTGGTTTTCTCAGGTCATTTGGATGTCGTTGCACCATCTTGAATACCAAAGATCAAATTACCAAACTTGCTGAGAAATCAGATGATGGACACTTTATTAAATACTCTTGCCAAGCTTAGGCTTATAGAGTATACAATCTCAAAACTAGAATTGTTAAGGAGTCAGCTAATGTGACTTTCAATGAACACACACCCTGTGTGGCTAGTTCTGGTCCTGATTAGCTGTTTAATCTTGATTTAGTTACCAACTGTTTTAACAAATCTTGTGAGATTATTTCAGGATCTTATCTTATCAACAGGTGATCCTGAACCAAGATTTGAGCTAAGAAGACCTTCATGTAACATATCTTTTGCTCCAGTTGTAACTACATCCACAAATGAAGTTTCTATCAGCACCACAATGACAAACTCAGCTGATACATCTAGGATGCTTTCAAATTCCAACTCAGAGGCTCCACAACCAATAAAGACACTTCAAATGTAGAAGAAAATAATAGAGGTGGTGACCGTGATCAGGAATTTCTTGATGCTGATAGCCACTCCATAGATGACAACATCAATGATCTCACACACTCATTGGATCAAGTCTCTCTTGATAAGTGTGATGATGTGGTGGGAGACACATCCATGCCAGATATATATTTCTCTAATTTAGATCTCTCTCAACAACTTGCTGTGATCCCTCAGCTAAGGATGCACAAGTCTCACCCCACCACAAATATCATCAGAGATGTTGTCACAGGGGTAAGAACAAGAGGAGAACCCATGAAGCAAATGTTTGTCTTCACTCTTGTTTCTTATCCCAGATAGAGCTAAAGAAAATTGATGAGGCTCTGAAGGATGGAAGTTGGGTTGAAGCTATGCAACAGGAGTTGCTTCAATTCAAAAGATAGAAATTTTGGAACATTTGTCCTCTTCCTCATAGGAAGACTAGTATTGGAACCAAATGGGTGTTTAGGAACAAGAAGGATGATAGAGGCATTGTCATCAAAATAAAACTAGACTATTTGTTCAAGGATACACACAAGAAGAAGAGATTGACTACACTGATGTCTTTGCTCCTATAGCAAGACTGGAAGCTATTAGGATATTCTTAGCATTTGCTACATCCAAGAACTTCAAGGTCTATCAACTTGATGTCAAGTGTGCTTTTCTTTATGTAGTGATTGATGAAGATGTGTATGTCAAACAACCACCTGGTTTTGCAGATCTTGATCATCTTGATTATGTCTGCAAGCTTGACAAAGCTCTTTATGGGCTGCATCAGGTACCCAGGAAGTGGTATGAGACTCTATCTCAGTATCTCTGCAAACATAGATACAGAAGAGGTACTATAGATGGAACTCTCTTCATCAAAGTATAGGGAAATGACTTAATGCTAGTTCAATTATATGTAGATGACATCATCTTTGGTTCAACTAATGCAAAGCTGTGCAAGGACTTTGAGAAGCTGATGAAGGACAAATTCGAAATGAGTGCCATGGGGGAACTCAATTTCTTTATGGGAATTCAAGTGAAGTAAGTTGAAGATGGCATCTTCATTAGTCAGTAAAAGTATGTTCAATACATACTTAAGAGGTTCAACATGACTAATTGTAAGATTGCTAAGACACCCATAGCAAGAAATCACTCCCTTGGACCTGATCTTGAGGGGGAGTGTGTGGATGAACACCTTTAAAGGGCTATGATTGGGTCTCTTATGTATCTTACAGCTAGCAGGCCGGATATCATGTTTGCTACATGTATTTGTGCAAGATATCAAGTCTGGGTTGGCTTAGAATCCTAAATTAACAAGGAAGACTGCTTGTTATTTCTTAGAATACCAAAGACCAAGTGTGGAAGCACCTTTGAGGTATCTTAGAATCCTTTTGAATTCTAACTTCAATCTGTATGCTTATACAAATAGTGATTATGGTGGTTGCAATATGACTGCAAAGTCCATATCTGGGGGATGTTAGTTTCTTGATGGAAGGGTTGTCTCATGGCAATGCAAGAAACAATCTTGTGTCTCTTCATCAACTGCTAAGGTTGAATACATTGTTGCGGCAAGCTGCTGTGCTTAAGTGCTATGGATTCAGAATCAGATGCTTGACTATGGATTAAACTTCAAGGAGACTCCCATTCACATAGACAACAACAGTGCTATCTCTATCATAGAGAATCCTATGCAGCACTCAAGGACCAAACACATCAACATTAGGAATCATTTAATTAGAGATAACTTTGAAATGAGATTAATTAAACTAGTTAAAGTCCTCACAAATGAACAATATGTTGATCTGTTTCAAAGGCTTTTGATGAAAAGAGATTAAAATATCTTATATCAGCTATTGGGATGATAAACTTTGAGTACGTTTTCTTGAAACTAATTCTTATTATTTCTAAAAATCTCTGTGTCCTAAGTTGTCTAGTTCATCACTTTCATAAGCTCTTGTTTTCTTTGGATGAAAATCTTTTGAAGACTTTCCTTAGATTTTTGAAATTTTTTTCCTTCGGAAGAAATGCTTTTATCTTTGGAAGAAAATCATGCCTTCAAAACAAATAACTGTCTAAGAAATTTACCTTCGGAAGAAATTTCTAAAATATCTTCCGAAGCTTAATACTTGTCTCAGACACTTATATGAATTCAAGGACTATTTTTTTTCCAAAACAAAATTAACTCTCGGAAGCTCTATTCCTTTTTACAAAGCATTCAAATTTTAACTTTTCTTCCGAAGCAAATTTTTTATAACTCTTAGGAAAATCTTCCGAAATAATTTTAGCTCCGGAAACTTTTTCATTAAAACTTCCGAAGATAATTTACCTTCGGAAGCTTTTTGACTTCCAAGAAAACTACTTTTTTAGCAAACACAAACTACTTTTTCAGAGGTGGGATCGACATTCGGATTTCAAAGTTTATCCTCTTTCATTAACTTTATATTAAATCTTTTTCACATATAAACCCAACAGTTCCCCCTCTTTCTATCATCTTCTTCTTTCCTCCAAACCTAAACCCCAAATTTCTCTCTGAAATTACTTTTGCTCATCTTTCTTCATCCTTAAGCTTCCTAAAAATGGCCAACCTTAATCGCAAAAATGAAACAAACTTCTCCATGTAGTTACATAGGCAACACAACCAGGTTGCTCTGTTACACTCTGAGAAAGATCCACATTTCTCAGAGGTTTGCCGTTTGTTAACTCTATACAACTACTTCACCTCCCTAACCATTCATCCTACATTGTATGAGGATCATCTGCTTGCATTTTGGAAGATTGCCAAGAGGTCGTTATGGATGGGGACAAGGCACTATCTGCCATAGTGCAGGGGAGCACAGTCTTCATCACTCCGGTCATCATCAACACTCATCTTCAGCTGGGTGATAAAGAAGGTGAGGTGTTCTTCCCCAAAGTTTCTGTTAACCAGTCCTTTGAGCAGATGGGCTATGAGGGAGATTTCTCTATAAAGACATTCAGGAAAGGGAAGGTCTCATCCCAATGGAAATTCCTGCTCCATGTGGTTATCCATAGCTTGTCAAACAAGCATGGCGGATGGGACCAGATTCTTGAAGATCTCTCCTTTACTATTCATGGGATGGTTCAGGGGGTCAAGTTCGAGGTACTCTCAGTTTGTGTATACAAATTTAATTGCAAACTTGGACTCCTTAGAATACTACATGTTCCCTAGATACGTTCAACACATTCTTAACTTTGAACTGGGCTCATAGTTAAGGGGAACAGGTAATATTCTTAAACTAGGACAGATGATGCCCGACATCTTTAAAATCTTGAGAAAGCCCACTGTTGGCTTCTCTAGGGTAGAACAACCCTTGTCCCAAAAATGTTAGAGCTTATTGCTCAAGGTGACAACCTTGTAGCACCAGCTAGTGTTGAACCCACACCTTCTACATCCTAACCACCTTAACAACCACAAATCACCCTCACCTACCAAATAAAACACAAACGAACCCCTACACAGACTATTCAATTTGTGCAGGTCCTCATGTACTCATTCACACAGGAAGAAGTGGACATTGGAGCTCCCACTTTTCCTGAGGAGCAGACCACTCCCATTACTTCTATAATCAGTGCTGACGTTCCTCATGCTCAGCCTGATGAGCTCACAGGACCAAATGCCTTAAGCCTTCACTCTGAGTCACAACACTCAAGTGAACAACCTTCAGGAGAGAGTTACCATCCCCAGCCATTGGACTTAAACTGACCAATCCCCAACCTTGACTTCTATACTGATGAAGATTTAGGTTTAAGTGAGTACCATGAGTCTCTCTTCTTTTCCCCTACTAAAAGAGAGATTAGTGCTCCTGAGTCTCCTACATCTAGCCCACATCAGTCACCCACTACTGAGGTGGACACTTTTGAACCTGTTTAGGATGTCCATATGGAAGAGGCTCTCACTTTTGCAAGTGATTCCTTCATTAAGACCTCAACCATGGCAGCTCAGCCCACTGACACCTCAATTGAGGTTGCTAGTGAGCAGAGGAAATCCAACAGCCAAGAACCTGAAGCTGGTGATGAGAGAGAGGACTCTACTCCAATCATCTTATCCCCCAATGATTCTTCTGATGAAGATGTGGGAAATTTGAAACTAAAGGTGCAAAAACTATCTAAAACATGCACATATTTAGTCTCCAAGGTCAGTCATCTTGAATCTCAAGTGACTACCTTGCAAAACAGGGTCAATGATCAACAACTTGAGATTTCTTATATTAAGGCAAAACTAGCTGGGAGACCTTTAAGAGGAGCTCAACAAGGAACACAAGAACCAGTGGATGTAATTGACCTAAATACTAGCTCACCTATGCAAGAGGGTGATGCTACCAAAAAGGAGAAAGTCATTACAACCATAGAACCTGGGTGTTCTTTAGAGAGTATGGACATTGAAGACTCACCATCCTCACTTGCAATTATGTATACTCAGCAACTTCCTCAAGTTCACATTGATAGGGAATGAGTACACTCCTACATATAGAGTCTGTTTGAGGAAGGAATACTAAGGGCTATGTCATCTCCACCAACTTCAAATCACATCATTGGGTGGAGGTATGATGAAAGTAGAAAAGCCCTCGTTATTCTTAGAGTTCAAGGACAACAAAAGGTATTTAATTTTCAGACATTGAACTTCTATGAAGGTCTGGATCTAGTCAACATGCCACTTGTCAATCAAAGCCAGTCAAGACAAGCTGACAGGCTGGCTCAAAAATCCATGACAGGATCACTACAGAGTTCAGCTTCAAAAGGAGACCAAGGCAATCAGGCAATGTCGTCGGTCAACTAGATGTTGAGGCAGACCTTAAGATTAGTTTCATAGGGGAAACCTTGATTGAAGGCCAGTGGCAGAACCTGAGAGCCCTGTCTCCGCATCATCAACTGCTGCAGAGATTTATACCCTTTTTGAGACACCTGCTGGTGAAGGTGTATCTCAACCTCTCTCTGGCCAGAGCTTGAAGGATACACCAAGCAATGAAGGCCAAAGCTCTCTCCACCCTAAGTCACAAAGCTCTGTGAGTGACAAAGGGAAAAAAAAGATGACTTCTAAGGAGATTGAGGAAGAGGAGAGAGAGAGCAAAAGAAAGCTGAGGGGAGAAAGTTCCTCTACTAGGTTTGCAAGACTCATGGAAACTACTATCAGGGCTGCCCCAGACCAAACACTCAGGATGATGAGTTGAAGGCAGTCAAGATAAACTACTTGCAGACCAGGAACTATGACATTGATAGTGTCATTTCTCTCCCCTTAGAGGAATTGAATGAACTGGTTGACATGAAAGTGTCAATAGAGAGAAAGGAGGCAGAAGATGTAGAGCTACTAATTCAAATCAAAGAAGATAGAAGAATGAAAAGATTATACAAGCATATGCCTACCCTCTCCCCAGTTCAAGAAAGTCCTGCACATAAGGATATGGTTCAATAAGAACCTCAGGTAGACAAAGAAGAAGACAAGATCAAAATGATCAACTACCTCTTGGACCATTTGATCGTATAACAGTGCAAATGAGATGAAGAATCGTTTAATATCAAACACACAAACCAAATAAGATGAGAAAAGAAGATTGAACATAATAAGAACTCATTCAATATAAGACAATGAACATCATAACAATCAATAACATCAAGCACAATGATATTTCTGTGTAACAACTGCTTTGAAAAGGTAACTTGCAACAAGGATTAACGATTAAGGTTTTGAAAGCTTACCCACAATAAGAATGATCAAAATCTATATATAGCAGCCTTAGTTTTCTAGACAGTTTCACTGACAGAGAAACTGTTCTGCCAAAACTGTAGTTTTGCCTGGCAGAAACAGTAGTTTCGCCGAGCGAACTAATGCGAAACTATAATTTCGCTCATAGTTTTGCTGGACTGCAAAATAACATAAATCTTAATACGTACAAAAGGAAACTAACAAAAGACCTATTACAATCAAAAGTAAACATTCTAAACTAAGGTGAGTCCAACCTATACATGATCTTAATACTCCCCCTATGTTGGAACTCACCACCTTCACTCGTCTTCAGCACCGGTATCCTCCGTTGCCCTTGATTTGTCTTCAGCACCTCCTGCAACATCTTCCTCATGGGCTTCAACAAATGATTCTCCATGGTCTCTTCCTACTTCACGAGCCCCTTTTGGATGAGCACTAGCCTGCCCAAACTGTGTTGTCAAATCATGAATATCCATGTCCAGATCATCTTGAGCCCTTACTCACTCTGCAAGCCTTTTCAATTCAGCTCTTACTCCCCTGATTTTGTTTGCCACAGTCATAACAGACTAGCCTATTTTCTTGTCTCTTCTCCTACCCCAGCCTTGATATGGTTCTCACATAAAACTAGTAAATCTTCATCACAAAAACTAAAGAGCTCCATAGGATCGAATACTTTGAATTCTTTGCCATTCTTAATCCTTATCACAACCTCCCCTGTGGATTCTTAAAATTCTATAATTGTTGGGGAAGGGGATCTGCTAACCTTGACTGGGTTAGTGAGATTGTGATTCTCACTAAGGATCGAATATAATGACTGAGTTAATGATTGAATGGCGAAATCATACAATCAAGAAACATTCAATGTAGAAGAAATACTCATAAATGTATTGTATATATTAATAAAGGTGATTGATTGCAATGACTGCTAGGGTTTAGAAGAAAAGTAATAATGCACCTAGAAAATACAAATATTCTAATTGTCTAAATTCTGTCACCCCATGTACGAGGTTATCTATTCTATTTATAGGCAGACAAGATGCCTTTTACAAAATGACTAAACTACCCCTTACCTATTACATCAGAACTAGTCTAAGTCTTGATCCGCATCTCTGCTTGTTCATCCGCATTGGCAAATGCGGATGAGTTGACTTGATCAATATTTCTTCACTTGATCATCCGCATTAGTATGTTGGTCATCCGCATTAGTTAATGCGGATGAACAAATACTTCTACGCACTTGTCTGGTCATCTGCATTGGCAAATGCGGATGAACAAAATCTTATCCGCATTACTGATTGGTCTTCCGCATTTGTTAATGCGGAAGAACAAATACTTGTCCGTATTTGTTTTATGTCTTTCGCATTGACAAATGCGGAAGACCATACTTGGTTTTTCTTCTATGTAGGATCTTCATCCGCATTTCTTCTTGGACTTGTGGGAATCCAGCAAAGCAACCATCAACTCACCTATTGAATTGGCATTATAATCCTTTCAGGGTCCAACAATACTCCCCCTAAGGATTATACAGCCTATGTTCTTCAATGTTTGGGTAGTGATTAAGGTTGTGATGATTTTGCTGGGTCTTATGATGGTGTAAAAGGTGCTGCATGAGCTGGATTCAAAATTGCCTTGATCATGCTGACAAAGTCTTAAGCATCTGACATTTTATCCCTTCTTAGTACATGAATCTTCATTCTGCTCATATTGTGAATGGCTTCAAGTGGTAGTTTCTTAAGTGAAATTGGTTCCCAAATAGACAACATAGATAACCCATCCCTGTAAATTAAAAAAGAACCATCTACATCAACTTCTAGTTTGACAATGTTGCCTAACTATAGAGGTGTCTTCTTCTTCTTTCTTTTCTCCCTCTTGGCACTGATTTGATCATATGCCATCTTTAATATTTTAATGCACTTTAGAAAGAAATGTAGATCTTCTTGACCCAACTTGTTTGATATCTCTCTGAAGTGCCTTGTGTATATGTAGTGAATATACGATTGATCCAGTAGTCTCACTTCATAACCACTGAACAGTCTGATTTCAACACCTTCTTTACCTCCCCACTTCCTCTCAATCACCAATTCATAGGTCTTCTCATCATAATAAACATTTGAGATTGGTGTTGAGGAATGAGTACCAGCAACCATTTTTCTTTTCAATGATTCAGTAGGTTTCACTTTTAGTTCTGGAAACACTACTTCTTCAACTAGTTTTGTCTCTTTCATCTCTAGAGGGTTCTTGAAAGATTTGTCTTTTCTCATACATATTGCTTTTAATGAATTGAAGTTGTTGGTTCTCTTGAACATTTTAAGTATACCTTCAAATTCATATCCTCTAAACATGGCATTATGGTTGATCAGTTCTAGATTAGCTAGTTCTTTCAGGTCTTGAATCTCAAGTGCATTTACCAGAGCAAAGTACTCTATAAAAAATTGCACTAGACCTGAGATTCTTTTAACCATGAACATATTCCATGAACTATCATACTTCCAGGAAATGATTTTCTGGTCAATTTTTCCTTTTGGAGTAGATACGCCTCTGATTATCTCAGTAGTGGTTGAACCTTCCTGAAGTTTCAGTTGGGAGGGTTCAGCAAACCACTCTTGATATTTATGAAGAAGAGGTGCCAGATAGTCTTGATCTTTATGTGTATGTTGCATGTCTTGTGCAAAGACTCTTGATCTTGGCTTTTGATTGAGGACTTCTTCTTCTAACCTCTTTAGCTTTTCTTTCTTTTCATTGATTAATCTGAGTGTGGCAGCTCTCAGTGAGTTAGTTTTCATGTTTCCCAATTTCCTTTTAGTGAAGCCTTGACTGGTGAGGTAATCCTTCATTTCCTTATCTGTCATTGCATAGGGATCAGGATGTAGAGGTTCATGAGTTTGAGATTGCTTCTTCATGACTGAGAGCTTTGGCTTGTGAGCTTTGGGTGCAATTCACTTCTCCATACTATTTTAACAGTGGGGTCCAGTAGTTTATTGAGTTTCTCTTCTTCTGCTTTCATGCCTAGGTCATACTAAATACTTCATCTGCATCATACCCGTGACTGATTTATAAGGTCATCATTTTGTGCCTTTAACACCATTTCATCCACAAATTTTTCTTTTTGCACAGTACTGTCCACATCTACAGCCTTTTCAGCATCATATCCTCCTTCTATTTCTCCTTCTTCCAGATCAATAAAAGCTGCTTGTTTCTTTAATTGAGCCTCAACCTTCTCATGTTCATCTAGGAATTCAGCTATGGCTGCCAAACTTCTTGGATCATCTCTTTTACTTTTCTTCACATGTTCTTATTCAACTATTGGTCTTTTCCTTTTTGCCTTTTCAGATAAGTATTTCCTCTTTCTGGTATAAGTTTGAAGTGGAGGACCAGAAGAGGATTCAGCCTTTTTCATCTCCTCAGGCACTTTTTCAGTCTTAGTTTGTACTTGTTCCTGATCATTAGCTTCTTTTTCTTCCTTTTCCTTTTCTTTTTCACAAAACTCTCTGATCATATCTTTTTGTTCCTCTGACAATGACACAACAGGTACCATTTGCATACTCAACTCTTTCTCCAAGGGAACTGGAGATTGAGGAATGACCACAATGGGTTCAGTGTTCTGGTCCTCAAAATGACCAGAACTGTCAGGAGCAACAGGTTCCAGTTCCTCAAAGTCCACTAGCATCTAACGGTGATGCACCTTCGACTTCGGAACTTCAAACTCCTTCAACCTCAGATGCAGAACCAAATGTTCATAATCTTGGCTCTAAGGTAGCTGTTCCTACTACTCCAGGATCACGTCTAAACGTCTATCATCCCTTAGACAATGTCATTGGGGATGTCAGATCAGCAGTACAAACCCGAATTAAGCTGTACTCAGCTGATTATGCCTCTGTTATGGAAAAGGGATACATTCATGATGGTGCTTATCAGTGTTTTGTCTCGTAGTTTGAGCCAAATTACGTCAGTGATGCACTAAACGATGAGGCATGGGTGAGTACCATGCAAGAAGAACTTCTTCAGTTCAAGAAGTTAGGAGTATGGACTCTGGTAGATAGACCTAAAGGTGCTAAGGTCATTGGCACCAAATGGGTCTTGAAATGCAAGAAAGATGACCAAAGGGTCACTATCAGAAACAAAGCTCGACTGGTTGTTCAGGGATTTCGCCAAGTCGAGGGGATTGACTACAATAAAGTGTTTGCACCCGTGGCAAGGATGGAAGCCATCCATATCTTCCTTGCCTATGCATCGTATATGAAGATTAAAGTCTATCAATTAGATGTGCAGAGTGCATTCCTT
Source organism: Flaveria trinervia (assembly GCA_025506515.1). Classification (NCBI taxonomy): domain Eukaryota; kingdom Viridiplantae; phylum Streptophyta; class Magnoliopsida; order Asterales; family Asteraceae; genus Flaveria; species Flaveria trinervia. Next base: position 40,506,290 of record CM046454.1, on the reverse strand, counting down.
CATGGGGAAATTCGAGAGACAGTGTATGTCAGTCAACCCGAGGGATTTGAAGATCCTTATCATCAGGACAGAGTTTACAAACTCGACAAGGCCTTATACGGACTTCATCAAGCTCCAAGGGCCTGGTATGAGAAACTCTCAACTTATCTTGTGAAACACGGCTTTCGCAGGGGAGTCATTGATTGCACACTGTTCATCAAAGAAAAAGATGGAGACCTACTGCTTGTACAAATCTATGTCTATGACATAATTTTCGGTTCAAAGAACGAAGAATTATGCAAAGAGTTTGAAGCAGTTATGAAGAAAGAGTTTGAGATGAGTGCTATGGGGGAGATGAAATTCTTTCTCGGGTTACACGTGGATCAGACACCAAATGGGATCTTTCTACATCAGACCAAGTATGTGGGAGACATTCTCAATCGGTTTGACATGGAGAATACTTCTGCTGCTGGGACTCCACTTGCTACAAATCATGATATAGCACCTGACGAAAATGGAGATCTGGTAGATGCCACAATGTACCAAGGAATGATTGGATCCCTCATGTATCTCACTACCTCAAGACCTGATATCATGTATGCTACATTTTTATGTTCTAGATATCAGGCTAAGCCTAAGGTTAACCATCTGATCGGGGTCAAAAGGATATTTTGTTATCTGAAGGGTACACCCACACTTGGGTTGTGGTATCCTCATGATGATGACTTTGAGCTCACGACGTATAGTGACCCGGATTACAGGGGCTGCAAGATGAACTACAAGTTTACCTCAGTAAGGTGTCAATTCTTTGGGAGGAGATTAGTTACCTGGCAGTGTAAGAAGCAGACCTCGGTTGCATTGTCAACCTGTGAAGCCGAATATGTTGCTGCTGCAAGTTGCTGTTAACAAATCATCTGGATTCAACAACAAATGCGGGATTACGGTTTAAAGTTTTCTTCTACTCCTATCTTTGTTGATAACTCTGCTGCAATTGCAGTAACTAAAAATCCGGTACAACATCCAAAGACCAAACACATTTGTATTAAATACCATTTCATAAGAGACTGTTTTGAAAAGAACTTAATCGATGTGGTAAAAATTAATACTGACTTTCAACGCGTTGACCTCTATACAAAAGCCTTTGATAAACCATGTTTTCTATATTTGTTAGAGGTCAACGACGTTAAAAAGAAAAGTGATGTTATTCCTGATGATGATCATGTGTAGTCCGATGCATTGTAGTTATATTTTTCTTTTTTATTTTTTCTTTATTTATTTTATTCTGTTCAAATTAAATTCATGTTATTTAGCTGTCTGTTAAAATCCTAAAATAATTAAATCCAGTATGATTTTAGAATTTTAGTGGGAAAGTAGGTCAGCTAGTAACATTATAAAAAAATATGAGGGAGAAGGAGTGGATAGCTGATATAAGGTAGATCGTATCTGTGATACCGATTCAAACTTTTGGAAAATGATAGTACACAGGAACAAATCAAAAGGGACATTAAAATTTAATTCAGAAAAGATGCAAAATTCAAGGTATAAGTCTGTGTAGTCTAAGCAATATAAAAGGGAAGATGATAGAAAAACTGGTAACTACTAAGGTAACACAAACAAAGTAGACCTAGAGGTTGCTAGACCACAAATGATATGTCGGTAGATTCAACACAATAGATGATTAGACCTGACTGGTGATTTCAAAATCAAACTAAGTTGTTCAACTGACAGTGGGCTGCCATCTTGTCACTGGTTAACACAATCAACAATATTCTAATAAGGGGTAATGAGCATGTAAACGCCACAAATATGTGTGGATGACCATAAATAGAGCAAAGCACGAAAAAATGAAAGACAAATGCTATCAGGCTAAAGACATATGTTGTTGGTGCATTCTGTGCAAAATAAAATGTAGCTGCTCTAACAAGAAGATAGGTTGTGTGCCTCTCTGCTGTGCAATGGCACTGACCCGAGGATAAGCATAACCTAGATATTCTAGAATTCATTGTTGTTTGCCGCCTCTCTGTTGTGCGATGGCACTGACCTGAGGATTGGCTTCTCTTTGAAAGCTCTACGAATAGTCTCTTCTTGTAGAAATACCCGTAGACCGCTCAAAAGCTCCTGAGGGATGTTGATTACCATATAAGTGTGGGATCCACAAATGTTAGTTGAAATAATGAAACCCAAAACTATCACCAGTTTGTGTCTAAAGTCTGTGTATGGATTTAAGAGGACCAATATACTGACAATCATTATGGCTACAGTTCTTGAAAGTTCAAATCAATGTGGGAGTCTAATAGTACCAGTGTGATTTCCTAAATTTGCTAAAGACTCTGGATGAAAACCAATAAGTGAGCATCTAAAGGTTTTGATAACAAGTCCCAAATGATTTGACTTGCTTGTATGATTCCAAAATTGAATTGGTCTAGGTGTGGTCAAACTTAATTGAAGCTGCCTATTCTTGAACCAAATCCAGTAGATGTCTATCTTAGGATTTATCTCTCACAAAAAGTCAAAAACAAGTTTTATTTTTGTATTTAGTTTAAGTTTCTAGTTAGTTAGTCATGTTTATTTGTTTGTCGGACTACATCATGAAATTCAGTAAGGGATTAATTTACCAAAAAGGATAAATGGGTCACGTCTGATGTGACAAATTGTTAAAAATGATCACGTCTGAGGTGATCAAAGTTCTTCAAGTTAAAAGGATCATGTCTGAGATGATCAAATGCGTATAATGTTGATTCTATAGTTTGAAAAAGGTTTAAATGTAAAATGGTAAGCAATGCAGAAAAATTTCATAAGGTTGACCCATTCGCACGAATGGACCATTAGTATGGACTTATCATACGAATGGGAGCCATTCGTCCGAATGGGAGCCATTCGTCCGAATGGACCATGAGTAAGGACCATTTAACCGAATGCCCCATATGAATGACCCAGTCGGATGTTTAAGAGCAAACGAATGAGTAAGTCGCATGACTGAACTCCAGTCAGATGATTGAATGGGGCGACTGAATCAATCGCACGACTGAGGCCCATTCGTCCGAATGAAATGTGCATATGAGCCCAGTCGTACGATTGAATTTAGGGTTAGTATAAATAGAGAGAGAGTCGGTCGCAGAGACTCACCACTCTCAAATTTACCCTAAATCGCATGACTGACGTTACGCTGCCCACATTTCGTTTGATCACTATAAACCCTCGATTCTCACATACTGACCATTTGCATTGACTCTACAGGTAATTTGCGGTGCAAAATCACTACCAAATCATTCAATTTGACACTGAATCTGAACAATCGGACTCGTTAGAAAAACCATGACTAATGTGGCAAAATAACCTAACTGAACAATGTAAACAAATGAAATTAAAGGTTTTAGGTGTTAAACGAATGGATTGCCAGTCTAATGAACCAGAACACGAAGTCTAAAACTCAAAATGGTGAAAAATTGAATTTGAATTAAACGGACAGAATGACATGCGAATGGACAGGTTGATGAACTTCAGTCGCACGACTGAAGAGTGCGAATAGCTTAACCGCACGACTGAACCATGCGTATGAGTTCAGTCTAACGACTGGTGTAACCGCATGAGGTTACATACGCATGAGTCCAGTCGCACACTCAGTAGTACGTATGGAGTCATTCGCACGACTGAATCCCAGTCGCACAGCCGCATTCACATGACAGAAAATAATTTTGTTCAAGTCCAAGTGTTATCATGACATTCTTAGCCAATGGGTACTAATGTTTACTTTCCTTGTGTAACAGATGGAAAGTCATTGGACCATGAGTACGAAGCACAATATTTGTGCTAATCTGGATCTGACATCCAGAAATGCTTCAGACTTCTCTGGCATTATCACCTTCCTAAGGAGATCGAGGATTGCTCACACTATATCTGCTCCATGTACACCTTATCGTTCTATTCAGCAGGCCTTCTGGGAAGGTGCGGTGGTTGATCGATCCTCTGAGCCTCACTGTATCAGAGGTACTATCTTTGGAGAGGCTATAGCTATCACAAAGGAGGATCTTAGGATTGTGTTACAGTTGGGGGACGATGCTGACTGTCCTACTAGACTACACCCCTTACTGTCAGAGGATGGTTTCTTCGAGCCAAGTACTCTAGGGACATCAATGCTGGGGTGCTCAACAAGAGCAACCTCTGTCCCCAGTTCATGTACCTTGCTCACGTATTGCTAAAGTGTATAGCATCCAGGAAGGGAGGCTTTGATGAGTTGTCTGACCAGATCCAGAACGCCTATGTTGCGTTGGTGCTGAACCATCTGTTCAGCTTCTCCAAGATGATCTTCACCTACTTGGTAGAGAAAATTGAGGGGAAAGGGAAGGAGGGTTTCTACATGTACCCCCAATTCATGCAGATGATTATAGACCAGAAGCTCCCCTCCCTGCCAAAGGAGAAGGATGATGCTGTAGTGCTTGAGGTGATGGATGATACCACCTTGGGCCGGATGAAGGTATACAGGGGTAAGTAGGTAAAACCCCCTGTCAGGAGATTGTTTGGGCATCTGGCCCGTGAGAACTATATGGTGCCAGCTAGGAGGAAGTGGCGCCACGACGACAGTGATTCTGATGTTGAGCAGATTGCTCTACTCACCGATGATTCTGATAATGATGACGGTGGGGATGCTGGAGATGACATGCCCATTCCATCGAGGGGCGCAGGTACAGACGTTATACCTCCAATATCTGCCCCCATAGGAGACATAACTGAGTCAGCCGGGTTCGACTAGGACTTTATACCTGGTGAGGAGGAAGAAGAGTTAGATGAGGAGCCCTTGACTAGGAATGTGGGAAGGAAGGTTGTTCCCACAGAGCATGGACTCCGGGCGGTTGGTGAACGCCCCAGTGGATCAGGAGAGGCTGCTACTGACCCAACTTATGCCCTTGAGTCAGCTAGCCGTGTTCTAGGGGGAGCATCCACCTCGACTGGATCGGGGAAGAAAAGGATGGCTCAGCCCCACGGCCAGAAGAAGAAGAAGAGAAGACTCACCTTCATCACCACCACAACCACTACATCTACCACCACCACTACCACATCTACAACCACACCATCCACTACCACGGCCACCACAACTACCACTACCACCACCACACCTCCCACCACTGTACATATGCCAACCACCACCATATCTTTCACTCCTACATCACCTCCACTATCTCACAGACCCAACCCCATCTTCACCACAGCCACCACCACCACCACTAGCCACCAAGCAGGACCCTCATCCATCCCGCACATATATATGGATCTCATCTACCTCAATTTAGGGTAGAGGAACAACTTTCAGTGCTGAACCGTATGGTGATGCGACTGTTAGCTGCTGATGAAGAGAACATTGCGCAGATCCGTCAGCTTGCAGATCTCACTGCTGCGCAGTCACACCAGATCTCGGAGCAGGCTCGGCTGATCGAGGAGTAGGCCCAGCAAATGGCTGCTCAGAGCCACGAGATCGCCCAACTCCAAGAGCATAGAGTCACATCAGCTAAGAAGATTGAGGAGTTGGAGAATGCTAAGAAGACCATCATGCTCAAACTTAGGGGATCTAAAGATGAGCCTCTGAAGATCAAAGAGGGAGATGGTGATGATGGTGATGATGATGATGAGGATGATAATGAGGATGATCATGATGAGACTAAGGATGATAAGGGGATTGAGGACGAGAGGACAGAGGAGAGGAATGAGGATGATGATGAAGAAGGAGGGGATGCAGCTGCATCTACCTCTGCTCAAGGTCAAGAAAGGAGGTCTAAGAAGAATCAAGACCAACAAGTTTCATCCTCTGCTCCACCAAGTGATGACCCGGTGATCCAAGACAAAAGTAATGATTAGATGTATATGTATTTGATTACGTTTGTATTTGAATCATATATTTAAACTTTTGTATTTAATGGTTATATTAAGATTAATGCATTTCTGTTTTGATTATTAACTAATCGTTGATATGCTACATGTTTAAATCAAAAAGATCCAAACTATCAGAGGGATGAGTTCGATGTTGCTCCCCTTCAGTAGATCAAGACTCAGCTAACTATGATTCTTGATCTGCAAGGGATCGTCAGAAGGTCGGTGAGTTATACCGCTGAAGAAGGGGAAATAATTCACGATCTATCAAATGAGCAACTAGCTGAGATCTTCAAGCTAAATCCCGATGAGATTGTGAAGGATGCTCCAACGTGCGACTCGACAAGTGATGAAGAGCTCAACGACATTGATGAAATAGAGATAGAAGATGTCACTGCAGAGCACTACCCTTAGTATGCTGACAATGAGGGAAATGTGGTCCCCAATCTGGGTGAATCCCTTGTCAGTGATACGTTTGAGGTGTTAAACAAAATGGAGCAGGAGTCAGAGAAGAAAGAGGGATCGGCCCAAGCCTCAAATGATGATGTTGATATCCGAAAGGCTGAATGGGCTTCCTGTTTTGAAGAAGTTAGAGCCCAACGCGCTGCACCGAAACAGGATGCCTACACCAAACTCTACAGAGTCAAGAAACATCATAAGGTGTCAGGCAGGATTATAGCATGGGCATATTTTGAGGACCTTAACGTTTATGCCGTTAAAAGGGAGAATGGCATAGAGTACTTTAGATTTCCACATGATCTAAAGACTTTACCAGGTTTTGAGCTCAACCAGTTGGCCAAACTAAAGCTGTTGTATGCTGACCCGAGAAAGATGTCAGGCTGGTTTGAGGCTGCCCTAAGGAAGGAGTACCATACCAGGTGGGTTAACGTCAGACCCCAACAGCCTACAAGGTACATCAGAAGGTCTGAAGTTGATGCCATTACTGGAAAGTCAAAGATAGTGTTGAAGTGGAGTCCTCCGCACACGATGTCAAGAATCCCACTCAGGGAAATGCCACAGGACTTCACTCCACACTTTATGTGGTGGTACTACGATTGGAGGACAGGAGAAGCGGTCATAGTCCTAAACAAAGAGGGCCAAATGGATACTATCATGGTATTTGACCCAATGTGGCTTACCAACTTGTCAGCTAATGATGTCTACACTCTATACAAGTGGTCACTGTTCTATGATACGCAGGATATAGTACAAGCCCTCTAGTTCCAGAATGTCATAAGACTCTGTTTTGCATTTGAGATTCATGCAGGAGTCACAAAAGAGGATAAGTACAAGAAGTATGAGGTGGTAATGAAGACAACAAGACATTAGAGAGATCTAGGTCCAAGGGGGAGTTTGTTGATACATGTATGTCCCTAGATCATGATATGAATGTAATAGATCTTGTTTGTCTCATTCTGATGTAATGGTTGGAATGATTAATGAAATGATATTAATTTTCTGTTATTTATAATGTTTAATATTTCATTAATGAGTCGATGTTGATTTGGTTAATTAGGTTTGTGATTGTTTGATGTGTTATGCATAATGTTATAATATTGAATACACTCAAAATTGGTAAAGTGAAGTTCTCATGCATCCGAATGGCCATGTGACTGAGTGTCCATGCGCCTAAATAGTCCATACGCCTGAACAACTTCATGCGACTGACTCAGGCGCACGACTGAACACTCAGCCGTGGGGATGAATCAACCGCATGGTTCAGTCGCACGAATGAACAATACTAACCTATAAATACAACCCAATTCATGGAAAAACAGAGGCATTCATTCCATTACGACTCCAGACGTACCCTAGCCGTCCAGAACCCTCCAAGTTGATACTCCAAGTTCATAGAACGTTGTAGATCGATTCCTAATCGATTCTTAACGTTTGATTCAATACTTTATTGATTCTACGTGCGTTCTCACTGATTGGATCGCCAATCAAATAGGATTCCGCACTATTTGGTTTGGTTTACACGTTAATCATTCGGTATTTCGTTCAAATACCGGGTCCTAACAAATTAGTCATCGACCGACAATGAGATCATACCGATAACTGAATCTAGTCACAGTCTTTGAATAAGTTTGAAATTCCCAAACAGATCAATCTGCTGATATATATGTCCACTTAAACCCATGCCCTATCTTTTTCAACAAACAGCAGATGATTTGTTTAGGTTCGATTAGATGCTTTAGAGTGATAGGACCCCACAATCATCTGGAAAAAATCCTCACCCAACCTCAGGATTTCTTGAAATTAGATACGATCTTTAGAACAATGATTGTATATATCTGTGTAAGTGATTATCAACAGAATATTGCATTCGGTGATGAGTTCATCATGTAGATGATGTAATACAACTTAGATCATGATGGAGAGCTCCAGGTCTATACTCACATATAACAAAGGATATGACCATTTAATCCTGTGCCGATGAGACACCAGGTCAGTACTACCATACAATAAAGGAGATCATCACTCCAGGTCACTACTACCATACACCAGAGTAGATAAGCACAAGTACAAGACACATAGATACACCAGACATGATTCAGAGATAAGACTTATATGATGTGTATCATGATGTGATAACGATCAATTCTCAATCTAATTTTTGTCGGGACTCAGTTTTCGTGCAGGACAAAATGATTAAGTAAATCCAGATATCCTTAAACGAATATTTTAATTTAAATCATAAAGTTGTTGTCTACTTTATTTTTCGGGCTGAGTTACTACCATATCGTTTAAAGAATCTCTTTAATTTTCATTTATTTGAAATTAAAATAAGTTGTAAATTAGAGAGCATCATCAGTTCTATCATTTCTCATTTTAAATGCCAGTCATCATGCACAAACGAGCATATCCAGAAGATATACAATCATTTCCTCGTCGTTTCAAATCCAATTCCTAGTTTATTTATTTTAACTTATAAACACTCCCCCAAAGTTTTATTTTAGAAAAAAACCTTTATTTTATTAAAAATAAGAGAAAGAAAAGAGGGTTAAAAAGATATTAGCCCTAGCATAGAGATCAATTCATAAAAACACGGTTTATCAAATGTTTTTGTGAAAAGATCTACCTTTTGATTTTTAGTGTCAATGGGAATAATATCGATAAAACCATTTTCCTGCACATCACGAATTGCATGAATCCGTGTTTCGATGTGCTTGGTTCGAGAATGATGAATAGGGTTTTTTCAATCCCGGTGGCTGCTTCATTGTCTCAAAACAACGGTGTGTGGAGAAAATTGATTCCATAGTCAATCATCTGGTGTTGTATCCAAAGAACTTGTGAACAACACCTGAGGCAGCAATGTATTATGCTTCCCCTGTAGAGAGGGAAATAGTGGTTTGTTTCTTGTTCTGTCATAAGAACAGACAATTGCCCAGGTATTGATAACCTTAGGTTAGCGATTTTCTGTTCAATCTGCAACCATTTGAATCACTGTCAGAATAAGCATGTAATTCAAAATTTCCACCATAGGGATACCAAAGACCTAAACGAGAGGAGCCTTTGAGATAACAAAAAATCTCTTGATAGCTTTTTCATGAGACTCTTTTGGGGCTGACTGGTATCGAGCACGATATCCGGCTGCAAAGGTGATGATACATAAGGGAAACGATCATAGATCTGTAAAGATGAGGATCAACAGGTTTCCCGTTCTCATCAGGAGTGAGACACGTTTGAGCAGTAAAAGGAGTCATTTCAGGAGACGCGTCATCCATCTTGAACTTCTTCAACATTTCTTAATATACTTTTCCTGATGAATGAGAATGCCTTCTGCTTTGTTCCACTTGTAATCCAAGGAAAAAGCACATTTTCCATCATACTCATTTCAAACCGATTTCGCATCACCTCTTCGAACTCCAACATAATTGTGAATTGGTGGAGTCAAAAATAATATCATTGACAAAACATAGACAATCAACATTTCATCATTCACTTCTCTCTTGAATAGATTCATATAGATGGTGCCACGAGAGAAACCATTTCATAAGAGGTATTGTGTTAGGGTCTCATACCAGATCCTAGGTGCCTGATGAAGACCATAAAGAGATTTGTCAAGCTTAAAAACTTTATCAGGAAAATCAAAATCCTCAAAACCTGGTGGTTGGCACACATATATATCCTTATCAATGTCTCCGTAAAGGAAAGCACACTTGACATCCATCTGATAGACCTTGAATTGTTTATGAGCAGCATGAGAGAGAAAAATCCTTATTGCTTCAAGATGAGCGATAGGAGCAAAAACTTCAGTATAGTCGATCCCTTCTTCTTGAGCAAATCCTTGAACAACCAATCTTGACTTGTTACGCACCACAACACAACGATCATCTAGTTTGTTCTTAAAAACTCATTTCGTACCAATTGGGCATTTGTTTGGAGGTAAGTCAACCAAAGTCCATACTTTGAGTTTTCTAAATTGTTGAAACTCCAATTGCATTGATTCCACCTAGCAGGGATCCTGGAGAGCTGCATGCATGTTTTTTGGGACAATTTGAGAGATAAAGCAAGAGAAGAGACAACTATTAATCAAAACCAGATTGACTCTGCATCAGAACTCCATTAGTGATAGACCCAATAATGTTATCATGATGATGACTTTCAAAATTTTGAAATCTATGGATAAAGGCAAGATGTTTGGAGAAGTTTCACTGGCAGATTGTGAATGAGTAGATAAGGGTGAGAGAGCTGGAACAAGCTGTGGAGAGATAGATGTTTGTGAAGAAGGAAGAGATGTAGAAACATGTGACGGTGAAGGATCAAATGTAGGTGAAGATGATGCAACATCAACTGACATGGCATCACTAGCTAAAGAGATGGAATGAAGAGTATATGGAGTTTAGGAAATGATATTTGTTTGAACATTTGAGATGGACACATCATCATCGAAAACTAGAAGATTGAAAGAATTAAACACAATATCGGAGTCAAAGAACCATGCTGGTTCAGATCGAACATCAAAAGAGTTAGACTCTGCCAATCAACATAGAATGACTCTTGAACGATACATGTTCTCTTGTATATACCGATAAGCCTTTTGTGAAGAAGAATAACCGACAAAGTAACATTCATAAGACACGACACCGAACTTTGCATTTTGGGATTGAGTATTCAGGAGTGTGCATGAACAACCAAATGGTCGAAAGAAGTCAATTAAAGGTTTCCATTTATGAAAAAGTTCATAAGGTGTCTTCATTTTGTCCTTGACTATCAGCACCCGGTTTAGAACGTATAAAGCACAATTTACTACTCAGCCCAAAAGATAATGGGTAACGATGATTCTATCAACATTGTACGGGCGGCATCAATAAGAGTTTGATTCTTTTATTCAGCTACACCATTCTGTTGAGGCATCCTTGCTGCACTAGATTGCCTTACAATTCCTTTTTGAGCACAAAACGAAACAGAATCTAATTTTTGAATTCAGTACCATTGTCACTTCGCATAGCCAAAACTTTTCTCTTTCTTATCGTCTCAATAGAAAGTATTAACTTATGCAATTCCTCAGCCACCTCTCCATTATGAGCAAGAAATCTCACCCATGAATATCTTGAGAAATCATTTGTAACAACAAAACAAAAAGATTTTTTAGCAATTGCTTTAACGCTGATTGGGCCAAACAAATTAGTATGTAACAATTCGAGAGGACAATATATGCTATTTTTAGTTTTGAGCTTATGTGATTTCTTATGTTGTTTGCCCTTGGCATAAGCCATACATTTTTCGTTCATAGAAAAATATTTTAAAGGAAGTCCTCTAAAAAATTTTTTTTGACTAATTTGATTATTATCTTAAAATTAACGTGACCAATCAGCGATGCCATAACAAAGACTCAAAGGTTGCAGCTTTTGAAAGAAGACAGGTTGCAGTAGACTTTGACTCCCTTGAGTTCATATCAAGAAGATATGTATCATGCATTCTCGGAGCTCGCATAAGAATCAAATCTTCTGGAATAACAATCTCTGATATGAAGAATAGACACTCATCGGATTTAAACAAAACTGGAATGTCTTTATCGCAGATCTGAGAGACACTCAAGAGATTAAACGCAAGTTCAGGGACATAGTTGACTTTCTCCAAAGTTAAAGAACCATTGGATACTTCTCCTTGACCAATCATCTTTCCACCCTTTTTATCACCAGCAGAAGCAACATATCCTCCATTTATTATCCAATAATTGGTCAGCACATCTTTCAGTCCCGTCATATGTCTGGAGCATCCACTATCTACATGCCAAACGCTGTTTACAATCTTAGTTTGTGACTCCTGTGATCAAAATTTAGGACATATTAACCAGGTGCTATAGGAACCCAGTTTGAATAGTTTTAGCTTTAAAAGAAACAGAATTCTTACAAAAGAAATTATTAACTAATTTTGTTAATTTATTTCCAAAATAGTTCCTATTTACATGACCATAAAGAATTGTAGGACACTCTTTGATAAGATGATCCTCTTGACCACACCTGAAACAATGTGGTTTGTGTCTAGGTCTGTGATGTGATGAAATAGGAATATGATCAATATGAATTTCCTCATCATATTCAGACACCCTAGAATCAGTATCACTAAATGTCTAATACATCACACGAGGTCGAAATTTATTTGAACAAGGATTATTATTTACAAAAGTAGATGAATGATCATCTGAAGTACAAGTAGAACTAGTACCACTTGTGCAGGCTTCAGACGAAGTTGTAGTTCTTTCATTTGATAAAGAAATATTTAATGGAACGAACGATGGAATTGGACGAGTAAAGAATTTATCAAAACAGTTAGTTTTAAATTCTCGTTAGTCTTTGTAGTGGGATTAGTTTCACCATTATCATCACCAGGACAAAAAGCAGCACCACAATGTACAAAATTTAAAGATCAAGAAATAGAAACATCATGAGAACTTGATGCAACAGAGTCATTTACAGGTGTACTAGAAACAAAGACAAAATTTAAACTAGACTTATGATCTAAAACAGACTGCTAAAAATCAGGTGTATTAATGCTAGTGCATCCAAGCCCACTAGTTGGTCCATAGTCGTAGTCCTCACGAACACGCTTAGAATTAACACCCTCTAAAGCTGTAGACATGCTGTCAGTATCTGATTTAATTAAATCATTAGAAGGATGAGGAACAGGCATAGGAGAATAACAATATGTACTAGGCGGAGGATAAACCTTTACATTTTCATATCCAACCCTGTTTTAATCCTAGCTCCCTGTTGAGATTACATAAATCATCATGTTTCATTCTTGAAATGGTCCATTTGTCTAATTTTGACTAAAGTTTGCTTGTTTCATATTCAGCAAGAGCACACTTTCAGTCAAAGTATTAATCTCAACATTTCTTTCAAAACAGTTTGTTTTAAATGATCATTTTCTTTCAAAGACTCATTTAATTGAACAAAATATTTTGATTCATTGATTCTCAGTTCCTCATTAATTCATTTTAAATCTTTTTCATTAACAGTTAATAACCGATTAGCTTTATAAATCCCAAACAATCTTATTTTACAAGCAGAAGAACACATCTCCTAGATTACCTCATATGGAAATCACATCACCAGCTTTTCTGCTGCTAAATCCTTTTCACATTGACACACCGGAGTACTTGACTTGCTTTCCTCAATAGTGATAGTAGCATCATCATAATCCTTCCTTGCTCAGTGGATGAACTTCCTTCTTGCATTAGTCGTTAACACTTACCTTCTCTCTTTCTCTCATCTTTCTCTTATCTTTCTCTTCTTTCTCCTTCATAGACAACTCATTCTCTCTTTGAATTCTTGAAAGGATCAAATCCATCTTTACTTTCTTCCTTCCCCTTTCTTTAACACACTCAGCCACCAAAGCATGATTTATCAGTCCTTGTCTCTTCAACCTCTACACTCTGATCAAAGTTGGAAATCAAGGCTGTCTCCCTTTTGTGATTTATATCTTCCTTCTCCCTTTCAGTGGTTAATCTAGGAACTCCTGAACTACTGGAATCGGTGACAATTGGTTATGGAAATTCACGTTTGAAATGTCCCAATTGTTATGGTTGAAACATCTTAGTTTGGACTTATCAAATCCTAGTTTTTAAATAGAGGTTTGACCACCAAAGTTCTTTCATCGAGTACGCTCCATAATCTCCGAGCTCTAAGAGTCAACATTGCCATTTGCCACTGTTTCTTCAAGATCATCAGGATCCACCTGATACATGTCCTATTGTCATTCTTTTTTTCCCTTTCAACTCTCCAGCCCAAGTTCTTCATAGCTTTGAACAAACATTCCAAAAAGAGCCATTGTTTCTGATGGAACTGAAGTTTCAACATTCGCCTTAGAATTAGCTGATCTCTTCTAACACTAACATTTCCTCCCGAAAAATTATTTGTATTAACTCATCCTCGAATTGAAGTCTGTATTTGAGAGCTTGCAGCGGATGATAGTAAAGCAGCATTTTGAGTAAAACCAGATGTAGGCATCATGGTCTGGTTAAATTCCCGTCTCTTCATGTCCCACTCAAAAGATTAAGTTTATTGATAATACCCATCAGCTTGTAATGTGAACCCTTTTTCTTGCTTTAGCATTCTCACGGTAGGGTCCACTGAGGTGGCAGAGAGTCTAATAGCCTGTTACTTGTTCACTATTGGAGAGTTTTTCATTGTATTTCTTCAAGGTCCTTGAAACTATCAAGAAGCGATTTGTGAGATCTGTCACACTCTCGTTCTTGTATCCACAAATGAATTGAATTCCTTTTTCTGCTATGCTCTTGTCCGTTACCAGTTCATCATTACCATCATAGAACTCACATAGAGCATCATAAGGAGACTTAGCATTCTTATGCTCTGCAAACCGATTGTAGATTTCTGGTGCCAGGCATAGTGTTAATGCACCAAAAGCCTTTTGGTCTCGATCAATCAACTTCAGATCCTTTTTAGTGAAGAAGACGGGTCCTTATTTTGAGAGACAACATCACCAACAGTGCCAGTTGGTATGTGAGGACAAGAAATAATCGATTCCCATTGGTTGTGGTCAGTTAGAAGAAGAAAGCTTTGAGACATCTCTTCCAATCTTTGAAATTGTCTCCGTTAATAAGTCTCGGTGGTGTAGTGGGAGCAACACTTTCAAGATCGGCAAGAGTGAGTGAGGTTAGCTTTGACATGGTAGTTTCGCTGGGATTAAAGTAGTTTTGGAAAGAGAAGTTAACAGTTTCGCTGAAAATGTATGATTTTGCAGAAGAAAAGTAAATTCACAGAAAAATTCGCTGAGATGGCTAATTTCGCTGAGTTGTGTTATTTCGCTGACAATTTCGGAGCACTTTTGCTAGCCGAATGTCACGATTGGCTTAGTTTCGCTGATAAGTTCTCACGAAAGAAGTTTGAACTTTCGTTAAAAATTACTTTCGGCAGCAATTTCGCTTGTTAAACCTTCACAAGCACTGGTGAACTTTCATTCGAAGAGACTAGTTTCGCAGAACTACAAGAAAACGATTTCAATAGTGACAACACCCATAGTTTCACAGAAAGATCATCGTAGTTTCGCAGTAAGAACACTAGTTTCGCTGGTCGAGCCTTAAACCCTTCTTTTACACAAAAATCAATCTGAAATCATCACAAACTCAATGAATTTGAGATCTGATGATTAACAGAGCTTCTCCAATCAATAACCGACAAAACTCAACGATTTCCATATCAAATAAACATGTTTTGAAGTGAAAATTTATGTAAACTTGATATTGAACTAAAATAACCAAAAGCTCAACAAATCATGAGCACTAAGGCTCTGATACCATATTGTTGGTCCATTTGATCGTATAACAGTGCAATGAGATGAAGAATCATTCAATATCAAACACACAAACCAAACAAGATGAGCAAAGAAGATTGAACACAATAAGAACTCATTCAATATAAGACAATGAACATCATAACAATCAATAACATCAAGCACAATGATATTTCTGTGTAATAAATGCTTTGAAAAGGTTACTTGCAACAAGGATTAACGATTAGGGTTTTTGCAAGCTTACCCACAATGAGAATGATCAAAATCTATATATAGCAGTCTTAGTTTCGCAGACAATTTCGCTGTCAGCAAACTGTTCTGCCGAAACTGTAGTTTCGCCCGACAGAAACATTAGTTTCACCAAGCGAACTAATCAGCCAAAGCCAAAGAAGAAGAAAGAAACATCCTTTTCTAAACCACAAGATGAGTCAGAATATCCTGAGGATGTGCAGCCAGAGGATGCTCCATCATCTCCCATTCAAACAGCTCCTCTAGCATCAGGAACACCCATCTCGTCCTGGACATACACCAGAAATCCAGAAATATGGCATGTCATTAGAGAACAAGGCATTGACGATGTCTACACATGGAAAGACATGTTCAATCTGCCTTTGGATGATCTCTTTGATATGAGAAGAGACTTTGAGAGTCTAGGTGATCCTGATCATCTCAAGAAGAAAGGGATGGTCATCATCATAATGAAGACTAGTAATATTTAAAGTCTTCAAAGTGTTTTGGTAGCATCAGTCTAGGGCGAGTTTGTAAGGATTATATGTTAAGGCTGATGCAACTCAAACACTTAAGGTCTCCTGCATGCATGCACAAGTGCATTGAAGAAGAATGCTTCGGAAGTTTCACATAAGCAAAAGAAATATTCCAAGTGTGAAATCATCCGAAGCCAAGAACAATATCTTCCGAAGCCAAAGATGAAGTCTTCTGAAGTTTCAGAGACAAAGTCTTCTGAAGCCAACACTTGAAGACGGATTTCTTCTGAATACTTTTAGTATACATTCTTTATCTGATGTACTTTACATATAGCTGGACCCCTTTCCGCTACAGCTCTGTAAAGTCACCAACTTGCATGAGTTGGTGAAAAGGTCCATGCTTTTAGTAACTGTATACTAAGGTCTTGAGTCTGTAACTTTCTACTTCATGTACTTTATAATTTTTGTAATACATTAGGATGTGAGCTATGGCATGTCATTGTCACAAGTCAATAGGCAATTTGCCTTTTGTTGGACCAAAAGAACCAATGAGCCTGATCAGAAAAACCTCTAAGTCCCACAGACATCACAACAACTGCTGAAGACTTGATCAGCTGTTTGACAAAGTCTGAAGAGCAACAGCTGAAGACTAAAGTACTGAAGACTTCAACAGCTGAAGACTAAAGTACTGAAGACTTCAACAGCTGAAGACTAAAGTACTGAAGACTGCAACTGCTGAAGACTAAAGTACTGAAGACTTCAACAGCTGAAGACTAAAGTACTAAAGACTTCAACAGCTGAAGACTAAAGTACTGAAGACTTCAACAGCTGAAGACCAAAGTTTGAAGATCAACAGCTGAAGTACAAAGACTGAAGACAACAACTGAAGACATCAGTTGATGACAACAGCTGAAGTTCAAGTACAAGTACTGATGCCTTCAGAGTTTGTTACAACAGCTGAAGAAGCATTCTTCAGTTGTTGTGATGGTTTCCTTTCAGTAGTTTTCTTTTATGTTTCAGTATTTGTAAAACGACTGAAGAGCATGTTCTTCAGTCGTTGAAGTTTCAGTAGTTTCTTTTAGTAGTTGTAGTGATAGTTAACACTTAGTATTTTTGTAAGAAGATGTCAGCTTTTGACATCTTCAGTAGTTGTGTTACTTTCAGTAGTCTGAATAATTCTGTTAGATGTCACTATCAAATGACATCAGCAGATGTCACATCTCCTATATAAGGAATGTTCCACCACGACATATCTTATATAAGGGATGATTGACCTGATTGTAGGTGTGACATTTTGCCACCACGAAAGCGCGTATTGAATGAAGTATTTGATTTGCAGAATTCTTCTATAATCGCTTGTTCTTACTTTGAATATCAACTGTATTCTTGTGAATTGTCTAATTCAATGTTTGATTCCACTGCAACTCTCCTAATCAATCAAACATAGATCACTAATCCTAACAATTGGTATCAGAGCAGGTTAATCATTGATCAATCTAACAATTGATCATTGAAACTGCTATTCGATATCTGCTTTTGATTGAATTAGCATATTTGCAAGAATTGGTTATAGTTCAATGAATTTCTACTACTTTCGTTTTATTGCTTTTTGTTTTCTCTTGGTTCAATTTGGTTTGTTGTGTTTTGTTCTAAATCTGTTAAAACTTAATTGATTTTGGTTGAATCTGAGAATGACTACTCCTTCTAATGACCCTCACAATACCGGTTCTTCAACCAAGCCTCCGATGCTGGTTAGGACTGAGTATAACATATGGCAACGAAGAATGCTTCATCACTTGTCTGTTAATAGTTCAGGTTGTTGGACATCTGTGGTACATGGTCCACATAAGCCTATGGTGAACAATCCGAAAACCAATCAAATGGTTCCGAAGAAGAAGGAACAATACTCAAATGAAGATCAGAAATTGTTTGAGATTGATGCTAAAGCCCATGGAATTCTCGCCATGGCACTGCCGAATGAAATCTATTCAGGGCTTATGTATCATGAAACTGCTCATGACCTCTGGAATGCACTAAAGGAACAATTCGGTGGAACTGATGAGGTCTTAGCAAACAACAGAGAAATTCTTGCCCAACAATATGAAACATTCTCTCATAGGAAGGGTGAGACACTGACTCCACATTTTGAGCATTTTTCTAGTTTGATCTCTGAGCTAAAAATGGTCAAACATGAATATACCAATAGCCAGATGAACAACAGATTCCTAAGATCACTGCCTGAGAGATGGGACACATACACTATTGTCCTACGCTCCAGTGCAAATCTGGATAAACTATCTCTCACCCAACTTCATGGGAAACTACTTACATTGAGAGAGAGATAGAGCAGAAAAGGAAACTGGAATCATCAGGAAAGCTCACTGATGACTTTGTACCAGGGAACACAGCCTTGGTTTGTCATGAGTCAGAATATGCTGCATCTGAAAGTATTATGATGAGCATATAGATTTCTCTTCAAACAGTTCAGATCATGCATTTGTTGGTGTTGATAGTCACTCAGGCTGTAATAGTGACAATTATGTTTTGTCATGGATGATTTGAAAGGAATAGTTGATGATGATCTAGAAGAGATGGATATTCTGAGCCAAATGGCCTTGATTAATATAAGATCTCAGAAGTTCTACAAGAGGACTGGCAGGAAATTTCCAGGACTCTCTGGCAAAACCAAAGTTGGTTTTGACAAGAGTAAGTTGAGGTGTTACAAATGCCAAAGGCTTGACACTTTGCTAGAGAGTGTTGATCATCTGGATCTAACTCCTCTACACCCTTTATGACTTTTCCAAGCACTAGTCCACAAAACAGGGGGCAACATCCTGCTAGTTCTGGTCATCATTCACAACCTGTTTCGCCTGCATATTTTGTCCCTCAAGGTCCAATGTCATATCCGTATCCCTGCTATTACATTCCTCAGCCAAATCCAGTTCAAGTTCCTACTGCACAACAACCACAAGCATTACCTGAGCCTCTACCATCTCAATCACAACCTCATCACAGCTTTTTCACCCCTGGTAAGTTGACTGGAGCAGTTTACCAGATCATCTCTCTGGTACTGAGCAATTATTTGCTGGTAATGGTCAACATGGTGGTGAACATCCTTTTGAGAATCTAGCTCTCATGGCCCTGGAATCTACTGAGAGTTCATGCTCCAATGCATCTTCTTCATAGGTAACCCAGGTATCCTCTGAGGCTAAGGCCAAGCTTTGTTCTGAATCTTGCATAGATGCATTTGTCTCTATTAGAGAAGCAAATGTAGCTGTAATTAATCAAAATCTAGAGCTTGAGCAAACTATTTCCAAAAGAAAAGCTGAATAAGGTCTGTCCTTAAGGACAAGATGATGAGATTTATAAGCTTAAATGCCAATTAAATGATGAAAAGGCTAAGCTAGAGGGCATTCTTGAGAACCATAAGGAACTCAAAGAAAAACTTGCAGTTACCAAGTTGAGTGTGACCGCTGGGTGTCATCCTACAAGGGATTTGAAATGCTGCTCAGAAGCAATATGCTTCGAATGTGAAGTTTGGAATTGGTTACAACCATATTGCACCTCCAACAAATTTTACTCCAAAACTAGTAGTAAAATCTAAAGGTGAAAGCAATCTCCAACCACATCATCATGTGCATTATCCTTAAGTGATCTCCCAAAATCACAAGATGAAATAAGGGTTGATACCTCAACAAGTCAATTG